>VZSC01016358.1:335743-350771 GCA_013398225.1 Steatornis caripensis
TTTTTTTTTTTTGTTGGCTTTTTCCCACTCAGGAGCACACAGCCATTACTGTCCCACAAAGGTGGCTACTTCTCTACATGGTGCCTACCATACAGAGGGGCACCTGTCTCCTCTAAGCACCATATCATCAGTCCTGCTGTTGACTTCTCTGGACAGCACAGGCTGTGTATGCATCCATGGCAGTCTGCATGGATAACGCTTTTTGGGAACAGTCATATGTAAGTTAAATGCTTAATAACAGGCAGGTGGTCTCTTCTCTCTTTCTTCTACTGCAGAGAAGGTAGTGATAGCTTAGTGTATGTGAATACCTATGTACATACCAGAATTTATAGTGCTTATTTCAAATACTTCTGTTTTTTTCTCATGAGAAAGAAAAGAACAAAAAGATCTAGAGCAGTTTTTAGGCAGTTGAGGCTGCTGGACTAAAATTTACACTGAAAATATTAAAAAACAAACCAAGAGTGTTTCACAAGTAGTAAGATCACTACAGAGCGGTGAGATCTGAAAAAAAAAACCCCATGGATTTTTTTCTAACAAGTTATAAAAGACACAAAATATTTTTATTTCGATAGCTTGTGGAAGCAAGGCACATATCTAGCATGTTCTTAAGACCCTTGCCCTCTAAAACTGCTTGAATCTGTAAGAGGCTAGGGTAAAGCAAAATAGCGCATGAGAATCTGAAAGTATTACCTGATCCCATGTTCTGCTGCTTTATGAATTTTCCAGCACTGCAGCTGTTCTTGCAGATACCAAGAGTTATAGTCTCAGTCAGGCACTATTCCAGCTGCAGGGGATGCTTAAAAATCTACAGTATTTTGTTTCAGGCTGTTTTCTGATGCTGAGCCTAAACACATTCGCGTAGGCAGAGGCTATTGAGAAAAATTACTCAGAATTTTGCAAAATATTTTTACTAGTGTGATAATTTGTAAGATAACATAGTGAAAAACCGCAAGCCACCAGTGTTGCTAAATGAAGAGTAGATAAAGGCACTCACAGGGTGTTACAGATCTTCAGTGTTTTTATAAACTCTAGTAGTATGAAATCAGGAATGCTTTTGCGCCAATATACTTTATTAAAGATTTTCAGGATGAAGTATAGAAGGCTTTAGTTTCTATTGCTTATTAACTAGCAATTAATGACAATGGGTATTAATAATTGGACATCATATAAAATTCTAGTAAAATAAACAGCATAACAACTTTGAGTACTTCATATTCAGGTCAATTTTTCTCTGTATTGGAAAGTGATCATTTAAACCTATGAAACCATGATCTATAATACAGCATCCACAGAGGTATGGAATCTCAAAAGGTAGAAGGTCTTGAGTCTCCTTAAAAAGCTGGCAGCGATACCATAGAGCAAATTTTGCATAGAGATTGCATGTGACTTGCAGGGGACAGAGTAGCACTCATGTTCATCTGCAAACAGACCCAATGGCAGAGTCGAAAAGAAATCCTGGAGTACATTTCTGTAATGGTTACTATTCTGGATTTATAGACATGTTGCTCCTTGTTACCACAGTTCACAAGTCAGCTTAAAACTATCTTCAACATTTTTCTGGCAACTGCCACAAGGTGCAGTTTCTGAGTTTAGCATTTCAAAAGCCATGACATATTTTGATTTCAAGCCTGCTAATTGTCATCGTCACCACTGAAAAAGCAATGGAGAGAAAAAAGGAGAACACTGACCTTTAAATGCAGAGCATTACAAACAGTTCTTGTCAAATCAAAGTCCTTTTAAATGGTATTTTTGTATTACAAGCTTGCAGAAAAGCACTTGTCTTTCAGAACTGAGGATTGATCAGAGTAGATTATCTTGCCTATTTAAAATCATGAGTCACATAAATCGTCTGTTGCAGTTAGAACATTGGAGTACCCAAATGGCTCTAGCACTGCTGAGAGGAGACGTGTGGGTTCATCCCAGTGATATTGTTTGCACTCTCAGGGAATGTGACTTTGGTCTAGAAATCAATGGTGGGAACATTCCTAATGAAGCCACAAAGAAACAGCTTCGCTGTGATGGTCTACATAGAAGAGAAACATGGATTAGGTGGTCTGAAATGTTTTTATATCAATGACGTTCTTAAGCCATGGTTGTACTACAGGCTTTTGCTGGCATAGCTAAGTTGGTCAAGGGTGTGAAATACATTTTTGCCAGTGTATTATGGGAAATAAATGGCTAAAACTAAAATGCTAAAAGTGATTTTTTTTGATATAAAATGCATCTTCAGCAGAAATGATTGGCTGATGCCATGTTGCACTGTGCCATTTAAGTGCTCCAAAAATAGATGTAGTCTCATGCGTTTCACTCATGAATGTGCTATATCTTCTAACATGTCACTGCAACTTCAGTAGGCTTGGGGGAAGATGAGTAGACAAACGTACCAAAATACCCTTGGCATTTTTGCTTCTACCCTACATGCTGTGATCTGGAATCCAAACACTATAGCATCTGTAGCCTTATAAAAATGCTGATTACTATATTTTGCTCTCTATGCCAATTACCTATCAGTTTGTGAAGTTATAGATTTAATTCCTTTTCTCCCATGTGTGCATTTTATTTTAATATGTCTGATTTTCCTATGCATTGCCTCCCTCTTGGCTATTTGTGCTTTGTAATTAAGTACTGTAAACCTGACTTTTTAAGGGCCAGTGAATTAAATTCTACTGCTAGTGTAGCTTGGGGAAGGTCACCACTACAGAACATACCTACAAATGTAATTAGCAAGTTTTATCTTTTGCTCCTTCCATATGTATCTATTGAGACATTAAGGGATGTCTTTGAAAACATGAATTCTCTTTCATTTTCTTGTTACAGAAGTTTAAGTAGTAACTTTACAGCTGGCATTGTATTAAGCAGATTTTCAGAAGCAGAACTAAAATTCCCTTCTTTCATTTTTAAAATGAACAAGTCCTCTATTTCTTGGCAGAATACTTCTACAGAAAACAAGTAAAATTTCCTTGTGTTTTACATGCCACATATTTACTAACTATAGCACTCTTTTAAAAGTCTCTTTATTTTCAGTTTCAACCTGGAATTTACTAGCTTGGGTTTACCAATGAAGCGGATTAGATTTCTCACAAACTGCAGACTTCCTTCCTATCCGTATTGTGTTACAGGCACTGACCAGTTTCAAAATATTAAACAAACCAAGAGTTTCCCCTGTAGTTTTATAACTTAACTGGTCTCCAACCATAAGTGCTCAGCAATACCAGGTACTTGATTCCAGCTATGCTGCCAAAGTCAACGTTTGTCTCTAGGGGCTCTCCTAGATTTTGATCGTCAGCAATATGGGCTACATCTACAACCAGGTCTACCAAGGATCCAAAGAGGCTCCAGGCTTTTCATTCATTCCCAGATTTGTTTCCCATGCAAACCCTTTCCCCTCCTGCCCCTCTGCATCCCCACAGCACACCGTGGCCCAAGCCCCCTTGTTTCAGAGTCTTTACTAATCCCAAACGCTCACTTCAAACAGAAGACCTGGAGGTTCTTGTGCTCCCTGATGAGAGTCTTGACTTTTCTTCAGCTCTCTCTTCCTACAAATAACCCTGTGTGGGGACACCCTTTGGTGTTTCAGAGAGCCTGAGCTGCCCACTCAGCTGCTGTCTCAGTGTTGGCTGAAATGTCTGGGACCTGACCCTGCAGTATCTCCTGACGTGGGCTTCTGTCTCTGCGAGCACTGGGGCTGCATTACATCTCTCTCTTCTCTCTCTGCCTTCATCTGTTTGCTTCTAGTCTGGTTAAGAAGGAAGAGAATTGTGCTGGGGTTTGAAGCTTGACTTCTTTTAGACAGAGGTAAAAATCCTGGAAATGGCACTCTGACTTCAGCCAACTCAGCTCGGACGTCTGCAGTTCCCCGTGTCCTTTCTGGAGACCGTCCAGAAGGCTGCCCTCTGTTAAAAGCAGAGATGGGATTTTGAATGACACAACTATTCACTTCTGTCCCTTACAGACTCTGCATTAGGGAAAATAGAGCTGAGCAACTCTAAATTGATTTTGATTTCTCATGCACTCATGAGAGTGGATTATTTTTCATATATATTTCATTATGGCATATATGTGTATATATAGTATGTATATCTATCTAACTATACATGCAAGAAAATTAAAAGCAGAATATTATCAGTGAAAACAGGTCCAGATGCAGTAATTAGGAGAATATTTGTTAGGCTACAGAGCTAATTAGTTTGTTAGTAGGTATGGAAAATATATCTGAACAAATGCTAACTACCATAGCCAAACAATTTCCTGTACTGAAGAGCAGATTCTATGAACACTGTTTGATACTACTTTTACGTACAAGTTTCAGGCATTCATTAACGCAGTAACTGTGATCCAAAGAGTATTGACAGCTTCCATATTCTCAGACCAATAAGGAAGTCTTATTATTCATTATTTAGGCTCTGGTATTAACAACGAGCTAAACTTTATTGTATTTACTGCAACGTACTACAAACTATAAGGCAGAAATTACCTAAAGGAGCAACAACTGAAAAAGGTGAAATAAGGGAGAAGTAGTTAAAAGTATTTGTGTGCTCGTATACATTTTAAGTATTTTAACACATTTTGGATATACAGCATGTGCATGGCAGCTATTTCAGTTATCCAAGCTTGTTGGCTTAATTTAGCCAGAAAGTCAGGTAGGGATTTAAATTATGCAAAATGTATCATAAATACAACTAAAATATACCCAGTACATCACAACTAATACTCTTCAGTCCGATGAGTGGACAAAAGCCTTGTATGTAATATTCATGAAAACAAGCTTTTTAATATAAAAATCAAGTTTGCATTTTTCCATTTATTGGGTTGAACTATAAAGTGCTCAAATGATCTGGTCAGAAGCCACATGCCTTGTGTAAACCTTAACCTTTTCTGCCTCTGCTAACAACATGTTGCATATGCATTACACGTTCAACCCGATTCTTAGTTAAATTACTCAACGAAATAAGTAGCAAGCAGTTATTTGAGTCGTGCCTTGTTTTCTATTACTAGTGCACACTCTCACTCGCTGCAGCCCTCACGCCAGGCTGGGTTCCTTAACGTGGATGCTTTGGTACTTGTGGAAACCTAGTACATTTTGGTGCCTTAAGTGCTCTGGTATCATATTTCAACATAAGTCATTTTAACTTTCATTAAGAACTTCCAAACGCTTAAATATCATCTGGCTAAAATCTTGGTGATGTTTTTAAAACTGTCTGAAGTTGTTTTCTGAGAGAAAGTGTGCTTTCACCACTAGAGGGTAGAGAAATACAACATTGGCCAGCAAGTAAAAATTCCCTGACCTACAAGGAAAATAACTTTTCTTCGTTGCTTTTAGGATCCAGAGGCTCCTCCATTGTTCTTCCCAACACGACTGTTCAGNTAGTTAAAAGTATTTGTGTGCTCGTATACATTTTAAGTATTTTAACACATTTTGGATATACAGCATGTGCATGGCAGCTATTTCAGTTATCCAAGCTTGTTGGCTTAATTTAGCCAGAAAGTCAGGTAGGGATTTAAATTATGCAAAATGTATCATAAATACAATTAAAATATACCCAGTACATCACAACTAATACTCTTCAGTCTGATGAGTGGACAAAAGCCTTGTATGTAATATTCATGAAAACAAGCTCTTTAATATAAAAATCAAGTTTGAATTTTTCCATTTATTGGGTTGAACTGTAACGTGCTCAAATGATCTGGTCAGAAGCCACATGCCTTGTGTAAACCTTAACCTTTTCTGCCTCTGCTAACAACATGTTGCATATGCATTACACGTTCAACCCGATTCTTAGTTAAATTACTCAACGAAATAAGTAGCAAGCAGTTATTTGAGTCGTGCCTTGTTTTCTATTACTAGTGCACACTCTCACTCGCTGCAGCCCTCACGCCAGGCTGGGTTCCTTAACGTGGATGCTTTGGTACTTGTGGAAACCTAGTACATTTTGGTGCCTTAAGTGCTCTGGTATCATATTTCAACATAAGTCATTTTAACTTTCATTAAGAACTTCCAAACGCTTAAATATCATCTGGCTAAAATCTTGGTGATGTTTTTAAAACTGTCTGAAGTTGTTTTCTGAGAGAAAGTGTGCTTTCACCACTAGAGGGTAGAGAAATACAACATTGGCCAGCAAGTAAAAATTCCCTGACCTACAAGGAAAATAACTTTTCTTCGTTGCTTTTAGGATCCAGAGGCTCCTCCATTGTTCTTCCCAACACGACTGTTCAGACGGAGTAAAGTTAACAGAATGCAGCCCCCAGGCAAGAGGTGAATCAAAACCATATAATTACCTTCATTGCTTGCAAACAGTCTTCTGCCAATGTATTTGAACATCAGGGTTCACTTCAACCTGAGTGTTAAGTTTGCAGCACTGAGCCCAGGTATCCTCTAAGGCTGGAAAGCTGTAGCCTAGCTATGCATTAGGTAGCTGAAGCTACTTATTAAAGTATGCAAATACTTTAATAAGCCTACTTTTATAAGGCTGGTGGGATTTTTGATGGGTACTTGTCATCTGTATCTCTGCTTTGCAGCCCCAAACTCTGTGACTGTGACAGCCATTTTTGTGATGTGTTTTAAAATCCTGTGAGAGAATTTATCTGTATGCAAGAATGCAGCAGCTGGGAATAGGCAGGTGTTTATAATACAATTAGGCTAGTTTCTAACCATCTGGTGGTATAATTAAAATATCGTATGTGGAGTAGTATATCACTGCAGTATCTCAAGGTTAAACTCATTTTCTTAGTTAAACTTATCTGAAGGTTTATGCACTGTAGTTAAAGCATCTGTAAGTTACAAACTGGACAATTAAATTCTAAGACAATTTCTTTTGAATGTATACAGCAGAAACAAAATGCATGAAATTGGGGATGGTTATGTATATCCTTTGCCACTCAGAAGATCTTTCTAACATAACCCAATAAAATTTGTCATCTCCTGAAAACAACTACAGGTCAAAGAATTTGGTTGCAGATGGCTCAGATAACTTTGTAATTGATTCCTTAACTATTTAGGGACGTAAATGGTGTACGCGGCTTTAGGTGGCACCCCTGGGCTCACGGTTTATTCTGTATGAATATCTTCTAATTTCAGCCTGTACATGTTTCTATGCCTTCATCAGTCTGAAGGGTATTAGTTCTGATGTACTAGGTATATTATAATTTGAATTATTATATATTTTTGAGAATTAAAACCCCCACTGGACTTTCTGGCTAAATTAATTCACTTTCCTAAAGCAGTATGAAATGCCATACTGCTTACAAAACAAAGAGTTTAGATGTTCCATGGCCTTTGTTTTACATTTCTCAGTGACACTACTCACAGCTGCCTGATGCTAGGACACTTGTCATCATCACTGGGGTTTTACAGCACTGTGCTCCTCTTCTATAGAATTTGTAGCAGGATTCTCTGGTGGTGCTCTGCAGGGGATATAGGGACTCCAGAGGAGCTCAACCTATCTCAGATGTGAGAATATACACTAAAAATGAAGAATAGATAACAATGATTTGGCTGTCAAGAGAAATTTCTTAGCTCTTAATAAGACACAATAACTGCAGAGATTTTTTTCTTTTCTGCTTTCTCTCATTAATTTGTTTTCTTCTGCGGAGTAAAACTGAGCTCAGTAAACAACATTTTCCTCTTCCAACAAGTCATTAATTGCTATCTGACACCTTAGGAAAGAAACGTTAGAAGCCAGTGAATCCTGTTTTAGGAGCACTGCTGGAATTAAAAGATAGAAAATTTTTCCTCAAATTATATGTAAAGTAAAAGAGAATCAGAAGATAAATACATCTTTTCACAAAGCTGAATTTTGATATATCCCAAACAGATTTTTACTTCCTTAGAGTTTGCTAAAAGCATTAGATGAAAAAATCCACTTTATTTAAAAAACATCTGCTGTAAAGAATTCCTCCTTGAAACAGTCACCTTTCATTGCCTGCTGCCATACACATCAACAGCTTCGCTTCAGCTCAGGCTGAGGCAAAGAAAAACAAAATGGGAACAGACGCAGGCCCGGTGTGAATGAATGGCCTGAACACTGTTTATTCCCCGCTTCTTGGCACAGGCTGTCTGGTAGGGGTGGGAGGGGGAAGTCTAACAGCCCACACCTCTTGTGCGTGGAGCACCACCTATAGCCAGAGCACCACCTATAGACCTAGCACCCACTATAGCAGGAGCAGCACCTACAGATCTAGCACTTACAGCCCTGTCTCTAGGTGCTCTGGAGAAGAAAGGGTGACTTTAACCTACCGCAGCTGTGGTCTCTAGGTGCTCTGGAGAAGAAAGGGTGACTTTAACCTACCGCAGCTGTGGGGAAAGGTTCATTCCCACCTGCTGGGTCCGGTCAGCTGCACTGACACCAGCCCCATTCCTGATGCAGAGCCAGAGGAAAACAGTTGCTCTGTGTCGGGTGTGTTAATGCTGCTGGAAAGGAAGCAAAGGAGCGTGACACAGAGGCTGTTTGGGAAGGGAGGCAAGAGTCTTTTTGGCTTCCTTGCTGTCTGAGCCTCTGAACAAGGAGATGCACTCAGGGAAATCTGAGGATTTGCTCTATGCTGTGCTTGTCGAGGGTGTGTGCTCACTGGAGGCACCGTTTGAGCGATCGGCATCCAGCTCAGAGAGCCCGTATTAGTCTTTGCTTCAATTACTGTTTCCTCATTAGTGATAAGTTCTTGGCTTCGTCCTTCTTGTGGGCTTAGGCCTCTAGAAGAGACATCCTCTAATTCTCTGCACTGCAGCTGGTGAACTGACCCACAACAGTTGTGCGGTGCTGGTAGTGGGGGAAGTGCCCTTTTATGAGCACACGCAGAAACTGTGGGAGATTCTGGAGGACCAACGGCTCTCAAGCACGGCTCATCTATGACTTTTTCACAAAGTGGTCAGCTTAGTTATTACCCAAACTGAATAAGATAATTTTGCAGACACATCATACCTTCTGCCTGTCTTGAACTGAATGTTGCATTGACTACATACTTGAATAGATGGCAAAGGAAATCTTTGGCCTAATGCCATGCTTTTAAAATAAATACTGATAATACCAGAGAAGTTTCAAAAAAGTAGGAGGGTGGTGATGTTTAAAATGCAAAGGAAGATTGACCTGAGCAAGCCTAGGCTAGCTACCCTAACATTACCTGTCAAACAAACTGATGTTTTCCTTTGTAATTGCTAGTTTGGGAGGTGGCTGTAATTGCAGGATTTCAATCTACTTATGGTTTTGAAAGCTTTTATATAACGTAGAATAAATTCTTATTTAAAAAGTAAATACTCAACAATACCAGCAAAGCATGTATTGAATGGGTTAAGAATAGATTAACTGGCATGCTGTGAATAAGGCAGTCATTGGTGAGGAAACGTTATTTTAAGGCTTGTGTTTATAAATCTCTGCCTTAGATCTAGCTCTATCGACACTGTCCATGTGAATTGAAGCAAAAAATTGCTGTGGAGCACGTTTGCTCCAAGGATTGAAGAAGACTAAGTAATCATCAAGACAAGACAGTCCTACACTGAAACTTGGATTGCGTGATAAGCTGGGTCCTTTAAAGAAAGGAAGGGCATTCACGTGCTGGACTGCGAAAGGCAGGTTGTGTCATGTAGGGAGCATATCCTGGAAAGAGTGGATGTGAAAAGGGGCTAGCGATAGTGTCCTTTTAACTTGACATGAATTACCAGAATGATCGTATAGAGGGAGGATTATGTGATCACTGAGTTTATACACACAAAGAAGGAGTAGCGGAGTGCTAGAATGCTGCTGTTCTGGTGTCTACTTTCTCAAAAGGACTTTTGAAACAATGGAAGAGGTACAGAAAAATAATTTTAGGATCACAGAACACGATTTACAGTGGGAGACTTAAAAAGACTTGATTAAAGAATGTACCAAGAGGTTATTCCTCAAGAATATCCAGGTTTCTCTTTGCTGAGGGGGTGGAGGATAATGAATACTGGAGTCACTAATATAGGAATGATGAGAGACTTAATACCAGTGGCTGGTGGCAGAATCTGGATAGACACTTGCAAACAGGAAATAAGCCACTATTTTTGATCTCAGATTGCAACAAACTATTGAAGAAAGCATAGACTTCTCTCTTAACATTTTCAGCTCAAGCCTGGATGCCTTTGTGGAAGAAAAGTTTCAGCCAAATAGATTATTGGGCTTAATGCAGAAATAAGTGGATGAAATGGAAGGTCTTTTGATGCCTTGCGGGTCAGAGCAGATGATGTAATGGTCCCTATTGACATACAACTCCACAAGTCTCTGAAAAGGCCATTACCCAACATATTCTAGCAGTTCTGTGTAGACAAGACAGTCTAGACTGAAGCACACACCAGGAACCAGTGCTTTTAAGCAGTTTTGCAGGATGCATTTCCATTATAAAATAAAACCTACTGGTTCAACAGAGGAGAAAAGCCAAACTGGCCTTAAACAAGGAATGACCTTCTTGGATCGTTTGTCCTTGACAGGCTTATAATAATGCCAAAATAACAAGCAAGGTGTTGTCTAGTCAGGGAGTAATTGGAAGCTATTGCTGCTCTTCTGAAAAAGTTTTCGTTTTGTTCTTCCAACTTACTGTACTTTTTTCAGTCAAGTCAATTGTGACTGGTTCCTGAGCATATGAGAAAACAATTATGCCATGTTTCTCATGCCAGTATGAAATGTTCACTATTAGAACAGTGTATATTTTGTTCTCCATTCATAAAATCTACCTCCTCCACATGATTGATTCTGCAGATTAGTATAAATACCTGCAGTTTTTGTTTCAAAGAAATTTCTCATTTCTTTCTTGCTCTATCTTTTATATTAATATATGACTTCTAATAATCTAGTACAGAAAAATCATAGTGAATCTTTTCTTTCAAGTGGCTCCTTTAACAGTGCATGTGTGACTTTATGTGATCTATAAATCTGTTAAATTAGTTATCTTTTTAAAATTATTTCTGCCATAGTTTTAAGGAGCAGCTCAAGAACAAGAATTTACAGGCAGCACTTTTGCCTTAGGTTTTACAAGATGCAGTCGGGACTGCTGAATACCTAAATTCTGAGAGCCTAGGACTTTCTTAATAAGATCTTTTTGTGGAACGTTATTTTATTCAGGGTTTATAAGTCCAAATCCTCCATTTATTTCCAATATAAGTACTAGACTTGTACATGTAAATAGAGAAATCAACACAACCTTTCTGCCTTTCAACTATCTGCAGAAGTAAAACGCAAGCACAGTTACAGCTTTATGTATTGTGCTGGTATAAAGACATTGTAGAAAGGGACTCCATAGTTCTTATGCTAATCCAATACTTATACTAATCCATATTTGCCCAGATTTCGCAATTTTAGTTAGGAGTCTAACTCTCCATGGATAAAAGAATTCCTTGGCTTTGCTCCAGACTCTGACTCCTCTAACCAGTTTCTTTCTGCGAGGTTCATGCATTATATTCTTTAGGCAAATCTGAGTGTACAAACAGAAACGCAGACTGAAGCCAGTGAGCCATTATGGTCTGTCTGACATGGCTAGCCATTTCATATGACTACAAGTATCTAGTGGGTTATTATTAGAGACGTCAAACAATCCTAAAATTTAAATGCTTGCAGATTTTAATTCCTGATGCTTTTTAGGCACCTGACTGAATAGCAGTTCAGTTGTCAGAGGTCAGGAGCTTTTGCACCTCTAGTTGGTGATAATGTGGCAAAACAAACTTTACATAGTTTCAAAACAAGCCTTCAGTTCCTCTGCTGTTTATAGCAGCAATGCATGTCTATGCTTGTTCTTACCCTTTTAGAAGCAGCAATTTCTATCACAGCAATGATGCTGTGAAGCAAAATTTACACAGAAATCATAGCCAGGGATCTAGTTAGCTGCTAAATCATATAAATGGTTTGACCGATTTAAACATTGTCTTGAAATAAGGCTTGGTGAGAAAACAATAGTAATGCTCCCCGCCACACATACGAGGTTCCGCTATTCCGTCCAATGTTTTGCCAGGTGCTTTGCTATTTGTTAACACCATTGAGCTGTAACTCTCAGATCCCTGTGTTGTTTTGTTGTTTGGTTTCTTTTTCCCCAAGGAAAATTTCTACCTCCAGAGGAGTTCTTAGTAGCAAAGTAAGGGGAATTTATTAAATTGCAAGGTTGTTCTTGCCGTTGAAGTTCTTACACTGCATTAGCAGTATTCTTGCTGAATGAAACAGAGAGAGCTGTCCTACAGTTTGGAAATGGCAACTCTCTGAATTTAAAGTTTTCAAAACGTCTTTGCAGGTTAACAATCATATAGGTGCGTTCTGGAAGGATTCTTGAAGACTGGCAATGGGCACAAGGTGGAGGGAGGTGGCCTTTGGTGTCTCAGCCAAACTGATGGAGACAAGTAACACGATGAAGCCTCTATGCCTCACAAGAATAACCTTACTTAGGTATACTGTCTTTTCCTTATTTTCAAGAATGTTAGACTTGGCATGGCTCTGATTCCACGTTCTATGACATTAGTTCTCTTTTATTGAGCTCTTTTTTTAAAGTATCATGAAAATGATGTCCTTTATTTTGTTTCTCATATATGCTGGTGCAATATGGGTTATTTAGAAATGCTGTACTTCATTTCTCTGTCACATATAATTCTATGAAAAAAAAGAGCAAATATAAATGAGAGGCAGGAGAGAGAGGGCGGTAATTGAGCAACATTTCTTATTCCTGCCTCAGTCCCATCAATTAGGCATATTTTACTTCTCTCCATACAGTAGAATTTATGTTCACCCATTAAGAAAAATACATATATGACCTAGGGGTGTATGTGGCAGCAAGTCAGGAATAATTTAGTCATGAGATGGTATCTGGAGAGAAGTAGATTGCCACTGGAAAATGTTCTGGTCGTGTTATGAAAATATTGATGCATTTGTATTAAAACATGCATTATTGTGAGAACGCAGAGTAGTTAATGTGTTAGTGAGCATATGGATGAGAAATAACCAGTTAGGAAGTTACCATCAGCTGATGATGAAGTTATACTTGGACTAAGACTAAAAATGACTTTGACAGCATGTTTCATTTACATGAATGCTGAATTAATCACTGCCCTTAGCTAATGCATTTACCAGACTTTGTGACAACATGGATGAAACCTAGATTCCTTTGTGTTTTTTTCTTCCTTGCATTTACAGGGAAAAATGTATTATGTCACCCTAAACTCAACTCAAGCCAGTCTGCGGTGCCAAAAGGCATACAGAACATTCATCCCACTTTCCTCAGGAAGTTACCTACAAATTTTACACGCTTTCTTACAGATGAAAGTAATATACTAGCTGCTTGGTAGTTTCTTGTTTGTAATTCTAGAAATACTATGAGGAATACTGAAAGAGATAAAAGATAAATGCAGAAAGGAACCTAAAATGGAAAATAAGTGGAAAATAAATGGAAATTCTTTAATACAGTCATATGAGATGACAAGGCAGTAGAATATAGCATGGTGTAAGGCCATTTTACAAGAGGAAAAATTACATACAACCTGCAATATCCTCTCTGGGAATATGAATTTTAAATATATCATGTTGGGTGCTTCTGCATGAAGAGCATCTTTGCATCATTAAAGGGTGACATTTGGTCAAAACCCTGACTATTAAGTTGCATTGGCTCTATCTACATTAGCAAGGAGCAGGGACAAATACATCTGCTTAAGGCAGTCAGTGCTACAACCTCACAACACACTTAAGGGATTTTTTTTACTTCAGACTAGTCCCAGAGACTGAATACTGGAGCTGCTGGTGTCCATTAGGTGCGGTCCTGCAGTTCACCTTTCAGGTTAATTTCACCTGAAAGAAATCAAGTTTGTGCATGCCAGCTCCACTACAAACTGATGTGCCATGTATATGAAAGTACAGGGGGAATTACTTCAAAAGAGTATCCAAAAAGATGTATGCACTAAACGCAAAAGCATGACTTGATCCATTTATGACTACAATACAGGGGAATGTAGTGCTTGCAAGTAGCAAAACCCTATATCCTTTAATGTGCAGGAGGCATTTCTAAATCATTACCAAACACTATGATTTCAGAGCTACAACATACTCACAACTTCTGATGTGTTCACTTAGTAGCCTGGGGCTATGTAGAAAAAATACTTGTTAAGGATTGCAATCTTATGCTGTCAATTTTTTTTGTCAGTTACAGATTTGCTTTTTGTAATGATAATTAAAACAAGGAGCCTCAGTAAAATGTGCTTGTCTCTTAAATATATTAGTTCAGAAGTATCTGAAAACCAGCTAAATGCTGAGCTATCCAACTTCAGGCCATAATTTATGGCAGGTGTGCTTAGGTGGGACTTGACGAACTCCAGCTTGTCCTGCTTGCGCTCCAGGCTGCTGCATAGCCACCTTGGAGGCAGATGGCTTCCCTGGCGCAGTGCTGGGCCCTGGAAGGGCCATGCTCCTTCAACATGGGTAGTTTGGATGGTTACAAAACTGTCCTGAACTACACGGCCTTTGGGTCAAAACTAGCTCAAGCACAGCAGCCTCAGAGCATGGGATGGGCAGGGTGTGTTGGGGCTTACCTGCACCAGCGGGAGGTACGCTCCTAGGCATGGGCATGCCCAGCCAGCGGATAGGGATTCCCAAACCTACCAATGAAAAATTAGTTTGCAAATAAGGCACTGTTAGAAGATTAGAGGGGTTTTTTTCTCTGAACAAAAGCTGTGTTGTTATTGCCATGTTGCTGAGTGCCCCCACTGCCCTTACTGTCACTGCCCAGCCCCCCACGGCTTCCCCCACCATGCCCAAGGCTCAGGACCCCACATCAGCTCCCCAGGCCCATCAGNGCATGCCCAGCCAGCGGATAGGGATTCCCAAACCTACCAATGAAAAATTAGTTTGCAAATAAGGCACTGTTAGAAGATTAGAGGGGTTTTTTTCTCTGAACAAAAGCTGTGTTGTTATTGCCATGTTGCTGAGTGCCCCCACTGCCCTTACTGTCACTGCCCAGCCCCCCACGGCTTCCCCCACCATGCCCAAGGCTCAGGACCCCACATCAGCTCCCCAGGCCCATCAGTCCCTGCCCCAGCGATGCCACAGCAGGG
>VZSC01016360.1:0-22414 GCA_013398225.1 Steatornis caripensis
CTAGGTGCAGAGGCCAAAAGGATGAGTTTCAAATGGAAATAACAGCCAGAATCTGCTGGTTGAATTGTTTCATTTTGTATGCTTCTTGCCTTTTTTTTCCAGGCAAAATATCTTTGAAGACATGGATTATTGAAAGTCTTGGGTGCAGTGTTTGTTTCGCTTGCTTCATACAGTAAATCTGACCATCAGTTTACTGAATTTCAGCCATTTTGCTCAGTAGCCCACAGGCTGTGTTATCTACATACTTCTCTTGACACCTCTGTGACAGTAACTTAGAACTTGATGGAAGCAGTTCTAACTCATTTATATGCACCAGAAAAACTAACTCATTTCACAAGTTGTGATGTGAAGACAAAGGGTGGTTATGATATGATTCTGAATCTCTCCATAACATTGCATTCTATCCTTAGGCATTTCTTACATATGTTTCTACGGGGTTGCCTGTTGGAAACTCCTCCATTCTGGAGAAAAGTTTTGGGTGAATGTGGCTGCAGTTTCAGATAATTGCACCAGGAAAGATGTTCATTCAGGTTTCTTATGTTTGTACATTTTTAGTTCAGTACGCTCCTACACCTTTGATACAAAGTAACTCGAGCTGACAACTAAAAAGATGTTATCTCCCAATAATAATGATGATGATAATAATGATGATAATAATAATAACAATAACAACAACAACAACAAGAAATAGATCTCTTGGGAGTCAATAAACAGCAAGTGATTTGGGATTCAGTTGCCTGTTACATGAAGTAATTCCTGTGCATGTTGGAGCATCTGCGGCTTCTTTCTTGTTTTCTTAGTGTCATCCCAGGGGTAAGATTTGGATCCAGAACTTGGAATCCTGCATTGATATCGCTGTCATAGGAAGCCTGGACCCAAATCTGTGAAAAGACTACCACTGTTTGGCTTCTCAGAGTGAAGGTTTGGCTATGCAGGTAAAGAGCTCCAACGAAAAAGCTGTGTCCCAGGCTCTGTTGCTCAGAGTGTTCCATGTCCACACTTTCACAGATAGCTCTCTCTGAAGCTGATTGTATTTATTCAACACAGTACCTGGCCTTGGGCTTGTCTTTATCCTGTGCAGAAGTCCTGTTACTGTGAGATATCATCATTATTTTTTGTGACTTTTGAAGGCAAAAATGCCTGAAGGAACTTCAGGGTCATGCTGCATCCTGCCAGAGTGGTGCTTCACAGTGCAACATCAAAGCTACATGCTGCACAAGTATAGGCATCATAGAAAGGGTATATAAGGACATTTAATGGAGCAACAACTTTTGGATAATGTCAGAGAACTAGGTAGGATAAACACAGTTAGATTTTATGTGGATTTACCTCCATGGATCTTTGAGAGCAGGTTCTGGAGGAAATAATATCTTAGATTTCTGCATAGAGAACTGTGTTCACTCCATAAAGGTCCAGAGAACAGATTAATACAGTGATAGCAAGCGTGAATGACAAAGGAAGCAGGATGTAAAGTGAACTGGGGATCTAAGTTATCAAACAATGTAGACACAGTGCCCTGATAGAAATAAAGACCAAGCAACAGGTAAAAAAGAGATAATTTTGAGGGGATGACATGGATTAGAGACCTGTGGTAGATCTATAATATACACCTATTCCTGAATAGAATGGATTTGAAAGCTTGGTGAAACAAGATCACATTCTCCAGATTCATAGAGAGAAAATGCACTATACAGAACAGCCGGCTATCATAAATTTAGACAGGTTGATAGGACACTGCCTTACTCTGATGAAAGTGCTCATGACAAAATTGTACTTTCAATGACTCAGTGCAGCACCTTAGTAAATCTAACCATTGCTCTTCTCCTCTTATATACATTAACCAC
Source organism: Steatornis caripensis (assembly GCA_013398225.1). NCBI lineage: Eukaryota > Metazoa > Chordata > Aves > Caprimulgiformes > Steatornithidae > Steatornis > Steatornis caripensis. The sequence goes on from VZSC01016360.1 coordinate 1,845, forward strand.
ACAAAAATAAAGCAATCCAGTACAGCCCGAGCCCATGTTACACCAACAAGAATCTCAACAAGCATTCCGTTCCCACAGAATGCTGTAAATGGCATGGCTTGCTGCTGAGCCTTTTGAAAACAGGTTGCAAAATAATGGAGTCACCTTGCCCAGAACTTACTAATGATCCAACCTAAACTTCAGTTTTATGGGTTAGGAATGATAATGCAATGCACTTAAATTAATTAAATAAGTAGAAAAGAAGAATCTGGAGGAATAACATGGTAATAAGTCCATGGCAATATAGTTATGCTTGACAAGAAATATTGACTACTGGGGTGTTTCACGTTTGTTATGCACTAGTGCACTGACCAGACGTAGAAAAATGACAGTTCTGAAGGAATTACATAGGAATTGTCAGTACTTTCATTTGTGATTGGGTTATTTCACTGCCCTGGCATTTCTAGAAATCACAACGCATCACCTTAGATGTACACAGAAGTTAAATGATTTATCCTCCAACTAATCATTAAAAGAAGAGCAAAAAGGACTCTTTCCAAGAATTTTGACAAAANAAATGACAGCTCTGAAGGAATTACATAGGAATTGTCAGTACTTTCATTTGTGATTGGGTTATTTCACTGCCCTGGCATTTCTAGAAATCACAACGCATCACCTTAGATGTACACAGAAGTTAAATGATTTATCCTCCAACTAATCATTAAAAGAAGAGCAAAAAGGACTCTTTCCAAGAATTTTGACAAAAGCCTTAGTAAAAATTTACAATACTATAAGTAGATTTGTTGCTGATTTTTTTTAAGTGGATTGAAGCTAGATTTAATTGTTCTTCCATTGTCAAAGGTGAGGAGAATACAACTGCAACTTTCTCCAGTGCCCACATTTCTGAGATGTAAGCACTCAAAACTGGTCTGAAATAAGCTAATCATTTTCCATAGGCCATTAGATAATCAACTGATACTTGTGACTTNCAAGAATTTTGACAAAAGCCTTAGTAAAAATTTACAATACTATAAGTAGATTTGTTGCTGATTTTTTTAAAGTGGATTGAAGCTAGATTTAATTGTTCTTCTGTTGTCAAAGGTGAGGAGAATACAACTGCAACTTTCTCCAGTGCCCACATTTCTGAGATGTAAGCACTCAAAACTGGTCTGAAATAAGCTAATCATTTTCCATAGGCCATTAGATAATCAACTGATACTTGTGACTTGCACTCATAAAGTTAACTATGCTGTCTGAGATTGAAAGAGATGACCTGTAAGAGAAAGATTCATGAGATCCATCAGGTACCTGAGTTTAGACCATTTGATTTATCTAGTCATCAGTAACAGCCTAGAGCACACATTTTATGCAAAGAATATTATGAGCTGGTAAGAGACATGGCCGAATTACTTGCCTGTTGGAAGAGTCCTAATGCACTACTTGAAATTTATGAGTATCCTTAGAGCTAAAACAATCTACTCAGATAATAATTAAGTATCAGGTCAATGTATTTTTAGAGAAAGAATTGAAAGCTCTGTAAACGTTTTTTTTTTTTGTTTGTTTCACTGTCTGTAGAGAGAAAAAAAGGAAAAAGAAAAGGGAAAGGGAAAAAGGAATAAGCCAGCATTTACGTGAGACGGCAACATGCCATTGGAGCAAAGGCAGCTAATGTTATCCTGGACTGCATTAAGAGCAGTATTGGCAGCAGGTCGAGGTAGGTGAACCTTCCCCTTTGCTCAGCACTGGTGAGGCTGCACCTGGAGCACTGTGTCCAGTCCTGGGCTCCCCAGCACAAGAAACATATGGATGTACTACTGAGAGTCCAGCAAAGGGCCACAAAGATGATTAAGGGTCTGAAGCACCTCTCCTATAAGGAAAGGTTGAGAGAGATGGAACTGTTCAGCCTTGAGAAGAGAAGGTTCAGAGACATCTTATCAATATATATGAACGCATGAAGGGAGGGTGCAACCTGATCTCCTTCCAACATGATCTCCTAGGACAAGGTGACCCACTTAGTGGATGAGGCAAAGGCTGTGGATGTTGTCTTCCTAGACTTTAGTAAACATTTTGACACTGTTTCCCACAGCGTTCTCTTGGAGAAACTGTCTTCTCGTGGCTTGGATGGGCATACACTTCGCTGGGTAAAAAACTGGCTGGATGGTCAGGCCCAAAGAGTTGTGGTGAATGGAGTTAAATCCAGTTTGTGATTGGTCCCAAGTGGTGTTTCCCAGGAACACAATTTCTCAGTATTGGGGTCAGTTCTCTTAAATATCTTTATCAATGATCTGGATGAGGACATTGAGTGCACCCTCAGTCAGTTTCAGTTTGCAGACAAACCAAATTAGGCAAGAGTGTTGATCTGCTTGAGAGTAGGAAGGCCCTACAGAAGGATCTGGACAGGCTGGATCGATGGGCTGAGGGCAATGAGATTTAACAAGGCTGAGTGCCAAGTCCTGCATTTGGGTCACAACAACCCCATGCAACAATACAGGCTTGGGAAAGAGTGGCTGGCAAGTTGCCTGGCAGAAAAGGATCTGGGGGTGTTGGTCAGTAGCCAGCTGAATATGAGCTGGCAGTGTGCCCAGGTGGCCAAGAAGGCCAACAGCATCCTGGCTTGTGCCAGAAACAGCATGGCCAGCAGGACCAGGAAAGTGATTGTCTCCCTGTAGTTGGCACTGGTGTGACCACATCTTGAATACTGTGTTCAGTTTTGGGCCCATCACTACAAGAAAGACATTGAGGTGCTGGATTGTATCCAAAAAACGGTAACTAAGATGGGGAAGGGTCTAGAGCACAAGTGTTATGAGGAGTGCCTGAGGGAACTGAGGTTGTTTAGCCTGGAGAAAAGGAGGCTGAGGGGAGACCTTATCTTTCTCTACAACTACCTGAAAGGAGGTTGTAGCGAGGTGGCTGTTGGTCTCTTCTCCCAAGTAACAAGCGATAGGACAAGAGGAAATGGCCTCAAGTTGCACCAGAGGAGATTTAGACAGGATATTAGGAAAAATTTCTTCCTCAGTGAGAGGGTTGTCAAGCATTGGAACAGGCTGCCCAGGGAACTGTTTGAGTCACCACGAGTCACTGGTGCTCAGGGACATGGTTTAGTGATAGATTTAACAGTGCTAGGTTAACGGTTGGACTTGATGGTCTTAAAGGCCTGCTCCAACAAAACCAATTCTATGATTCTAAGGAAGATGAGGCCATGCTATTTTCAGTGGTACCCAGTGACAGGACTTAGAGGCAGTGGGCACAAACTGAAACACAGGAGGATGCCTCCGAACATTAGGAAACGCTTTTTTACTGTGAGGGTGACCAAGCACTGCCACAGGTAGCCCACAGAGATTGTGAATTCTTCTTCCTTGGATATATTGGAAAGTGATCTGGACATGGTCCGTGGCAACCTGCTCTAAGTGGTCCCTGCTTATGCAGGGAGGTCGGACAAGATGACCTCCCAATGTCTCTTCCAATCTCAACCATTCTGTGCTTCTGTGAAAGGAAAGGGAAAGGGCAAGGGCAAGGGAAAGGGAAAGGGAAAGGGAAAGGGAAAAGATGAACACAAATTACCTGATTCCAGTAGTCTGAAACATAGATATTTGTTTCCCACTAAAACAAAAATATCAGGTTGAACTATGTAACTTTGTTTTTGCTGTTTTAGTTAGCTCACAACATATTTTTGTAATATTTTGAGGTTCTANGCAATGAGATTTAACAAGGCTGAGTGCCAAGTCCTGCATTTGGGTCACAACAACCCCATGCAACAATACAGGCTTGGGAAAGAGTGGCTGGCAAGTTGCCTGGCAGAAAAGGATCTGGGGGTGTTGGTCAGTAGCCAGCTGAATANAGATGAACACAAATTACCTGATTCCAGTAGTCTGAAACATAGATATTTGTTTCCCACTAAAACAAAAATATCAGGTTGAACTATGTAACTTTGTTTTTGCTTTTTTAGTTAGCTCACAACATATTTTTGTAATATTTTGAGGTTCTATCAGAGTTATAAATGTCTTAATTTTGATCAAAGACTTTTTTTTCCTGAAACAAAGTTGCTGGACTGCTTGGTTAATGTTCTTGAGGTTGTTCATGTTGCTATGTTGTTGCTATGCAAAGTACTCAGTTAATAAAAGTGTAATTATATTGTCCATGTCAATGACTTGGGCTTGTATAATACATCTCTGATACTTAACCTTTTTCAACNCCAGAAACAGCATGGCCAGCAGGACCAGGAAAGTGATCGTCTCCCTGTAGTTGGCACTGGTGTGACCACATCTTGAATACTGTGTTCAGTTTTGGGCCCATCACTACAAGANGACTGCTTGGTTAATGTTCTTGAGGTTGTTCATGTTGCTATGTTGTTGCTATGCAAAGTACTCAGTTAATAAAAGTGTAATTATATTGTCCATGTCAATGACTTGGGCTTGTATAATACATCTCTGATACTTAACCTTTTTCAACTGAACAATAGAAGAGTCTAGAGTAGAAGAGATGTTAAGTTTAAGATGTCTATGATTCATTACTTTAAAAAGAAGTTTCTCAGTGATGCATAAGCTGCCAAATCTGGAGTTGTAACCTATAACAGATTTTGTGAGATTCTAACTTCTTTTTTAACTCAAGATAGGGAAGAGATTGCCACCAAACTCTTCTCATGAAATTTAAAACCAGGACTCAAGATACTGTTTTCAAACACTAAATCTTACAGATCTATTAGATGTTTACTTTAGGTAAGTTTATTAGGTTTACAGGAAAGTGTCTTAACCTATTATAAACTACATGTATGAGAAAGATGAAGCAGTGTTACAGAAAATCTATAGGTCACAGTTCACTTGTAATCAGAAAGTAAAAGGACAGCTTTCTCTTCACAATCTGAGCTTACTGATCAGTAGCTGAGAAAGATATTTCAAAGTCAAGCTGGCACACATGCTAAAAAGTATTAGTTCTTAATAAATAACCCATGGTTGTTTTTGAATCTAAGGTAGGGTTTTAAAAGAGTAATAGATAAATCTTAAAATGGAGCTAGATTTTCAAATTGCTTCAAGGCTGAGGAGTTTACACAATTACGCAAACTCACTCTGGATCTCTGCCATTTGCAAAATGAGGCTTAAATGTCACACAACACTATCGGTGCTCATCTTCATGACAACCATGTGTATTTTATATCTTGAACTGGAAACATATCTGTATTTCTTGATTAGAGAGTGTTTGAGGTGAGGTTTCTGGTATTTTTCTGTTCTGGATAGGCCTAGTAGCACTGATTGAAGAGTGTTCCACCATGTTTTGGTCTCTTTGACTAATAATACAAGAGAAAACGAGGTATTAAAAGACAGATGAACTTCTGTGTAAATTAGAGGATGGAGATCACCTGTTCTATCTTTGAGCAATGGTTCAGACATGTTTGTAGTTTATTAATTTCCAACTGATACTATACCTGATATAGTTCACAGTAATTCAAGTGAGGATATTTTAAGACACAGCGTCGTGGTTTAACCCCAGCCATTGACTCAGCCCCACCCAGCTGTTTGCTCTCTCCCCTGCAGTGGGATGAGGGAGAGAATCAGAAGGGTAAAAATGAGAAAACTCATGGGCTGAGATAAGGACATTTTAATAGGTAAAGCAAAAGCCATACATGCAAGCAAAGCAAAACAAGGAATTCATTCATTACTTCCCATTGTCAGGCAAGTGTGCAGCCATCTCCAGAAAAGCAGGGCTCCATCATGTAGAACATTTACTTGGGAAGACAAACGCCATCGGTCAGAATGTCCCCTCTTCCTTCTTCTTCCGCTAGCTTTTATTGCTGATCATGGTGTCATACAGTGTGCAATATCCCCTTGGTTAGTTGGATTCAACTGTCCCGGCTGTGTCCCCTCCCAGCCTCTTGTGCACCCCCAACCTGCTCGCTGGTGGAGTGGGCTGAGAAGCAGAAAAGGCCTCAGTTCTGTATGAGCACTGCTCGGCAATAAAGAAAACATCTCTGCATTATCAACACTATTTTCAGCACAAGTCCAAAACACAGCCCAATAACAGCCACCACAAAGAACATCAACTCTATCCCATGCAAAACCAGCACAAACGAGCAGTCAGACAGTTGTGTATAATCTCACTTTTCCTCCCTACTTCCAACATCAGTGATTCAACTGGGATAACCACAGTGAATTATGGACGAAAAAGAAGATGCTATATTTATTTCTAAATGCCAACAACAAATCAGATAGCATGATCCAGTGCAATGAAGGGAGGCAATTATTTTTGAAAGGATGAGAAAAGGCTCTGATTTTGACTTTGCTATTTATGAAATACTTTTAATAAGTTCTTTCTCTTATGGCCACCACTCCTTACATGTCATTCTCAGTGATCCCTGAGATGTATTTCTGTAACAGTCAATTTTCTCCAAAGGTCATGTATTTTTTTTTTTACTGAGAGAACTTGATAGTCAATTTTGAGAAGGTTTAACTCCCCATTAACTGTTGCTAATTTACAAGAGAACTCCTGTGGAAAACAAAGAAACAAGCACATAATTTGATGCAACATCAGGTTGGAATACCAAACAAAGCCATTAGGACAGCATAACTATTCGGAATAGCAAACACAGGTGATTTGGAAGAAAGGGCAATCAAGGAAACGCCAGAGATATGTCACTCCCTGAGAGAGCTAACTTTAATTCCTTCATTAATCCTCCTGTGGGGTTCAGAAACTGGCAACTGGAAGGGTACATTTCATGCTCTGGGGAATCCCTGCCACAAAAAAAAAAAAATGAAGGCACGAAGGCATAGATTATGTTACCTAAAAGTATAGGACCTGATAGTTATGGACAGAGGACTGAAAAGGCAGTGAAGGGGTTTCAGTGCAATGTATGGAAGCAATATAAAAAAGTCATTACCAGCTTCCAGGATTTAATCATCTGTCATAGTCAAAGGCATTTATAAGACATGACCCAGCCAACAGGACCTATCAAAGCCAAAAATGGAGGAGAACTAAAGCGCTCCTTTAGGTTTTTTTTCTTTTAGTTTAGTGGCAGAAAGAAACCTGTCAAATTACATTATTTCAAGTCAACATCAAATGTATCTGTCAACTCCAAGCACAATATTTATTGTGCTCTTAGTTGGAGGGGTGGGTGGGTGAGGTTTTTTTCTGATTGAATGTCCTTTTTATCATTTTTACCTGTACTTTGAAAGTGTCACTAGTTTGAAATGAAAATTCAGTATATTTCATTCTAAGTTTTTAACAGAAGGAAAGATTTTGCCTTTCTTCAAGTGTTCATTTCTTTCTACCTAGAGCTATGTGATAAATTTGTTATGCTATTTGAATTAATAATAATTTCTCTTGACGTGCTTCTGTGGGGTAGGCAATTGCTACCTTGCTGTCTCACCAGCTGAACGGTACCCAGCAGAACCAAACAACAAGTGTTCAGCTCAGAAAGACAAAAGCCAGTTCTTCCTGTGTTTGCTATGAACCACTCCTGTAGTAGGATGAAACTAGTCAAACTGACTCCTTGATCATCCTTTCTATGCAGATATATCTCCCCAAGGAGCGGGGCTGAGGTAATGCCAAATCCACTTCTCTTCTTTGTCAGATCATCTCCCAAGGGTCATAAGTTGACAGGAATGAGTTGAAGGACAGTTTAAGCCATCCTAAACAATACCTATCCACAGGAAAAAAAAAAAAGGCATAAAAGTGATTGAAATTCATCTTTCTTATCAGTCTTTAGTGCTGTGTTGGGCACAAATGGGCCAAACTGCAGAGTCCAGACATCAGTCATCTGCCAGACAAATCCCTCTCCCATTGCGCTGCCTTTCTCAAGGGATCATGTGTTGCATCTGTTGTACCTGGAATGCAGTTCTTTCTGTGGTTTTGATATGACTTTTGTTTCCACAGCAACCAACTGGGAAATAACTATAGGTAATATAAACTACAGAGGCAGGATTTCTTCTAAATGAAATGTTTTTTTAAAGTTTCCCCAAAGAATCTGTCAGTGAACTCTAATAATTTTAATGTTCTTGATTCCCTAAGTGGATGAGTGACAAACAATTCCAACCTGTAAATCAAAACAGAAAAGAGAATGAAAAATAAATTGAATTCCATCTATATAGACATGCACCAAATTGTCAGATACAAGGCAAAATTCCAAGTCTCCAATAAGGTTCAGCTGCTTATTTGCCAGCTATTACACTATCAAATGTTATCCTATCACCTGAGGAGGTACTTTCATATTGAAACTATAAATAAAACCATCATGGCTCACCCTAGGATATGGAATTTCCAGAGCAAACCTACTACTTGCAGTAATGATAACAGGTATGGCATTTATTCTCAAGTATATTGGCAAAGCCTCTTACTTCAGTCATGAGAATACTTCAAGAAATTACTTATTGCCTATTTATTTATTACAGTAACATCCTAAGCATCCCCAAAGATTACAAGAATCAATTACTTGAGCTATTTAAGGTCAAAAGCTAGATGTAGACATCTTATCTGCCTTCCAAACAAAACAATTCATATTACATCAGCTAATCACTCACGTAAAAACGACAGCTTGCATTTAAATAGAAGTTTCACTGCTAGGGACTTAGCGGTTTGTTTGATAGTAACACACTGCCCCAAATACAGCTGGAGCCTGCCACAGCCAGGAAGAACACCCACCTCTATGAATGATTACACCTGACACAAACAAGTCTGTGCACTACTGAACTTCAGAATTTTTCCTTCTTGAAGAAGGCAAAAAGGAAAGGTTTAAAGAGCATCTAAACCTCCATTTGGGAAAATTCTTGAGTCTACATTTAAATTTAGCCTTTCTGGGAAAAGCATTCATTTAAATTCTGTCTTAGAGGGGGATATTTTCTTGACTGGGAGCCTTAGGTATTTCATGTGATGAAAAATCTTCAATGTAAACTTTTCCAGCAGTTCATTGTTCATATTATAAACTCACTGTGTTGTTAGATGCTGTACAAACAGGCGCAGTCACTGTCAGAAAGGAGTGCTTTGATATAAAATAAACAATAGTAAAGCAAAGAAAGGAGGATAAAGGTCATTGCTTTAACAATTGGTTTTTTGTTGCGGCTATTTCAGTTAAGCAATTCTGTAGAACTTGATTAAAACACTGAGAAATGCCAAAAAAACCCCACCCTGGAATACCGTTTGTCATTCTAGCCATTAACACTGCTAATTTCTGAGATATAGCACGTTTTGATGAGGGGTGTGGAAGCAGGGAGGGTAATGGTGTATCATTGTGACGTTTTGTTATTCTGTCCATTTCCCAGTTCAAGAAACTTCCCCCCACCTCCAAAAAAAAAAAAAAAAAAAAAGAAAAAAAAAAAANTGAGATATAGCACGTTTTGATGAGGGGTGTGGAAGCAGGGAGGGTAATGGTGTATCATTGTGACGTTTTGTTATTCTGTCCATTTCCCAGTTCAAGAAACTTCCCCCCACCTCAAAAAAAAAAAAAAAAAAAAAGGAAAAGAAAAGAAGCTCCGTCTGAATTAGGGTAGCAGCGATATTCCGATTTTATGATGGGAAAATGAGACACAGAGCGTTAAAGTGAGCAATACAAAGACTGAAGTCACACTAACACAGTGTGGCTCAGCTTCAGAATGAAGCCCATCTAGGTTCTGCACCTTTCTTTTAATAGCACTAATGTGTTTGCTTTCTAAAGAGCCCTGAATGTGTTACAGAAATTGCCTTTCTTCTGTCACTGCATGGGTTGCCACAACATGCTGAATGCCAACAGTGATGATTCCAGGGGACTGTATCTATAGCCTTTTCATTCAGATCACAGGGGTAGGAATGCTTGATGAATATAGGCTGCAAGGCATTTCCCACAGGTGGTCTATGAATTTGCTTCACAATGCTGAATTCCTTCACAAAGATTAAATAAGTGCAGAAAAACAGATGAGTGAGGCTTTTAACTTTTCTGTTCTTCACCAGCTGTTCTTCCATTCCACTGAGTTTTCGCTTATTGCATTTCCAGATTGACTATGAAAATATGGGAGGTGTTGAAAAACACAGAACCAACTGAAAATATGGAAGGATGTCAGGAAACAACTGGGAGACTGGCAGAGCTCACAGAAGGCACTCTGTCTGCTTCATAAGTTTGATTTGAATTATTATCACCCCAGAACTCTCGGTCAATGCCAGAATACAAAATTAGGACTATGGGTAATACAAAAATCAGCCAGAGGACAATGCTTCATAATTTTCTTAGGATTTTGTGTTCAGCAAGTTTATAAAGGGGGTGTTCAGGAATAAAATGCTTTGTCTTCCTCTTTGGGATATTAAAAGGACAGGGTCATTGTGATAATGAGAACTGGACTTGTGAGACTTTAGGAGAAGCATTTTACATTGTAGAAGCATGCTGAACAGCTTTAAGACTGAAAATTGTGACAGAAATGAATGTCAATTTGGGAAAAAGAGATGAATCTGATTAATACTCTGAAGTCACCCTCACTGTTCCTAAGGCAAACAACTTACAAAAAACCCCCAACACCAAAATTTTTATATATTTTTAAATAAAAGAAGTTTTATTTGTCTCTTGGACAATAAATGCAAGGGTTATTAGTTTTGTTTTGAATCATAAGGCCTAGCCATTTCTTTCCTGTTTTAAAAAGAATAAAAGGAGAGAAAGTATTTTGAGCTTCATTTGCGATGTGACTCCAAGGAGCAAATCCTCAGTTCATCCACTTGTTTGGGAGATGAGCTAAGGAAAATTTACCCTTAGGGAGACCTGCTCCAAGACACTGAGCTTCACAGTTTGACCAACAGAGCAGACAAGTACTAGCTTTCTCTAGTCAGATGGCCTGCAACCTGTTGGCCTTCCATGCATATTCAACTGACCTCATTTGCCTCCCTACCCTATCCAAGTGGTTAGTTTGACTGCCTGAATTTTCTTTCTTCTGGCTCAAATTTTACTAAAAGACTGTTGTGAATTCCTTGTGTCTAGCACTTTGCATAGCGTATAAGAGCCCTGAAAGATGGAAAATTAGTTAATATTACTATTCTAGTGAAGCTGTTACAAGGCTATGTTTGTAGTATTTTGCAAATGCCTCACTGTGGGAGTTCTTGTATATAAGCAAGCAGAACAACACGAAGCTCTTTTTCTCTTCACTTCCTCCCCTCACTTCAGCAAATTTTACAGACTGAGTAAGAATAAACATACAAGAGTAAAGGAAAACACACAAGCAATTTCTTGGGACAACTTAATACTATCTGCATGGAGGAGAACCATAGTGTACATAAATGCCCTGTCTACCCAGGCGTGCTACTGTACAAAGAGGGTGACGTTCATTACATTTTTACTCGGGAGCTGCATGCTATCAATTTAAACGTACTAACTGAAGCTGGAGCCCTTGCTGATATTCCCAAACAGCACTGTGAGTGCACATCATTCATTCACCCTCCAGCTTCAACTCTGATCAACGTATCTCAAGGTTTGCTCTAGACCCCATCTACCATATAACTTGAATGTTTACTGGGTGTATGTATGCAACATGAACTACCCCACTCAACTTTTTCTAGATCCCAGAGATGTGTCAACTCTTCCTAGTTAGAGGAAACCTGCTTGAAGCATTCACCACTCTAAAGTACGTTTGTATTCGGTTAGGACAGCTTTATTAAGAAGGTGGAACTGATACCACATGCAATCTTTACATTGTACAGTGAGGAATTTAACACATTCTTGAAGCTTCAGACACAGCAGAGTCTGTGCACAGCCTAATACTATATCTCATTGCTTTCATCCTTTGGGCAGTAGAGCACAATGAGGACCTTTTTCAAATGGGAAATTTCCAGATAATATGCACGCCCTTGTGGACCTTGTGCAGTGCTGCAACATTATAGAACAGCTCTTCCCATAGCTACCTTAGTTCTCAGCACTTAGCCCAAACTGCTCTTCAGAAAAGTTGGAAGGATCTAAATGATGAGGTAAGTTTTCAACACCATGTAAGTTATTTCCTAAATGCTTATAATTATGTATTTTTAAAGGAAGGAGGGGTGTGAAAGGAATAGAATATGACAAATTATTCATCAGTAACTCCCCATGCTAATGAGACATTTCACCAGGCAGTTAATTATACCAGAATGATTAGTGCATCCATACTTATGCTGACACATCTGTAACATGAAAATCAGGTTGTCCAGAAAAATCTGATTCTGTTACTAGACTTCGCCAAATTAACTTTCTGTCTCAAAAACATTTCAATGTCTCATCTAAAGGATTTGAACAGCTTAAGTTAATTGGAGTTAAGTTTCTTGATCAGAACTTCTTTAATTTTCCACATTATCTTTTAAAGGACTTTTTATATTTTTTATTATTTTTGATAAATGATGCAACTTGGAAAGTAGTCGGTTCCTACCATTAATGAGAGCAGAAAGTAGGTTACTGCTCTGCATCCCATAAAACACAGGAATAACCTCATTAAATATTTGGTATTCGGCATAGTTCGGTGATAGGTTTGTATATCACCAGAGCTGGATTTCATATTAAGACTTCCAAAGGGTGTTGCAACAGCTGAGCTAGGGATTAAGAACTAGATGCCCTGGGTCAAACTAATACTTCTGATTTCTTTTCAGTATCTTCCATCATTAATATTTTTCCCCAGAGACTGTCTCTCAGATCCATAAGAAGCTTCAAGGACACATCATCACGGCATTTCGATTTTCTCCTGTGCAGAGTCCTTGCTGAAATAAACCCAGTTGTGAAAGAAGCTTTGGGTGCCCATTCCCTCTGGAAGTTTAATGTGAACAACTCTTAATCTGTCAATGCCCTCTTTCTCCAGTGACAGTCGTTGCTGGTACCTTGGGCCTATTTTTCGCTTTCCTGTCTAAAGCTAGCAGAGATCAAGGTCAATGTCTTTGGAGTGAGCCTAACATGAGAGTAACAACTCAGAATCACCCTAGGGCCCTTTCACAACTCCAAGCCCCTCCTAGCATCCGAATTAATACTCCACATATTGTCCTAAGCACGAGTTTTTACATTATAATGTCTTGTACTACTTACCATTTGGCACTGAGCTCACATTATGACAGGCCCAGTCATTCTCTTCCCTTGGCCAAAACTCACGTGTGTATCAGTAGCAACACCAGCAACAACAAAATGAGCCTCTTCTTTCCCATCCTATTGCACAGGATGGGAAATTCACAAATACACAAAGGTTGCGCTGGTGGGTGAAACGAGTGGCTGCAGAGAAGCTGTGTGAATGGAGTGATGCTGGGGAGTCCATTACATTGAAATCACCAGATATTTTGAGAAGTGGCTTGCGACAGTTTTATAAATCTCTTCAGAGTGTTATAATTCACCCAGGTCCATAATTTGTGGATTGCAGTTGAAGTGAGCAAAGCACTAGCGTTTCTTTAGCTGCAGTTAATGACTGCAGTTAATGGCTTGTGATATTATGTTCGTGGCAGCGACAGGAACTGAAATTAGTTTTACTAAAGGGAGAAAAGGGTTGAGGTAACAGAGGTTGGGAGCACCAATGCTAATTAATACCACAGAATTAAATAGTGGTGTCATTATGGAACCTGTGGTTTGAAATACAATGGATGAAGCTTTAGAGGGCCTCAAAAGCCCTTCCTCGGTCATTTTGGTACCATTTTTTGGCTGGGAGCAAGGTATTATGTAGAGAAAAAGAAAATATGCACATCATAAAAGCACATCAGGAAGGGTTTTTTGTATTGCATCTGTTCTACACCCTAGGAGACAAGGACGGAAAGAGGCCAAAGTCCTATGTGTTTTACAGACCGATGCCTACAGGCCACTGATTAAAGCTTGCTGTTACATACACATGGTATCAAAAGGCAGAGCCCAAACAGTCTGCCCACAAGCCTCAGGTATTCCTGTGGTAGAGGCACATCTGGTAGGTTAGCCAGATGTGGGATCTTTCCTAAAAGCGAATTCCCTCAGCGCTGAGTGTTTCATGAGGCCAAGCACAAGCTGCCTGCGCTGCAAGAAGGTAAACTCGGACCTGTCCTGTGGGAAAGCATGGACCCAATCTTTCACGTACTCACCCACCTAGGCATGTCAGAAGCCTGCCTAAAACACCTAGTTAAGCATGGTCTTGCTCTCATTTTACATGGAGAGCTCAGATTTGAGTGTAGGCTTGGCTCTAGAATAGAAACGGAGCACAGGTGCTGTTGCTCCCGTCCAGGACATGGCCAGCAGCAAGGAGGTTGATATTTATAGCCACTTAGAAGATCCCATCTTTTGAAGATTCAAGCTGAGCAGTAGTGTATGATGTTGTTGCTGCCCAGATAAAAAAGCCAGCAACTTTATTCACAGTTTCAAGTCCTGGTAAACAGAAAACCACACAGATCTCTTGAATGCAATAGATCCCTCTAAAGGAGAAGCTTCATTCAAACTGTTCTCAGAAAAAGGACAGTGAGCCATCTTTGGCTTGTATGATCCTGAACCATTCATTGCAAAAACACCTAGGAATAGTTGTCAGAGTGGTAATGACCATTTATACTGGTATATGGGCTTTTTTCTCTGCACTATTTTCACAGGGTAGGCTCCTCAGAGGCTTTTGTATTCTGACATGAGAGGGGAGAGAGGAGAAATGGATTATCCTGAAAGACCAGGCTATTATGCAGTAACAGCACAGGCATCTTCAGAATTTTGGGAGAGTTACACCATCCATATGATGGCTGGAGCAGGCCCTGGCTCTGCAGAGAGGTGCAGGAATGTTAAGCTGTTAGGAATCTTTCAAGCAGTTATTCTGCCACAGAAAATGTTAGACGGCTGTCCGCATACAGCTGACATCCTGTGCCTTCGCTTGTGTCATATAGTATCATAGAGAAAAACATTGATTTAATCACTTGACTAAAGAGCTGCTGCCCAGAGGTAAAACTGGCAGAACTTGGCTCCTAATGCTCCAAGAAAAAGTATGTCTTCTCAGAAAGACCTTTCTACCTTTCTCTTTGTCAGTGTGAGAACATCTGAATGTTGGGTTGTGCAATATAATATAATATAATATTGCAATATAATATTGCACAGTAATGTACTGGCCACATAACAGAGCTTTGGGTGAGATGAGGGTCACGGTCACTTTGGATAGCCACTTTCCAGGGCTTCAGAAAGCAGTCAGCTACATCTGGCATTTGACGTTGCAGCACAGGAGAGAAAATGCTGGATCACGGCTCTATTGTGTGAGTTGTGGATGTCCCACCAGAGGGTATAATTTGGGAATGGCTGAAGGAGTCTCACGAGGGGACCCAGGGGGCTTTGCTAGTTGCCACATGGGCAGTAGTAGCCCAGGACTTGTGCACACTCCTTGACATTGAGGCAACCTTGGTGTCAATGGCAGAGCCCCCAGTTTTCCCACAGGGGTTGGAATTGCATTCTGAAACTAAATTTTCTAAGAAGTGAATTTTGGTTGAGCTGCCTTGGAGCAGATAGGATCAAAACAGACCAGAAGCCAGGAGGGAGCTGCAGGGAGATAAGACCTGAAGGAGAAATATCTTTATTTCTTTATTTTAAACCCGATTGGCAGTTTTGCCTGCTTGATGTGAAAATATCAATCAATCTAGTTGATAGAGCTAAGGAATAGAATCAAATATGGGAGCTTTAGCAATGTAATAGGGAAAACTTAATCCCCAAACTAACCTTACTTTGTCACAAGTGAGCTATATGGTATTTTGAGTCAACAATGATCAGGGATTATCCTCCAAAATAAATAATTAACTAGCATCCTATATCTATGGCAAAAGTTAGATTCTTAAGGTATAAATTTGAAATGATGACCTTGACTCTTCTTTCTCAGAAGTGCAGACCAAAAAAAAAAAAAAATTAAAATAATCAGTTAAGTCAATAAAGTTAGAGGAAAGATAAGAAAGAAGAGAATCAGAGCTGAGGTGCTTCCTATTTCTTTTTCAGTTATTGCACTAGCTTTTCCTCTCTCCTTGTTCTTCCCCAGTTAACATCCCTAATCTACATGCAGAACCAGGTCCATGATAAAATCCCTCCATCAGATCCACAGAGTATACTGCCAGCCTCAGCCAGGGAAATGGATTGAAGGGTTCAGTGAGACCACAGTATGTTCAAATCCCTGCAAAAGGGAGAGAAAGAAAAGCTGATAAAACTAAACGATGATTACATCCCTCCTGTTCGTTAACAACAGTTACCCTAGGGCTGGAACACTTCTGTCTAGAATATAAATGCCAGCAGAGTGCTATATCTTCAAGGAAGTTTTTGTGATCATAATGAAAATACCAAAAGCACAGTTTACCCATTATTTTTCTCACACATTTTTTCATGTACAGGGAAAAATCAAATCATCCCTTTCTGTGACAGAAAACAACTGCTTTACTGCAGCTTAGCAAGTTACTGCCATTCAGGTGAGTGCTGATAATTCCACACATTCATATTTGTTTAAACCACTTCTCAGCTTTCAGTTGAGCTGTAGATCTGTGATCTGCAGGAAATAGTAGTTTTCTTTCTCTGCCATTGTCTTCCAAATACTTCCTTAATTAATTAATTATTTTTTGTTGTACAGGTATACTGCAAATTCCAACACATATGTAGTAAAATCAACCATTTAAAACAATGTCAATGTTAACAAGATGATCAATTTCATCCTCTTACAGAAGCTAATGAACCATTGTGAATTTATTGTGATGGAAAGACAGTGTCTGCTTGCAATTAGACTGATGAGCAGAGTTATTCTCATGAGTGGGTACTTTAAAGTAATTATTTTCATTCCTTCTGGTAAAAAAAAAAAGGCTATATCTATGCACAACTGAGCTTTGATTACTTGGCATCTGAAAACACGTTCTCAATAGAATGTTTCTAATTACTGTCTTACAAGAGAGAGAGAAAGTAACTACTCCTTGGGAGACCTTTGGGTTGACCTTTTGGAGCTCAGTTTTAAGTAATTGTAACAGTGTAAGGCATTTGTGAGATCACATAAATTTGTGCATAATGGTCAATATGCAGGAACAGTCTAGCTCAGCCCTGTGGAATTTTTATTCCTTTCCAACATACACAGCTCTAGGTCTATTTCATTTCAGGCAGCTTTCTTCCACCCATAGCCACTAACCTTGATCCTTCTTACTTGATTTTATTTGATTCTTATTCGACTTTATTTGATTCTTATTCTGGCCTATGCGATGGACCCTTAGTAGTTTTCTTAATGACGCTTCATAAGGTAACAACATCAAATATTCTCACTGTTCTGAGATCTTTCAGTAATTCACTGACCTTCAGATATGCTTTCAATGAAGCTTTCTGTAACATCTTAGTAGTCATCATCCTGTGGCCTTTAAGTTACAGCCTATCTAAGAGTACTTTGGTTATAGGGGTGAAGAATAGGCTATGCCAGCCACCCTGTGCTATCTCTTAATTACTTTTTTACAGGATTTTATTTTGTAGCTCTGGTGATCACAGCCCACATTTCAAAGGGATCTGGACAGGTTTTTAAAATCAAATACTTGCATAATTCTCTGTCCACTCTTCTCTCGGGTATGCTTTTCCACAGATAAAGTACTATCTGCAAAGAGTTTAGCATCCTTGTGTACCATCATAAAGGTTTGCTATTTTCCCATAATGTATTTGAAATGCTAAACAGCATTCCTATGATAAAACAAAGAAGGAGCCTTGCTGATACGACCTGCTTTATTACTTTCAATACATCAGCTACCTTTCTGAGAATGAATGTGCCGCACAGGAAGTGGAAATTGTTTCCTTGTTATATAGATATTTCATTGGTTTGTTTCCTTATTAAGGCAAAGAAATGCAATATTTTTCCCTCCAGTGAACACAGAGCTTACCAGCTCTGCTGGATCTTCTTTAGCATGCCCAGAACAATTATTTTCTTTACAGCTAACATTTTTGTCTTAACCTTATGCAAACAGAAACTATCCTAAATCCTGAGCTGAGGACGAGTTGGTCTCTTCTCTTTTCCTTGAGCACTTCCGTTGTTTTCAATCTAAGAAAATACATTTTTGATGAAACCATATTTTAACACCCCCAAAAGCGCAGATTTTTATGTCTATTTCATTACCTATTGTTCTAATCCAAATGCTTTTGCTATTTACATGGCTTTTATTCACCCAAGTTTCCATGTTCCCTTTCATAGTGATTGACTGTCACAGCCCCAAATTTGGCACCTTTACCTGCACTGAGATATACAGTGAGGCATACAGAGCAGAATACCATAAAGTGCTTTCATTATCCAGTTTTGATAAAAAATGTTTTGGTCTGGAGACTTCTTTTGGTTAAGCAAATGCTGATTTCTTATGAAGAATTAACTCTTAAAAGGCTAGAAATCTTCTGAGATATTTACTTCCCTCTCAAAATGTAGTGTCTTAGCAGAAGCTCAGTTAAACACTCAAATACGCTACCTTTTTGGGTGATCTGCTGCTTTCAGCTTGTTTTCATGCACCCACATCACTCCCATATTTCATATCTGCAAAGAGTATAGTACTCAAATGCTAATACTACAATTTCACCTCTAACAACCTCTGCCCAAGTTAACAGAAAGCTTCTTAAGAACAAGCTAGCATCAAAGATAAAGCTGCCTTTTCTGTCTGATTTTTTTTTCCTTGGCTGTTATTATTTACAGTCTTGGAGTGAAACACTGCTTTAACCTTTCCAGTTTGTCTTTCACTTCACGGAAGAGTTTCAGCTCTAGTGGGAGTTTTAACAGCTTCATTCACTGTCTTGTTGCCTGTCACTCACTCAGAGCCAAGTCATCCTGCATTCACAGTCTGAGCACCACATAACACAAGACCAGCTTGTGTTGTGAATCAGCTAGTTTGAAAAGGCTCACGCCAGTTCCCCTGAACAGCGTGGTTCTCCATATAGAGCACAAGTTAATATTTTACTGCACATCTGAGTGCTCATTTCAGAATCTCAGGGAAAATGTACTTAGTTAGCAATTATACAGTGCTTTTTGTCTGCAAAGTTGTTTACAAAATGTAGTTGGAGATCATCTCCAGGAGGGATGTTCATGTGTTATCCCTAGTACAGGCAGGTAAACGAAAGCAGGGAGATGAGATGTGCCCCGTCCAGGATCACACTTAGCCGTGTACAAGCTGATAGAAGATGGGAGAAATTTCTTTGTCCTCAGCATTAAATATCAAAAGATGCTCAAGCTGGTTTTTACTCTCAGGGTGGTGAAATCATCCCACATCCACAGTGTTACAAGCATTTCTTATTGTCGGGTGCTCGTCCCAAACTTTGTACTGATCAACTGTGCCACTTTGGGCGCTGTATGGTGAAATAGGCTGGGGAATGGGTTAAAACCTTACCTTTTTCCTAGTTTCTTAGTTTGTTTCACCACTGAGCTGCAGAAAAATATTTGCTGTCTGAGAAAGACTTGAACTAGGAAAATAGCGTCCAGTGTTGGGAGACTGTGTAAGCTGCCACTTTCTCTGGAAGAAACATTTTTCAAATGAGCTGCTAGGGTTCAGTCACAAAGAATACACCCAATACAAAAAGGAAACCACTCCTGAGGTATACTCATTATTAAAATAAGTGTGGAATTGGATTCCAAATAAATTCAGCAATATATAATCGCATGCTCCCAAAAGGGAAAAGCTGTGTGCATGAATGACATTGCTACTAGAACATTAACAACTTTCAAATAAAGCTCAGTAATTGCATTTTGGGATGATACATGTGTGAGATTTGTGTACGTGGTGTTCTTCAAATAAGAAAAACAGTGAAGGGTTTCTCATTATCCCTAAAGGCTGCAGAGAGCAGAGGCCTGTTGAAAATTAACACAGCACACAAGGGGAATTCTAGCAAAAATGTTGATCTTGGAAGAAGAGGATTGGTGTTTTCATCAGATCGTTTCCAGAGTAGAGAACAGAAGATCTTCCTTCTTTCGCATAAGCCATATTCAAGTGCCAGGAGTCCCAGCAGAGACATTATTCCATCCGTAACACACGCTCTTGGTCTGGAAGGGGCAGAACATTGCCCAGGTACGAATCAGTTGTGCGGTGTCTCTCGCTTAGTTGATGAGTGACCTATCAGTTGCCAAGATCTCTATGCAGTAACTGAGATGATAACAAGNAACACAACATATTCATTTTGAACTCCTGCCTCAGCTTATTTCTCAGCATTAACTCTCATGTCAGTACACACTAAAAAGAGTGCAGTGTTCAATATTTTATTCTAATTTGGAAGTTCTATTCTTCCAAACTCTATTTGTCACAACTTTATGCCATTTTGACTACTAAAAAAAATGTTTTCTTCAGTTGTAAAGTAATGCAAAAATGTGATTTAGAAGTTCATCTCGCTTTGTTTTTTTTTTTAAAAAAAGACTAAAACAAGTGCAGAACAACATTGTCTCACTATTCATAACTCTTATCTGGCTCCACATTTCTTCTATCTCATCTAAAAACACAGATATGCCAAGGATTATTCTTGTTGAAAAGGAACAACCGAACTTCTGTAGTACACTAACAACGTGGCATGCAGTCAGTTCCAAGACTGCCAAATGCCTCCAGCTCCTCAAGTGTTACAGTTATACTAGCACTGAGGGAATTTCACAGTTTCACAATCTAGAGACTAGAACAACATCAGAAAGAATCATGGAATTATTTTTGAAATTATTGAAGGAATTTCAAGGAATTTATGAAGAACAAAAATTTTCCAACACATCTTGTACTAAGCT
>VZSC01016360.1:22594-63846 GCA_013398225.1 Steatornis caripensis
TACTAAGCTTAAATTACAGAGCTGGTTTTTGAAAGTCCTGTATAACTCCAAACTCTCACTGATTTAAGCAAGTGATCACAAATTTAGGTTTTGTTTATCTTGGGACCAAATGAAGGATCTCTGGATTCTCTTTGGTGAGAGCTTCAGACGTGACTGTAGAGACTGGACTGTCACACACTGGAGAGGAAAGTATTTTTTGTCAGCTTTGAAGTCACTAGAAAAATTGCAAATAATGCGATAAAAGCTACTGAGCACTGGATGTAAATAACTTACAGAAGAAAGTGTGCATTTTTTGTGTGGAATTGTAGATCTCTCTTCCTGCAGAAACAACTAAGAAAAGTTACACTTCTCACAACCCGACCCCTCCACATTCAGAAAGGAAATGGACACAACACTGTACAAAAAGTGCAGTGTTGGTAAAAAACATTTTGAAAAACACAGCAGCAGGTGACAGTACGTTACTGTGGAGATTAATTACTTCTCATGCTTCCAGAAAGTCCATTAAGAAGTCTAATCTACAAAACGGCTCTCCTACACACATTACTTATCCATTAATGTTCTGAGAGCATTAGCAATTAGGCAACATGGGTGATAGTATGTACAATCCTCGTGAAGTAGTGGGAGCGAGTTTTCAATAATATTTTCACATTGAAAAAGAAACAGCATAGCAACAAGAGGTGCAGCAGCAAGCAGTACCTTTGTACAGTCTGGCCAGGAAAGGTACATGGCAACAGTCTGAATATGAACCACTGAATCTAAATAATTTATTGTTTTCCTTTGGTTAGATTTTCCCTTTTTGCCACTTTCTTTTTCCATGATACTGGTCTGTATTTTTCCCTCTCTCTTACCTTATCCTCCATTTCTGCCACCATTTCTTCTGTCCTTAACTTGCTCTTCTTTTAAACTTTTTTGTGTGTTTAATATCACTATGTTAATCAACATTTATTGACATCGCTCATGTCTATTGTACAGTCCTTTGCCATCATTTGTGATTGGAAAATTTTGTTCCTTTCTCCTTCTGGGATTTTAATGCTGAATTTTTTCTCTCTTGCCTACTCAAACTTATCTGAACTGCATTCCATGGGTTTTTCATCCTGTGATACATCAAAGGAATACAATGGGACCTTTTATCAGCAGAGAAAGCTAAAATAGTGTAGGAATATATTTCTGGCAAAGAATTATCCTTCAAAGTACTCTCCCTCTTGCTCCATTCCCCTCTATTTTTGCCTCCATCCTACCTCCTGTGCAGCATTTATAAGGTCGTCTGATTTGGCCCTTTTTTCCAGGTCTTTAGCTTTTGCTGGCATTTAACTTGATATTGATAGCACTTCCCTGGCACCTCTCTAGCACAATTATACATGACAAAATGCATTAAGGATTTTCATTTAGGGCAGATAAGTCTCCACAACTATTCATGATTTGGCATCTCTTTGACGCTTGTCAACAAGGCTACCAATTATGATGATGGTGGGGTTTGTGATGTGTATGTAACATCTGCCCAGCAAAAACTGGAAAGTCACCAACAAATTTCTTGCAGTCTATAGCAATTAAAATCTAAATGGGTTTTAGTGAGTACATCCATATCATGGACTTGATTTAAAAGATATCATAATGAAAGTTCTGTATCCCACTATTAATATCCAGTGAGTATATCTTCCCTCAGTGCTGAGGATTTTTTTTTCACCTTTATTGTATTTTCTCTCTCTTATCTGTTTCACTTCTAATTCCATGTTCACCTTCTTCATAAAATACTTTTATATTCCTTTAATCTCTGTCTTTTACTCCATTTTCTTCTCCTTCTATCCTCTGACGCCCCTGTTCACACCCTGGTGGTTTAATTGGAAATGAGGCAAATGCAATTAAGAGGCAGAATTCATGCAGACTGAAGATATTCAGCTCTAGACTTTACAATCCATTATTGCAGATGATTCAGAAATAATGTAGTTTATCCTACTGCAGTGCTTTGTATGGATGAGATGGCCATCGATTCTTAGATAATAGCGTTACTGAAAGGGCAATAAGTACATGGAACAGGTTACAAGAGAGAATATTAAAGCAAGGCAAGATTAGTCATAGTATAATAGAATCGTAGATGTTAGAGATGGAAAACACCTATATTGTTCCTGAAGCCACTCTACTTTGCCAAGTCTAGATTGCTTCCCACTAAAACACAGTCTCAAATTCTCTGTTGAGACTAACTTTAGAGGTCCCAGCAGGCATTCATCTGTTTTTCAGAGATCACTCTTTGGTGCTAGAGTGACTTTCTCTCTCCATGTTGCCTTTGGTGAACTAAGCGTGGGGCCAAACAGCTGCTATTTCTTGAATAGGAAAAGTCACATTGCATCCCATAGTCAAAACTATGGGCTCCTGAAGCAGGAATGCTGAAAGATGAGATGGTGAGTGTGAGAGGAAACCACAAGTGATGGCATTGATTTGATTGCCCTGGCAAAGACATTGGCAGTGATTATCAAACCACTGCATTACATCCTGTAAACAGATTGTGGAGTCAGCAGAAAAAGCTGTACAAGTTGCTGGAGGTCTTGAACAAGATGCGGTATCCATTAATAGTGACATGTCAGTGAAAGGAAATGTGGCTGCACTTTTAGGGAACCATTTCGCATTAGGCATACTTAATAAGGTAGCAATGCTTTTGAGAATTTGAGAGATGCTGAAACAGCAGAAACTCAGGAAAGAATCTGAAAGTTCTGCCTCTGAGTAAACTGAAAGATCTAGCTGGAAATGGGGAGACAATCTAGAAAGTATAATAAGCAGCATGGATAGCACAACGTGTAATTCATTGCCTGTAATATAGCTACAGGAGAAAACTTAGGAATGAAGCTCATTAGAATTTGGTAAGCCTTGCCCTCCATGTAGTGAAGAAGAAAAGGGGATATCAACTGATAATTATGATAAGCTATACAATATTTTCATTTCTAAAGGGTCCAGCAAGACTTTTGTTATGGAATGGAAGAATATGGAAAAATATCACATATGTTTAAAAGCCACAGGACATATGATGGACTAATCTTAAAAGAAAGACTAGTAGAAAGAAGAATGGGGGCTGAAAGAAGTCAGTAGTAAAGATACCTTACGAAGGGTCACATCCTTCAGTAATCTTTCTTCAGTCACTCCTCGTTCAGTGAATCTTTTGTATTCAACTGAGTTTTCAGTACTGAAAGAGTTGTGTGTGAAATAAGTACACCTTGAAAATAGAAATCCCTACTTTTGCTTTGCCAACAGCCAAAAGACTGCTGCAGTATCTGATCTAAGTGTTCCAGAAAATTAGTTTTCAGACTATAAGACTACTAAATTGTAGATGGCAGTGTCCCACCTTGTGGATTAGTTCTGAAATCTTGTTGTTTGAGATTAGATGGATGCTTAGCCTTGACATCCGCTTGAGACACAATTGTGGAATTACCAGCAGTGATTTACTGTTTTGGGCACAGTGATCCATTTCCATCATTAACATATGACAGAGATTTTAGTAGTACTTTACTTCACTTACAGAAAGTGTATAAGGTTGTCGCCATCCTTGGGTATATTGAAAACCTCAGTGGACACAGTCCACGGCAACCACTCTGGTTCACTCTGCTCTGGGCAGGGGTCTTGAGCAAGAGATCTCCAGAGCGATATCCCACCTCAGCAATTAAGTGAAGAACAGCATTTACTTTCACTTGAAGTTATGTTTTTGGGGGAATGTCTTGACACATTAATGATGGGTATTTACAATGCTAGTGGGTACTAGAGACAGAATAAGAATGTTTTGGCAAGAGGCAATATTAGAGTTACTTTGTTTAACTCTATAGGGTGAGAGGCAATCCCTTGGAGAAAAATTAGAATCTCATAAATGAAGTTGCTGTTGGTGTTTTGCCAGCGTTCAAGTTTGTTGCAGAAAAGAAGGAAATTAGTCATTAATTAACATATTTGTTTTATGTGTTGCTGGGACTTTTTGCTTAGGTTCTCTATCAAAATGGAATTCAGGCCAGCCCACATATTCTTGAGTAGGCTGTGTAGAAAATTCTCCATAATATGTTGGTATTTATAATGATATTTTTGCAATGTCATACTGCCGTTCTACCTGACAAATAATTGGCTTTTATTTAATTCATTTGGTCCTAGCTACTGTTCTATGCAGAGCACAGAACAATATTTTTCTGTGGAATATTTAAACTCCAAAAATATTTACCCTATGATATCTGTAAGGTAAATGTTGCTGTATAAATTGGAATATTTGTCACTCTATGGAGTTGTTTACCCTTCCCCAGAAATATTTATGCAGCTCAATGAGAGTATTTACCCTTCAATTTAACCAGCAAATATTTGTAGGCCACCATCTTTTATGCTTACCACCTGCTCTCAAGGCATCTCACTGCCAAATTATTTTATTTCTCAGTTTCTTTTTTTTTTATGATAAGTTGTTTACTTTAAGATTTTATATGTCTTTTCCTGAGCTCTCTCCTTCTCTTTTGTCACCATATTTCTGGGAACACTGCACTAAGAAGCAGGGTCAGGTTTCCATACGCCTATGGCAGAGCAACAACAGAGGATGATTTACCTTTCTGTTCTTTGACCACTCATTTCTGCATTTGCAAAGCAGAAACCTGCAAGCCAGTGCTATTTTGTAGGCACAGCACATTACAGACTCAGGTACAATTTGCTATCTGATATCCCCCAGGCCTCTTTTTGCACTGTGAGTTTGTAGGTTATTCCTCTGCTGAATAGCTGTTGGAAGTTATTTTCCTGTTTAGACGAATTTTCTTCCATTTTCCATTTTTTAAAATCTCTCATTTTTTTTCCCTTATTCATGTAGAGTAGAATCTTACTGTATAATCTGTTCTGCTTCATTAAGGATACTTATTTTTTTGCCTCACCTGTATTTTAAAAATAGTATTCTCTGAGCTCTTCACCAGTATTCTTAGAGTTTGTCCACATTCCATCTACTTCCCAAAAAATGCAGATAATACAACAAAAATTACCCATAAACATAAAACCTCAGCAACTATATTTGATTATTTTTAAATCACACTAAGGAAGAACTTAATATGCTGCCAAGCTGGAGCCCTAAATCCCTTAGCAGAGCCCCCTTTTCCCCTGAAAATTTTGTTCTAGAGTGTCATAAAAGGAGATGCCTTAAAAGCTGAAGGATTCCTGTTGCTTTTCATCAGAATAGTCATCTCTGTGCTTTTTTTAATTTCTGCTTTCTTAGTAGAAAGGGAAAATCTGCTCTGTACATTGTTAATCTGAGTCATATAAGGATATTTTCACTGAACAGGCAGTGTTTTTAAGTCTAGATCAGTCCTAATTTAAACAGAAAATTCTTTAATCAAACTCCACACTTTCAATTGTTGTCTAGCATTACATTTGTACACGATTACCAGTTCAGGAAATATTTGGCATTTGGATAGGCATGCCAGTGACTACAGGAGCACTCGTGTGTGCAAGACAATGACAGAAGCTACCCCTTTTTCACAATTCATCAGAAGCACACTCAGACTACAAACCCACCCAACTTTCTGTATACCCCTTGCCACTGCAGTCTGAGCACCTCGGGAGCTCTGGTGGATTTATCCTGCTGGGGCCTCTGCTCCCTGTTAAGGAGATGGAAACTGATCATGGGAGATTGCAGGCCAGACCACAAGAGAATTTGAGGCTGACTTCTGGAGAGAAACTCACCATGGTGAATAAGGTGCCAGCAGGGAAAATGGACATCCATGTACCTGGCCATGGACACCACAGCAGCTGATGCTCCAGGTGTATGGGCATGAGTGTGTACTGGCCGAGAAGGGAGTAAAGAAAAGAATTTTCTAATGCAGTCGAGAGGAGGCATTGAAAAGTGGTGATTGTGGTTAGGTGCTTGCAGCTCTGTAGTAATCTGAAAGCTCTTTCTTCTCTGAGTCGCCTGTGGTGGCTGGATGGACAGACACTGACCTACAGACTTGACATGGGACGTGAAGCTAGAGGGGAGCTAGTAATTTCCTATGCATTATTCCCAAAGGGAGAATGACAGCTGAGCTGCATACACATTTAGCAGCTCTTGTTCCCTTATGTAGGAAAACAATTCACAGGAAATACTGAATTCCTTTCCTTCTGTCCAAAGTCTCTTTTGTTCCTCCTTCTTCTTTTTTCCTAAAACTTAACCCAGATCCCACTGAGCCTAGTATGTATGTATGCATGACAGATTAAAGGGTACCTCTGACCTCCTGTTGTGTCATGTAGAGGTATGTGCAGAAACACGTTTCTTAGCTGACAAGCACCCAGGAGGAAACTCCTCTTCTCCAAGAGAAGAGAAAGGAGGAGACAAGGCTGCACTGTTTCAGGTGCCTTTGTAGGACCCTGCAACTTACAGCTTTCACTGCAAGGGACCCAGGCAGTCTCTTATGTTCTGCTAGCTGGGAGGCTTTTCTATGAGAGCAACAACAGAGATTTCTTCAGAAGTACTTTTACATGTCTTCTGGTTAGAAATTTAAAAAAAAGAAAAGAAAACATGCAAAAAGTGGCTAAAACATGGCTAGAACTGGCTAAAATGTGCTAGTGCCTTGAGGAGCAATTTAACACAGACAGCATAACCATTCTTCTCTGTCTCATGCAAATAACATGATTCTGAATGGCCCCAACCAGTAAGACGCTCTGCAACAGCCTGGGAATCCTTTTTCCACCCTGCTTTTCTATTCTGACTACTGATACATACCTGAGTAAATATTGGACCGAACAAATACAAATACCCTAAAGCGACACTATCTAATTAAGCTGTTCCTCTTTCAGAAATTCTCTAGATTATTTTTTTCCATTTTCTCCTAAGAATCCTTAACAAAACTGAAATACATGACTAATTTGAAGTCATTTGCACTGGAAATCTAGCATCTTTTCTTCTTGGAGCTAAGCTTATAAAAAAATATAAATAACACGCTGTAAACAGGCTACCCAATTTTAGCAAAATGCATTTGCATGGATTTCTTCCCAGAGTAGAAATCCCCCTTTTTTTCAATCGTATGCAATTTATGACCATGCAGAAAATATGAGCCATGTTCTCTCCTCTTTCATACAGCGTAAGTTTCAGTGAAATCAAATTACACTGATGTAAAACCATTGTAAATGAGATCAGAATCAGAATCTACTTCACCCAAGACAAAACTGTTTTGTGGCTAAATAATTTCATTTTGTGATTAATTTAATATTAGTGATGGGGCCCAAACGTGTCCTGTAAACTGCTTTATGAATAGAATTTCATTCGCTGAGGTCAGTGAAACACAAATGAAGAATATTCTATTATCAAAAGTGCTACAGTTTTTGTGAAATGCTTTTTTGTACAAACTTTCTGTACTTGCTGACACCCAGACATTGACTTTTAGAGATGCTTTCACTCAAGGTGTCAGGTTTGGTTTATTTGGAGATTTTTGACTCTAGAAATGCAGTTTTTTATTTAGTTTGTTAATTATTGCAGAAAATATTCACTGTTCTTACTGTCTCCTCCTAGCTAAGGTCAAGGTTTGTTTTACCAGGAAACTAGTTCATATGCGTAACTTGATTTGTTATTTTTATAATTAGCCAGCTAAACTAACAGTTTGTAAAATTGCATTGGTACAAAAAAAATCTACTTGAGTTCAGAAGGACATGATGTGCCCTGTGTTTGCAGGATATTAATTGTGACTGGAATAAATATTGATTATACCCTTGGTAAAATGACCAATAAACATTTCAGTATTCTGTAAACACAAGCCGTTTGGTCCTGATAGATTGCTGTGCTTTCTCTGGGGAAAAGCAGGGCCAAAAAGTTGAGGAACGCTGCACTAGATGTGGGAAAAATACTCAACAAATTATCTTGTTAACAGAAAATTGTGCAATCTTTACATAATTTTAATTAGTCTTCATTTTATTCTTTCCAGGTCTGCAAGTATGAAAAAAGAGTTGTACTGGACTTTTTTCATAAAATTTAAGTTGAAGATCAGATATTGTTCTACAGAAATTACTGTATCACATGAACTAATGTCATGTTCAGATCTGGTATTGACCTGAGAAAACTACTGTTAATAATGTAGCCTCTGCTGCTGTGGTTCATAATGCTGAGAGAAATAAACAACATCTTGCCTTTTATTCTGTCCTGTTGCAAATATAAACATAATGTATTCCCAGTCTTCTTTAGAAACTCATTATTCACATGGGTTTTTCCCCCTGAAAGCACAAAATATTGGACTTTTTTTATGCAGAAAGATCACATTCTTCCAGTAGAATATTATCTCTCTCCTCCTCTACATTTTTAAATCTTAACTTCTGCTGATATAACTCCTTATAACTTATTTGTCCATATGGTCAATACTTCTTCACTTAGTCAATATGCTGCAAGATCAATGTCACCAAAGTTCAAACAGCTTTTCCTTCCAGAGCATGCTCTAGTACACTTCCTAAGTATTATGGCACTAAAAAAGAAATAAAAAATTTCTCTATCCCCAATCTCTTTGGCTGTCCGTCTTCTAATATCCTCTGATTTGACTGGATTTTGAGATTAGTTACCTACCTTACTTGTTGAACTCCCTGAAATGATCACCATTGCCCCTTTTTGGGAACAATATTCAGATCTAAGCATCCTCTCAGACCCGTTCAGGCATTTAGTTTTTTCTTCTGGTTGACAACTTCCCTTCCTGATCACACTTTGTCAGAGACTTCAATGTACAAGTCTTCTACACTGAAGAGTTCTTCAGGTCTCTCCAGTGCTCTGCAGATGCCATCTACAGAACTTACTTTGATTATAGTCTACCGTCACAAAACCTGTATTAGATAAAATACAGCTTGACATACTGCTTGCAAGAAGAGTTTAATTTAGTATATATAATGGATTCTGTACTTATGTTCATAGCCCAGGAATGGTAGATCTAACTATAAATCATGTAATGATGTATTCCTGACCACCTAAGCTGAGGCAAATGTTACAACAACTCTGCAGTCCGGATTTTATTGATAGAAATTTACAGAAAGACAATTTCTTTTGTGTGGTGTGTTCTTACATACTAAACAATGGCACCAAAGGGAAATCAGTTTTTTCTTTAGTGGTATTACTCCTAAATGATATTCTGTTTTAATGAGGAAGGAGAGATGAGTGGGTCCCCCAGACATGTGTGCAAGGATTACAGTGTGTGTTGCTTCTATTAAACTCACTGCAAATGCACAGTTGCTCCTGCAGTAACTTCTTCAGCTGAGGCTGCTCCCATCACTGGACATGATTTCTTTGTTTGTCAGAGGACCTAGCAAAACTTACATTCGTTTATGTGTGTAAAGATGTTTTCTTATTCTGTCATTCATAAGTGAAGAGTCTGGAGAGAAGATTTACTGAACTCTAGATAAATAAAACAAGGCTATGTTATTGTTTGATCTCAATTTCACTCTCCAGAACATACCCATATTATCTGCAGAGACCTCCCACTTTGAATTTGCACACAAGTAATAAGCACAGGGAGTACTGCACACTGTAAGTAAGTGAGAAGAAACTCATGACAAGGAGGTCATCCAATACATCTTTCTGCATGAGAGAAAGCAAGCTCAATCTCACTTTGTACCACAAGATCCTGTTCCCTGAGCCCAAATAAACAACAGGCATGGTTCTTTCTAGACACAAACTACTTTCAGCTAAACAGAACCAGTTCTGTCAAGGAAAACAAACTATTTTCTGCCTCTTCTCTCATAACAGCAAAGCCAGGAGAACAAGAGGGCAGCTGAGGTGGAAGAAACAAAACTGAACTGCCTTTCATGTCTTGGAAGGTTCTTATGGAAATTAATCTCCATCAGAAATGCTTGTAAAATAAAAAAGCTTGTTAAGTGTTTTGCTTCAAGATTTGCTCTGCCTGGCTTTGCAGCCATTCTGGGCAGAGATGGGTAGAAGGAACTTAGACGTCCAACTGGACAAAAATTGTCTCGTAGTTGCAATTTAACATATTTCCTCTGAATTCCCTTATAACAGATGCCTCAAACTGACCTACATGGACAGCTCTCTGCTAAGGATAAACAGACGCAGTGCAGTCCTTCCACCTGGCCCTCTCCGGCAGTACCGAATACATTTGTCTAACTGGATGACTCAACAAATGAGCCAATCGAAGAGCTAATAACTTATGAGAAAGAAAGCGTCTCTCAGAGGGGGACCAATAATTGTGATCCTACTGCATGCAGTAGTTACAGCACAGTCTGAAATTAATATTAAAAAACCAGCATTTTTTCTCTGTCACTGACATTTAAATCAGAAAGTTCAAAATCTGTGTAGCGTCCAGTGAAATAGTAAGCTTAAAAATAGCTTTAAGTGGCAGAATAGCCAATTAACCTTGAATAAGATGAACTGACCAAAGCAGAGGAAACTTATGAATTTCCCCAGTGGAGTAGGCTAATGGCCACCCAGGCTAGTTTACTGTCTCCAGTGATACTCAGTGATTGATGCTTCAAAATAAGCTCAGATTCTCAGGAAGCTGCTAATTAATTACCCTACACTGAACTGAGGGCACAGCTGATACAGCTTCTGATGAGTTTATGCTTGGACTGGAAGCCCCCTGTATGTGTTTCTTGGTTAGTGTAATTGCATTTTCTATTCATACTGAAAATCTATGTTATCTATGTTTTAAAAAAATCTGATATTGACAATAGCTGTTTATCCTCATCTTGAATTTACCTGAAAAAAGTTATAAGCCCTGTTTTCCTTTACAAAAAAGCCCAGTGACCTAGTTCCCACCAGTACTGTGGGGAAGTAGAAATTACAAGTAACAGATTGCTTCACAAACATGAATTAATTTTGCAAATTCTAACAGAGCTGTGAACAAATGCCCAAAATATTAAACTTCCAGGAAGACTGGCCATTCTTTGTTGTGCAGGGACAGCAAATGAATGGAAAAATAGCTGGTTGTAGTAACAGGATAGGAGAGGGCCGTATTCAAAGTCATTCAGCTCTGCATTACTGTCTCAGGTATGGCTTAGGTTAAAGCCAGCCCAGAAATCTTTCTTGGTTTCTGGCTTCAAGCCATTCTAGGATGGATGTTACTAAAAAAAAAAAAAAAGCTTTCAATTGATGTTAGCTACCTCATATACTGAATGATGAATAATTGAGAAAATTATTTTTATTACTTCAGTTAACCTTTTCAGAGCAAAATTAGAGACAATAGAACTTGAAAGGTAATTCGCTGCTGTCTTCAGTTTGGTGTTTGCTTATTATTTGCTTATCACATCTATAACTTGAAAATCTGGCTCCTCTCATGAGAATAGCTACATGGCATGAGGAGTGTGGCCACTTGGCTTTCCTAAAGAAGGTAGTGAGTGAAGAAGGGGTCTTCTGATAGTGGGAACTATTATTATCTGCCTTTTGTCCATCCATGCAGCTAGACACAAGGATTTGAATAATAGATGTTCTCTGCATGACTGCTTTAGAGAGAAGAGGAGGTTATCCCTCGGTAGGTTTTGTCACATCCATATGCCACTTTTACATTAATATACGACAGTTTCTAAACAGGAATAATAGGAAAAGGGATCTCAAGAGATTCTTCTCTCCAATAATAATGTTTAAAAATATTCAAGGGTGTTGCATATGAGTTCAGCTCTGATCTGAGGCTGACCAGCATCCAATGAGAGTACCAACTTTCAGTATTACAGCTCTGAAGTTTTGTTCTATAGCACTATTTTTGTGGGACAGGGAGAAGAGAGGAAAAGAAGTGGGGAATAAAATATTTAAAATCTCTAGCAAAAACATCAAAGAGAAAGAAGAATTTGGCACTGAGATTCCTGCGATTGCGGACCTAAATTATCTTGTGGAAGCAGTATGAAAAAGCGTTTGGGAGCTTTTTTTAATTTAGATTTTTGCAGTGAAAAATAGATGTTCTTCTCAGAGGTTAGAATCTGTTGCCTCAAAAAATATTTCTTAAATCTCAAAATAGTCAGCTTGTACCTCTTCTGACGGCAAAAGAAAGATACACCAGTTAAAGCAGTCAAAAAGTCTTTGTAATACTACTGAGGTAGTATATCCTCTTTGGAACATAAACTATATAATATCATTTTTATATATCATTTTCATATATCATTTTTTCCTGCTGCCTAACAACTTCCAATTATTCTATTCAAAATTTCTGAAGAATAAAACATTTCCTCATATCAGAATAGTCATGGAAATTTTTCACCTCAAAATCAGTTATAGGATAATAATGGGGCAGGTTTAATATGACGTCTGGAATTTAGTCTTAACTCTACAGAGACCAGTGAGTGCCTACATGAGTATTAGCATGAATCATCTACTCTAGTTTGTTAAACTAAATTAAGAATGTAAATTTTGTAATCTGGCAATATTGATTTATTGTTATTGCATTTTTTACTTTGTAAACTTAATTTTCAATCATCTAAAACCAATGCAAGACTCATCACATCTAATGAAAATACAAAAATCTCACCTGAAACAAATGAAATAATAACCAAATAAAGTCTATTTTAGAAATGTCTCCGAACTTTATGTAGTAGTCAGCTCTCAGTTGTCAGTCAACAATTAAATTTTTTTTCTGTTTATATCCTTCCCCTTTAAAAAGTAGCAATAAATCTCCATATTTTCCATACAGGCCATCAACTTAAAAGGGAATAAAACAGTAGAGACGGACCAAAGCAGAGACAAGAAACCTGGGAATAAAAAAGACAATGTGTTTCACTAGGGTCTGTTAGTGGAGGGACACATATGCCTCTCTTTCATTATTAAATTCTATTTGAAATTATAAATCAGAAGGTAGCTTAGCAAGGATCTAGAGAATCTGCAAACATTTTATAACATTTTTCAAAAGAGATGCTAGTAAAAAAATAAACTGCTATCATTTGAGCCTCAATGCAGAGAGGAAAGCTAGTCATTTGCATAAACAGACCCCACAACAATGAAAATTTATGCAAGTTTATTTATAAATATGCATATGACTAACATACAGAGAATCTTCATGTAACAACAAATAGAAGAAACATCTGAGATGTTTGTTAAAGTTCTCTATGAATTCAGCCCTGCTGCTTTCACCAAACAGCCACAAACACAGAACAGTCACTGCTATAATAAAATGCAGTGAAAGGAAAGACAATTGTGGAAGCTGTGGAATACTTCCATACGGTGACAATGTCCTCCAGAAAGGAGTGGGAAGGAATATTAAAATTACTAGATAGTACAAGATACAGCCACACAAGAATCCCAGAAAAAGGGCATTCAAGGTATGAAGTAACAAGCCACAAATAGGTCATGGTTTCTGAAATTGGCTGTAAGACAAGAATTTGTCTTTAATATGTTAAATGCAGGAAGATCCTTCAAAATAAAGGTGTTCTGTTTATGGACAGGAAATACTCATGCTTTGATCAAGTGCTTCTTTCAACTTCTGCATCATGGAAACCGAAGAATATTCTCATTTTCCCCTCCAAGACTACTGAGCAATGGTATTAATTTTGGAGGTCTGATTTTTTTTCCTGTATTCCTAGTTCCCTGTCTCCTATCTATTCTCAATATACACTGCTGTCTCTCTGTTCCTCTGCTGTACTTACTTCTTTCCTTTCAATTCACTCCTGCCTCCCTTTTATTCCTCAATGTAATCTTTGCTGACCATCACACTGAAGGCTCTGCCTGTGTACTCTATCCTTTCTCTCTATTTCCCTCTGTTTTTTTGCCCATTTTGTTCAGTACAACATAGCTGCTTTGTGTCACAGACACGTTGGTTTTGTACTTTGCTAAATCATCAGGACTTCTGATTCAGTTGAACTACCTGATATTTGAGTGTGAATAATAGCTGTACAGTGGCTGGAAGTGCTAGCTTCCATCCATTGGCAGAATCAAAAGGAAATGCCTCAAACCCAAAATGGCACAATCTCTGAGAGTTTCTTCCGGTCCCAGCCAGAAGATTTTTGTGAAGCAGAACATGGGAGCCAGCAGCACCTTCCCTCTCCCTACCATATTTACAACAGTGAGCAGTATTGCTACTGGTCAGTTGTCACCCTCAGTTTCTGTTTTCCCTTCTGTTCCCCCCACTTTCTTTCATCTGCTAAATGACTACTTTTTGACGAAAGGCAGTCATTTCTTGGACAGTGAAGACAGCAGACAGAAAGTAAATGGTTAGCAACTAAGTGTCCTCCTGCTTTCCCTCCCTGCCTCCCACACTCCCACTGCATTCCAGCAACTGCCTTTGAGATGCCACTACATCATGCTTCCAGCTGAGATCCATTGGGTCTGTTCATCAATGCTGGCTAAGTCTTAATAACTAACAGAGATCTGATAATTCTCAAGTATAAGAATATGTATTATCATTGGTATTACTGAAAATCTGGCTTCCATTGTTTGTATAAATGAGTAATTTTCTTTCCAAACTCCGTACTATAATTTATGATTAAGTTAATCTTAAATTAAGATTTAAATTATTCACACTATTGTTCAAGAAATGCAGAATAAAAGCATCCTGCGAATAGGATTAATGTACAGATTTGAACCCTTTATGAGGCTCAAGGAACAGAATAACCTAGTACAATTTTATGTATTAACAGAAATTAGAGAACCCATTTCCATCAGCCCTCCCCCGCCTCCCCTTCCCCCTCCAAAAAAAACCCAAACCCAAAACCATAGGTGAGAGAAGAAATGAGTGGTAGGGGATTAATAGAGTTTCTCTTGACCCCTGGGATTAACTCCACCTAGGATAGAGAAGGTTTAGCAATACCTTCCCTAGGCTGTATCTGNGCATCATGCTTCCAGCTGAGATCCATTAGGTCTGTTAATCAATGCTGGCTAAGTCTTAATAACTAACAGAGATCTGATAATTCTCAAGTATAAGAATATGTATTATCATTGGTATTACTGAAAATCTGGCTTCCATCATTTGTATAAATGAGTGATTTTCTTTCCAAACTCCATACTATAATTTATGATTAAGTTAATCTTAAATTAAGATTTAAATTATTCACACTATTGTTCAAGAAATGCAGAATAAAAGCATCCTGCGAATAGGATTAATGTACAGATTTGAACCCTTTATGAGGCTCAAGGAACAGAATAACCTAGTACAATTTTATGTATTAACAGAAATTAGAGAACCCATTTCCATCAGCCCTCCCCCGCCTCCCCTTCCCCCTCCAAAAAAAACCCAAACCCAAAACCATAGGTGAGAGAAGAAATGAGTGGTAGGGGATTAATAGAGTTTCTCTTGACCCCTGGGATTAACTCCACCTAGGATAGAGAAGGTTTAGCAATACCTTCCCTAGGCTGTATCTGATACACATTGGGCGCCAATAAATCTGTCACGGTTTAAAGCTGGGCTGGCTATTAAGCGAACGACAGACGCTCTTTGTTAACCCCCTCCCTCCCCAAAGTGGGGGGGGAAAGAGAAAAGGGAAAGAGACTTATGGGTTAGAAAAGTTAAAACAGCTTTAATCTAACTACAATAATAATGAGTAATAATAATAATGAAATATATACAAATATACAAATATGTACAAAACCGATATCGAGCTCCCCCCCACTGATGACGAATACGTCACCCGGACGCTGCGGGGCACGCCCCAGGAAAGTCCCGGACTGTACTCAGCAGCAGCAGGCAGGAGCTGGATTCAGGAATGCACGGATCGGGATCGAAGGCAGAAGAATCAGACAGAGTCCTCCTCGGATGCCGGCCATAGAAGAAGAGAGCGAGACCCTCGTGATCCCTCTGCTTTATACCGAGTATGACGCGTATGGGATGGAATACTCCCTTTGGTCAGTTTTGGGTCACCTGTCCGACCCGCTCCTCCCCACCGCAGGGTCGCAGGGGTGACGACTTCTCTGCTCTTTCAGTTCCGGCGCACAAGAAAGTCAGCAGAAGCAAGCATCGACCTTGGTCTCCATAGGAATAACTATAAGCAAGACCCTTTCTGCATACCATTGCTTCTGATGTTCCAGCACTAACTATAAACACCGAGCCTTATCACTGCTAGAAGCAGCTACTGTCTGGAAAAACATGCAGTTAATTTCAGAGGGTGCAGCTTCTCAGGAGAGACTTAACTAAAAAGCAAAGTTACTAGAAGAAAATTGGTTCTGTCCTGGCCCAAACCAGGACAATATGAAATAGATTACATGTAGATGTCAGCGTCCTCATCAGCATATGCAGCACGTAGAACTAAAGTAAGAAAATGCTAAGAATCTTTACAATTAGTTCAAGTTGAAATTCTTTTGTGACTACCGCCACATGTTTAAGCCTGTGTGTTATATATAGATGAGACAGGATGAAGCAGTCAGAGTTGGAATAAAAGACAATAAACTGATTAGTTTCATAGGAAAATGCCTTTAAGTCCGAAAGTATTCTCTGCATTCAAGGCAAGGGCAGGGTGGAAACCAACAGGAAACTTGTATTTAAACTGGATTGAGGCAAGCCTACCTGTTCCAATGAGCTATTTTAGAGTTGATTTATGAGTTCTACTGAAACAGATATAGAGCGTACCCCATCTCTCTCTTTTACAGATATTCAAGATTTTCATACAGCCTTGTTTAGCTGCATCTCATCTCTTATAGATTCTGTTTCAGGGTGATTCTAACTCAATAACTGCAGAAGAAACAATACTAATATAAATATGTCCAGTAAAACGTTATTTCAGAATCACGATGGAGATTAGTCTTGCTTCCAAGAGTTGCACTGATTCAGTCAGGATACAAAATCAAACACCACATTAGCTTTTTTTTATATCAAATGTAACTGACATAAATCAAGTACAATATTTTGGTTGTGAAATTAGCGCAGTGAAATATGTGTAAATGACTTTCAGATCTCTTTATAGAAAAAATAGAAAAATTTTATGACAAAAAATTAAGAAAACCCCCTAAAACAAACAGACTAACCAACCCCCAAATTTCACAACCTTGAAGGTTCTAAGCTTGAAGAAAATATGAAAAAATAAAGGCAACCTTGAGTAAATCCCAATTTATTCAAGTGGTTTTTGTAGTTGTTGGTTGAGCACCAGCCTACTCTAAAAGGTAGAGAAACATCCATTCTGAGTATGCATGGTTTACTTAAAGGAATTCAGTGCAGAGTAAGACAAATTAAATTTGCAAAACAATTCTGACTAATCAAGGTCTGTTTCCTCACATATGCGTGAGGTAATGAAAATCAATCACAACCAAGACAGCAATTTTTCTTCAGTTATATAATTTTCTTCTACTTACTTATATAACTTAGGGCTAATAAGCCAGTTTAGCTTTCATGCCCCAAAGCCCTCAATTCCTCTGGTCATAACTCCCAGCATTGCTAGATATACTAAGAGTTTTTGCATTACATGGACAGCTTCTTGCTAGACTGGCACAATTAAGTAGCATATGGCTGTTCAGCAGGTGTTAGATGGGGACAACCTCTCACTCATTCTGGGATGAAGTCATATCAGAACATAAATTTAGACTTCCCATAAAAGATATTTCTACAAGATTTTCAGCCTCTCAAGAGGCATAGTAATAGCAGGAAAAGAAAATCAATGAGGAGGAATAAAAATCCTCAGTATCAGCTCATAGGAAAATGATATTTATGCTTGATCAGCTCTCAAACATATCTTCATAGGCTATGTCTACCTTGACAGGTAAAATGCAACTAGTTCACACACTTGAACACTGAACTGTTCATTGATACTGAGCAACCCTTTGTTCATTTCCCTAGCTCCAGTTTATTCTCCCCCAAAAACCAAACAGACCCTTGGTGAACAGTCTTCTCGGGGCATGTCTCTGTCCATTAATGGTGGGAGCAAGGCTGTGCTACATTTGGTTCACTTCATTTGGTATGATCCACTGGTGCTATCCCAAGCAGCTCTTGCACCCTCACACCAATCACAAACTAAGCCAACCACAAACTCGCTGCTCTCTGGCTAAGAGTAAGAATAAGAATAAATATCAATATAAATACTGGGCTGAAAACCAGCCCTCTTATTGACCTGTCCCTAAGAAACCTTGTTGTTAATGATAAAAAGAAAACGTGGCAGGAGGTGGAGCGGTGGAAGTTCCATGGGGAGCATGGTGAGAAGACAAATATCTCAGCTTTGGCTTAGTCTGGGGGAGCTGTGCTAGACAAAGGTCTGCATGATCTTATTTGTTTGTAATGGTCTCCTCGATGGTTTTGCATGTATTTGCCATGTCTGTCCCCACTGTAGACTTAGCAACAGTGTACTGGTTCTCCACTGAAAAACTTGTTCCTACCAGTACGGGCTCCCAAAAGAAAGCATGTTGGTGCTAGCTAGATGGTGTCAGCTCCATGTAGACACCAGTGTGAGGTAGGTAACTTTGATGTGGTCCTTGTGGGCCGTATGTTGAAAACCTCTTCCAGCTCCTGAGATTCATGTTTTTCCTGAGATGGAGAGGGACGGTGCTTAGTCGGGGAGAGGATGATAGAATCAATTTGATAGGAGCAGACAGTATGACCTCAAGACGAGCATATCACCATCTTCTAGGACATGCAAGGTGATCAGGCTGTGCATTGGACATGACCGAAAAACAAAGAGTGTGAACTGCTTGCAGCAACAGTTCATTCAAATCTGACCTTTGGTCTGTGTGAATATCCACAGGTTGTATGGAGAAATGGAGGGAGACTTAAGATTCTGGAGTGTAGGTAGGTATTCACTGAAAGTATGCAAGTATACATCTAATTGTTCACATTCTGGGTTGTATGCCATGGATCTAATTTAACATTCATGTAGATATACCTTAAAGCTGGATTAGACCATCTGCATGACTGTCAGGACTTGCATGTGTTAATACATATGTTTTCCTTGTATATGTGCATTTAAACAAATTTTGGAAAAAGGAGAGATAATAATAATACTCCTTGTTACTGTGGAGATACAGGTATAGGTATATGTAGATCTCAGTACAGTAAGGCCTGGGTCCCATTTATGGCTTTCATAGACTGCTGTGGTGTCAGTATTATAATAGGCAGCATATAAATGCCAAAATAGAGAATGAAAAACTCAATTTGCCTCAAGGGTCTGCCTTTGAAGGTGTCAGAAACACTAAAAACAAAGAAAGTAGAAGAAGCTATATGCCAGATGCACATATATGCATCAGTTCAAACCCAGTCCCCAGCGCCCAAAGCTGTCAAGCACAACTTCCAGGAGGAAAGAAAGATTATTTGTTTATTTAACCATCTATCTACGTATAGAAAACAAGAGTGAAAAGGACTCTGGGGGAAAGTCCTCATGGCTGAAGTATGTTCTACTTTTTCTTACCATACCCTCACTTAATCCTTTCCCTCATGTGTTCTTGTAAGTCTTTTTCTATGTGGCTGTAGCAAAACACAAGTTCCTGTGGGTTCAGCTGTTTCCCAGACACAGAGGGTACAGTGTGGCACTATGATCTCCATGGGGGTTTAGTTCTGCTTTTATTCTGGATTCATACACGTGATTCAGGATCCTACAGAAAATGCTTTTCTTCCCCTAAAGGCACAGGCTAGGTACGGTCTGACCTCTGAGCATGAACCGAGGCACAGCACATGGCCCTGGTCCCATGACTGGTGGCAAGAATCCTGTCTCAGGTGCACCCCACTGCCTGGCTGGCCCAAAGGTTGGGTCTTCAGGAGGAGGTGGAGGTCCAGTTGCCTTCCCCAGCTCACTCTGTGGCAGCAGTGTGCACCCAAAGCCAGGAGCTCTGCCATGTTCCCCACCTTTACAGAGCCATATCTGCTTCCCAGGCTATGGGCAATGGAGTTGTATTGTGACATACAGATGGCTCTGCTGATGTCTGTGCTTGAGGCCCCTATAGCTTTCTTATCCCTTCCTTGAGGGATCAGACCTTCTGCTCCAAGTAGCCCCCTCAGAAGCATCTGCATGCATGTCATAGACTGTCCTGGTTTGAGCTAGGACAGAACCAATTTTCTTTTTAGTAACTCTAATTTTCAGTTAAGTCTCTTCTAAGAGACTGCACTCTCTG
Organism: Steatornis caripensis; assembly: GCA_013398225.1. Lineage (NCBI taxonomy): Eukaryota > Metazoa > Chordata > Aves > Caprimulgiformes > Steatornithidae > Steatornis > Steatornis caripensis. The sequence continues at coordinate 42,480 of VZSC01016360.1, forward strand.
AAATTAACAGCATGTTTTTCTGTGTCTGCTTCTAGGAGCGATAAGGCTCAATGTTTATGGTTAGTGTGGGAGTAACAGTCTAAATGGTATGCAGAAAGGCTCTTGCTTATGCTTATTTCTATGGACTCATAGAATCACATAATCATTTAGGTTGGAAAACACTTTACGCTACTCTGCCCTGACTCACTGCTGAGGTGCAGGGGCTGTGCAGGTGACGCTGACACACCTTCCCAGGGAGGACGTGTGGTGGGAAGCAGGGGGACAGGCTCAAAGTGGGTTTTCTGGCTGTTGCCACTGTAATAGTAGCCTCACTTGGAAAGTTTGCTATCATTTAAGCATTGCAGTGATATTGCATAATGCCTGTGTCAACACAACATCCATCAAGGAAAGCCCTGGGATACAGACAAACGTCCTGACGGTTTTTTGTACTACAGCATAGAACAGCACTGGTTTCTCTTCTGAGGTGACAGATGCACACTAGACGTTGCAGACAAAGCAACTGGCGTTTGGTCCATCATTCTACAGGACATCTGTGTATGTACATAGCCAAGAGCTGAGCAAGAGAAAGGGCCATTTTGAGAAATCATACTGAAGGACTGCTAGAAAATGCCCTAAATTACTATTACATAGTCTAATTTATTTATATGGCTATGTTTCATTATAGTCTTCCTTTGCAAGATTTTTTCATTTACAGCAAAAATGGCAAATTATTACCCTTTTGTCTTTTTTAGGCAGTAATCAGCACTTCTGGGTGGATAGTGAAAATCATGATAGTTTTATTATTCAGTTTCTATGGTCTTATTTATCACCTAATTTCACTCCTTCACAGCATCTACTGTAATTCATACATGAGGAGATGGAACATTTATACTCTACTCCCTCCTCCAGTCTGCATGTTAGGACTGGAGATGTGGTGCAAATATTAGAGTTGCTTAGATAGGGGCAATGGCTGTTTCCCTATGATACTCTGTGAGGCCAGCTACTGCCAGAAGACTTGAATTTTTAATATCCAATTCCTTACTCAAATAATAAAATCTATTTGACTCGGCTTTGTGTGCTTAATAAATTTTATTCATTATTTAATCAATATTAATTGTTCTTAAATACTGAAAATCACTAAATAAACACTGTCAAGAGACTTACATATTTTTATTACCAATGCTTTTGCTGCTCCCCCTCTCCACCTTCAATATTTGAATTATTGAATATCTTTCTAAACTTGCTTTTTGTTATGTTCCTACAAAATGTTTTTGAAAGCATCTCTGTTTCCTTGCCGGCAGTACAGGGCGCACACAGAAGTTAAGACTCTCCCTTTGGCATCACTCTCTAGATATTCCCACTAGACAGACAAGGGACAACAATTTCCCTAATGGTCAGAAGAAACTATTTGTGATCACAGGGTTCTTCATACCCCTCTATCCCCAGCCAACAACAAATGGAGCGCAGCTCTGCTCTGGGAACCCAGATATATCCTTGTCAAAGGTACTTTAGAATGCTTCATATGCAAGCTAACTTTTCCATGCTGTCCTGCAGCCGTGGGGTTTCTGGAAAGCAGCTACCCCAGCGGCCCAAAGTCACAGTCTACCTCAGCCTCCTCTTTACATCTTAACTGTTTCTTCCAGCAAAGAATTGCTCTGTGCAAGGCAAGTTCAGTCATGAGGCTGAGACACTGTTTCTCAATAGTTTTCTGATGTATTGCAGAAAGATTTGATGAGAACTGAAGCTGGAAATAATTCCAGATGGAATTGTCTATTTTCTGTCACTCACGGTGCAAAAAAAGGAAAATCTACATAGAAGTTACCTCTTTGTTTCTAAAGACTTCACCTGACCTGCTATTCATTTCCCAACCTGATGTCAGAAGTGAAACCAACACAAACTGAGTTGACCCGATGTCACGGTTTAAAGCTGGGCTGGCTATTAAATGGAGTACAGACGCTCTTTGTTAACCACTTCCCTTCACAAAGACAGGGGGGAAGAGAAAAGGGAAAGACATTTATGGGTTGGAACTGGATTCATTAACACATGGATCGGTATCAAAGGCAGAAGAATCGGACAGAGTCCTCCTCAGACGCTGGCCATAGAAGAGGAGAGTGACCGTTGTGATCCCTCAGCTTTATATCGAGTATGATGCGTATGGGATGGAACACTCCATTTGGTCAGGTTTGGGTCACCTGTCCAACATGCTCCTCCCCACTGCAGGGTCACAGGTAGGACCCCTTTTCTGCTCTTTCATTTCCAGTGCATAAGAAAGTCAGCAGAAGTAGTATTTCACTCACTGGCATCTCTGAAATCCCGAAGATCAATGTTCTTTAAAAATCTAACTACAAGGTTCAAGTCAAAATATCTTGGCTGTCTCGGTGTGCTGCAACATTAACTACAAAGAGCGAGCAATGATTTTATGCTTACACACACATCAGTTGTAAATAAAGGGCAGCTGACGCCATAGATGAACAGCTTGCTTTAGACAACCAGGGAAGACACAGGTAGCTTATGCCAACGAGTTGCAATGTTGGATCATAACCTGAACGTTACTTTGCCCGTCAGAGAGTTGAAACCTTCTTTCAAAAGCACATGAAGGAATGAAACTTCACACTATGTTCTAACAAAGCCCTTCATTTTCTGGTCAGTTTTAAACCAGCCATATGAGAAATACAAATATTTCAGATTTATATGAAAAACAGAGATGCTCTAAGTTTCAGTAGTGAATGTTCTTCAGAAGCAAAACTTAATGGTAGCTCTGAACTCCGTCCAGGACAGCACTAGGGCACCCTAATAATACGGACATTAGGAAAGAAGTGTGCGGCTTTTCCCCCTCATGTTATGGAAAAGTGGAGAAGAGACACTAGNTGAGTTGACCCGATGTCACGGTTTAAAGCTGGGCTGGCTATTAAATGGAGTACAGACGCTCTTTGTTAACCACTTCCCTTCACAAAGACAGGGGGGAAGAGAAAAGGGAAAGACATTTATGGGTTGGAACTGGATTCATTAACACATGGATCGGTATCAAAGGCAGAAGAATCGGACAGAGTCCTCCTCAGACGCTGGCCATAGAAGAGGAGAGTGACCGTTGTGATCCCTCAGCTTTATATCGAGTATGATGCGTATGGGATGGAACACTCCATTTGGTCAGGTTTGGGTCACCTGTCCAACATGCTCCTCCCCACTGCAGGGTCACAGGTAGGACCCCTTTTCTGCTCTTTCATTTCCAGTGCATAAGAAAGTCAGCAGAAGTAGTATTTCACTCACTGGCATCTCTGAAATCCCGAAGATCAATGTTCTTTAAAAATCTAACTACAAGGTTCAAGTCAAAATATCTTGGCTGTCTCGGTGTGCTGCAACATTAACTACAAAGAGCGAGCAATGATTTTATGCTTACACACACATCAGTTGTAAATAAAGGGCAGCTGACGCCATAGATGAACAGCTTGCTTTAGACAACCAGGGAAGACACAGGTAGCTTATGCCAACGAGTTGCAATGTTGGATCATAACCTGAACGTTACTTTGCCCGTCAGAGAGTTGAAACCTTCTTTCAAAAGCACATGAAGGAATGAAACTTCACACTATGTTCTAACAAAGCCCTTCATTTTCTGGTCAGTTTTAAACCAGCCATATGAGAAATACAAATATTTCAGATTTATATGAAAAACAGAGATGCTCTAAGTTTCAGTAGTGAATGTTCTTCAGAAGCAAAACTTAATGGTAGCTCTGAACTCCGTCCAGGACAGCACTAGGGCACCCTAATAATACGGACATTAGGAAAGAAGTGTGCGGCTTTTCCCCCTCATGTTATGGAAAAGTGGAGAAGAGACACTAGCTCAATTCTACTGCATAAATGAAGGATTGTCTGCTGAGATCCCAGGGCAGAAGCAGTGCTGAGAAATGCTTCAAGAACAGCTGTCCAGTGTTGTAAGAATGTGCCACATCTGGTATTCAAGGAGCATGGGGGAGAAAGTTTACAGAAAGTTTAGTGAGAAGCAGCAGCGGAAAAGTGGGAAAACACTCCAAGAGTTGAAGTCCCAGCATGATGCAAGTACCTCAATACAAAGCCTGCTGATCTGGAATTTGTGTGGCAAGCAGAACTGCACATGACTCTGTATAACACTCTCATGGCAAGCAGTTGTTCTACTGGGAAGCTGTATTTGGGAGCTGAAGCAGGAAATCAGGAGAATTAAAAAGCAAGGATACTCCTTGTTGGCAGGGCAGAAATACTCTGGAGAGACTGGACTCACGCGCATGTTTCTTCAAAGACATTCTGAAGATATTATTCTGTAAATGAGACTGAGTTGATCCATTTCCCATATTCAGTCCAACTTGTAGTCATGGTGAAGAACATTTCCAAGGAATTCCCACTACGAGGACTCGATGGGAGCCAGGGAGGGCAGACAGACGCTAACCTACTGAAATTCTTGTAACACAAACGGCCCCTCATTGAATGGAATTACAGAGATCAGAGCAGAAGTCTGAATAATAGTGACACATGCAGTGGAAGGAAGTAGAGAAATAGATCACAAATGAGTGCTATGAGGTGCATTATTTAATAAGCAAATAGGAAAAAAATATCCTGTAAAGTGACTGTTCTTCTCCAATACTTCTGGTACAAATCAATTTAAACCTCGCACACTGCTGAGGCTATAGCTACAGAATTAATGTCCTGTGTAGCAGCCAATCTACTCTTCTTTTTCAGTAATGCGCTGTGAAAAACCTATTATCCTATCTATAATTCTTATTAGCCTGTTTCTGTTTATTGCTTTGATATTTATGTCAGGAGGCAAGTGTAGCCTTCCATTTAGCAATGGGGGAATATTTGCACCGAGTTCAGAAGCTGTAACTTCTCATACGGCCCCTCATATAGGATTTGACTTGGGTTTTTTGATGGATGATTAGCAAACCAAAATGTTACAGTAAACAGACAGGTGGAGGAAAAACACAATCCAGTCAATCTTTTCAGCAAGATTCAAGCTCTTAAATGATGGGCACTGTTGGGGGCACAAAATCACATACCTCACCGCTCTTTCTGCTTAATACGCTATTACATTTCATTCTTATTTTGTTCCTACCCCCTGTGTTGCTTTAACTTCTGAAGGCATTACCTTGAATTCTTTTCCAAGTCACCTCTAACATATTACAACCTCTGAGGTGGCTTGGACGGAAGCAGCAAACCCAGTGGCCAGAGCCACAGCAGGAGTGGCATCGACAGCAGGACGCAGCACCATCATTGGGAAGAAGCTGGGGGGGGGTGCATGTCCCACATGAGGGGCCTCATGATGCATGTGTTGTGCCAGCAGGCATGTCGCAAAGGGCTACAAAGACTTGTGGTGCTGAGGATAGTGCTGAGGATCCTTCTGAATGCTTAGGAGTGTGGATGTCTGGTGTATCCATGTTGCATTGTCTTGGGGGCTGGGGAAGAATACCTGGGACTAGCAGCAGGGATGTGGCTTTTGAAAATCTGGCTTGAAAGTGTGGGTTTTCAAATGAGGTGCACAAATACTGGAAAATCCCTGGAATTTTAGTGAGCTTCTGCGAGAGAGTTATTACTAGCTCAGAGGTAAAATTCCTAGGCTGGAGTTTGTTTGCTTTTTCCAATTGATACAGAGCAATGTTCCTATCACACCAACTGCATGAAATTTAATGCAAAAAGTACCTGCAGCTACTGCTGGATTTGCAAAATCTCTAAGGACAGTCTGAAAACACGATGCTCTGTCTCTGCCATTCCCCACCCCCCACCCCCCCCAGTAAGGTATTTCAATTAAATAAATCAGGAGGCTTCATTAGCATGCACTGACTGAATAATTGTTACAAAAAGAATCAAAGGCTGTGGTTTATGATCATTTCCATTGCAGCAACCTAGAGAACCTAATGTGTAAATCTTTCAAGATTGTGCAGATCACTTTCTTTGGACAGATTAAAAGATAGTAGCACCAACATGAAAACAAGATAATGTCTCAACAGCTTTTTTGCCAAGCTGTTGTTAGTTGATCTGAAGAGCTAGGTATGGCCAGATTTATGTCACTGCTTCACAAAAGAGAAGAAAGAAGCAAAACAGTTGCTTTGCACTAAAAATGTATCAATATTCACTGAATATTTGTTTAGAATATTCTGCAATATGTCACACAGTTTGGAACAGAAAAAGCCCTGGGGACAGAGGTGGGTTTGGACATTACAGATCTACTTAGAAGGAGGTCACAGTTGCAGAAGTAAATAGAAACAGGATATTCTTGTAAACACACGTGCTGATTTCGGCTGGGATAATTTTCTTCATGGTGGCTGGTACAGGGCTGTGCTTTGGATTGTACTAAAAACAGTGTTGATAACGCAGAGATGTTTTCATTTTAACTGAGCAGTGCTTAGACAGTCACAGCCTTTTCTGCTTCTCACCCCACGAGAAGCCAGGAGGGGACACAGTTGGGACAGCTGACCCCAATGGACCAAGGGGGTATTCCGCACCATATGATGCCATGCTCAGCATAGAAAACTGGGGAAAGAAGAAGGAAGTGAGGGGGATTGTTTGGAGTGATAGCGTTTGTCTTCCCAAGTAACTGTTCCACGTGATGGAGCCCTGCTTTCCTGAAGATGGATGAACACCTGCCTGCTGATGGGAAGGGGTGAATGAATTCTTTGTTTTGCTTTTCTTGCATGCACAGCTTTTGTTTTACCTATCAAACTGTCCTTATCTCAACCCATGAGTTTTCTCACATTTACTCTTCCTATTCTCTCCCCCATCCCACCATGGCGGGGAGTGAGCAAGCAGTTGGGTGGTGCTTAGTTGATGGTCGGGATTAAACAACAACGTTGGCACCCAACATGGGACTCAAAGGGTTCAAGATAAATCTCAATGGAGTTCAAAGGGTTTAATGACAGGTTTGATTGGAAGGTACTAGATCAAACTTATAGCTGTTATTGCTGTTTCGCGATTAATTGGTAGGCTCCTGTGCTTGCCATGGGGCTTGCTTGCCTTATAACAGTATTGTGCTCATTAGTGGCTGCTTTTTGCTTTTTCTACTTGTTGTACTGCTGTACTGCTTATCACCTTACTCTGATGTGCCTGGGAATGTTTTGATAACAGTAATGGTAATGTGCCTGAGCTGGCAGATGGCCAGGGCATAGCTGCTGTTTCTGTGCTGCTGTACTGGACAGACTGGAACTCCAGTGTGAACTTGGGCCAAAGAGACTGTGACCTGTGGGTGAGTCCATGTGGGAGCAGAACACCCCAAAGTGGCTGTGGCTGTGGATAAGCCCATGCCAGAACAAGTACATCTTGAAGCATCTGTGACCATGGTTACGTCTGTGCTGCAGCAAATATACCTTCTGAAGGGGTTGTGGAGCAGGTTTACTTCTGAAGGGACTGTGACTGTAGGTAAGGCCACTCTGGAGCTGGTATATCTCTGAAGGCATTGTGGCCCATGGAGAAGGCCACGCTGGAACCTCAAAGAGACTGTGGCTCTGGGTAAGTCTACGCTGCAGTGGGTATACCACTGGAGAGACTGTGGCTCATAAATAAGGCTCCACTTGGAGCAGATACACCCTTAAGGGACTGCAGTTCATGGATAAGTCCAAGCTGGAACAGGGGCAAGGGGAGGAGTTCATTGCGATGTTAAACCCTATGATCTGGTCCAAAGGAACAAGGAATGGAGATTGTAATGGAAATATATTTAAATTGTTGTAAGCCAGGATTTGAGCTGCATGTTATAGGAATTACTACAGCAGGAACCACCTGAAACAATGGAGAAGTCTTACAAGATGCAGTGCAAGTGCAGCAGTGACCCAATCTGAGCTGGCTTTGGTGCCCAGTAACTCNAACAAGGAGTGGAGATTGTAATGGAAATATATTTAAATTGTTGTAAGCCAGGATTTGAGCTGCATGTTATAGGAATTACTACAGCAGGAACCACCTGAAACAATGGAGAAGTCTTACAAGATGCAGTGCAAGTGCAGCAGTGACCCAATCTGAGCTGGCTTTGGTGCCCAGTAACTCCAAGCAGCACACCACCTTTCCTGTTCTGAGTGACCACCATAACAGTTGGAGCCTGAAGTCATGGACTAAATGAACTCAATGGACGTAGCATATGCTCAAGTCAGCTTGCCTGAGGGCTTTCCTCACCCAGTTCAGATGGGTGGCGCTCATGAGTACCTCTTCCATTCTCAGAGCTGTTGAGAGATTCTTCCTTTTGAAAGCACATGAGCAAGAGCTCGCTCTGAGAAACTTCATAAGCCCCATTTTCCTTTTCTCATGCAGCTCCCTTCCTTTCACAACATCTACAAGATGTTAGCCAAATAATAATAGTCAGTTATTAAAGACAGGAACATTTTAAAAACTTAACAGAATATTGATATATAATTCATTTTATTTGCTGAATACAATACGTATATTATGGAAATATCAAACTACTAGTCAAAACAGGAAAGAACGTGTGCCACAAAAAACAAATCTAAGGCCCTCGGGAGTTTCATATGACCTTCCCAGTGAAGCTGATTTCCTTTTTTTCCACCTTGGACACAGGGAACTTTGTTCATTCTTATCTTAAAAAGGAATCACCTTTCATTCATACCTCAGTTGACTATCTCATGGCCATAGATAACAACACTATGGTTTTCTTGATTTCTCCACAGCATCAGACTATCCTTTCAGGTGACATCTTGAGCTCAGTTTCAAATGGAAGAGCTGATGAAAAAATAACATAAATTTCTCTGGCATATTCACACATCCCATGTGCCTCCATATTGATGCTAAACAAGGGATGGCATTTTCCTCTGGTTGTCCCTACTATAGAAACTAATTTCTGCTTAAACCAGAGACAGAGGTACATTGAAACATTCTTGTGTCTCTATTCTCAACCCCCCAAGCAAAAACTTGTAAAAGGGATCAAAATCTTCTTGCTTTTCTTTTATCTATGTATTTCATTTATTCAGTCGAACACATCAAGCTGTTTGAAACTTCTCTGTGACCTTGCTTGACTAAAATATGACTCTGTAGAGTGGGGGTTTTTTTGTTGTTTTCTTCTTGTCTTTGAATTAATGTGTCTTCAAAAGAACAAGATCTGGGAGACTGTTAATTCAACAGTTGACAGACATAACTCATTCAACATCAGTCTTCTTTGCAAAAAAAAATTGAACTCTAAACTTCTAAGATTTTGAAATATATGAACATTCTCCCCTCCTCTCAATAGAAGAAATAATTCAGGATCATCATGTGATTGGGGATACACAATGTCACTTGCAGCATGGTGCAGTTAAAGTTCTGTAAGACAAACCAAAAGAGAAAGGACTGTTGCTTGTTTGTTCCTTTCTCAGTTTAGACTCAAGGCACATGTTATGAAGGTGCTGCACATCTCTGACATAGCATATGGTGTCTCCTATGCATATTTCAGTGTGCCATTGATACTGGATCCTGGAATCAGCCAGTGGAAAGCAGGTGGCAGGTTATTAATGGAAAATTGTCCTTAGTTTAAATTGATGTCCAGCTGTCCCCTGCTTGGCCACCAACACAATCTCTACCCAGCTTCCTGTGTAGCCTCAATGATTCTCCATGTATTTCCTGCCATCTTTCATAACTCCCTATCTGCTTGAACTTACACTGCGCCTGCTTTACTAATTAATCTAAGATTTCCCTCAAATCCCTCTCCCCCTATTCCTTCCACTTCTGCTGTGTCCAGACCCAGTGTCAAGCTAAATGTGCATTTTATACCAACATCTCAGATTTTTGTTTTTTCAGAGAAGCAGTAGTGACTGCAGATCTATTATTTACCAACCACTATAGCAAGGGGGACACAATGAAACTAGTAGGAGGTTAGTTTCAGCAGATTAAAAAATAAGCACTTCTTTACAGACCGGATAGTGAGTTTGCTGCCAGTGGAGGTCGTGAAGGCAGACAACAATGGTAGGTCTAAAAATGGTCTAGAAAAATTCATGGACCATGGCTCCACACACAGAAGCGCAAAGGGAATAGGCAGGAAAACAGCTCTGACATCCCCAGCACAACAGTTCAGGCTCCTGGAGAAGTGTGAGGGGAAAGGAATTGAGTAGGCTTACATGTGCTCCCAAAATTGCATCCCCTTTTGCTCCCATCCACAGCAGATATTGGTCTGGCTGAACAACTGCCCTGGCCATTCAGGACATTTCTTGCGCTCTTATTATGGAACGTACCTTTGGTATAACCATGCCTCTAGTCTAACTAAAAGCAGCGGCCATGCAGAGAGTGAAAACACAGGGAGATGTCTGGAAAAGGGAGATGAACTGCTTCTGGTCTGAGATGCGCCAGGCTCTGGCTCTTGCACATATGGTGCATGTATGCAACGTGGTTGTCATGTTTTGAAGTGCAGAGACCCGAATACAGACACCGACTGGCTATGGCTGCTGCGAGTCTGCTCTGAATGCGGGGAGGCAGTGCTGAGATTAACCGTATCCATGCACGATGACATCTAAAATGCCTTCCTTTCAGTTAGAAGAATCACACCCTTTATACATGGGCTCGTATACTACACATCTGCTGAAGGTGGTATGCTGCTCAAATGAATCTGCTCACTTTTATCTTCTGTGGCTTTAAGCTGTGATTCTTACGTGTTTTCTGAGGTACAGCAAGATGTTCAGTACAGAACAAAGCATAAAGTCGAAGAGTTACCCTCATTTCTAAATTTGTTGCATGCAGCATTCAGGCACATCAATCTGTTAATTGCTATGTCTGGAAAAACTTGGCATACATATTCATCACCTGCAATTGTCATGCTGCCCGCTCTTGCAATTTTAATCACGAGCTTCATGATATTTGGCAATTTTCTTGAAGTCAAATCCCTCAGAGTTGTTTGGTTTTCTGACAGTCTCAGTTTTGCTTCATTTTCAAAAAGACAGCCTAAATTTAAGGCCTTGTGATTTCAAAGAAAAACTTAAAAAATGTTCCTCGATAGGGAAAAAAAGGAAAGAAATGTCAATGTCTGGGGGAAAAAAATCATGATTTTGGAGAAGAGTTACAAGAATAAGTATAACTTCATATATAACTAAATGAAAGTTCAAGGGAAGTTAAGTTCACTTCAGCAAAAAATTTGGAGAAATGAGTTTATATAGGAAAAAGAAGGTGGGATGTTGGAGTAAATATGGCAATTAATTACATAAGTTGTTATCATAAGTGACGATTAAAGGAGCCAACATGGCTCCTGGAGAATGAACTCAGAAGAATAATTTATTTCCAGTTGTAATAGAACGAGCATTATTAAGAGTTTTCTGACTGCTAAGGCATTGGAGCTGACTGCAAAAACTGTGGAAATATCTTTTACCAGAGGTCTTCAGATGATTAGACAAATAGCTGTGAAAGAGCTTCACAGTATACTTGATTCTGCTTTAGACCATCCATGAAGCCTCTTTCACAAATTTGGTTTTGTAATTCAATATGCCTTGTTGCAGCAACAACATGCTGATGGTAAACAGCAACTTCTGTTAGTAGAGAGCAACAAAGCAAACAAGTGGAAGTGGAGATCTGTTAAAACATGCAGAGACTCATGTCACGTTTTAATTCCCTAGTGAATATCATTTCATATTCTCTTAGGAAGAGTGATTCCCCTCATGCAGTTGCTCACCCCCTGGCCTCCCCAGCACATGATACTCCACAGCTTTTTAGAATTCCTATGGTCTTTGCAGAGAAAGAGTCTGAAACCCTTGTGCCTGCTTTGGTAATGTCATGAGTGATTTCTAAAATATATCGGCTTTTGGAAGATAAGGTGGTGGAAGACAACCGAAAACTTTTGGGGAAGGTTAATATTTTATTCTCTACTTCAATACTTGCTTTGCTGAAAAATCTTTTATTGCTTTCCTCATCTACTTGAATAAGGAGCATTTAGAAAAACTACTTTACAATAAGAAGAAGTGTTGATTTCAAAATGCTACATTCTGCACACAGATCAAATGCTTTCTGGGAACATCTTCAGGTAGAAAAGAATAAAAAATTTTGTATTTGAAATTTGTAACTGGAACTCATCGCTAAGATTTCTGGATGGTATTGGTAGACAAGAACTGCCTGTTTCATCTTTGTATTAGAAATATTGATTCTTCAAGTTGCTAATAATTTTGAAGAAAGAGTGGATATAGGGAGAATCTGCAACAGTACTGTGTTGATTTCAAATGAAGGGGACATCATCCATTCATTTAAATAGGGCATCAGAGTTGTCTCTTCCCCTGTGGCATTTTTGTAGTACAACAGGAGAAATATGTTCTTTAAAAATGCACAAATAATAAACAATACAAGTGTGTTTACCACATCTAGGTGATTTTATCATACCTATTTATTTCTGACTATTGTCTGGGTGAGGATACAGTTCTGTGTCTACAATATATAAAATCAACTTTACACACATAAACAACAATAAACAGGATCAGATCCAGAACTGACCCCTTGGGTACACTGCTAGATGCAGGTCTCCAACTAGACTTCATGCTGCTGGTTAGCACCCTCCAGGCCCAGTCACTCAAGTTAGTTTTCAATCCACCTCACTGTCTGCTTGTCCAGCCCATTATTCATCAGCTTCTCTATGAGGATCTTATAGAAGACAGAGTTGAAAGTCTTACCGAGTTCAAAGTAGAAAATATCCACTGCTTTCACTTCATCTACCAAGGCAGTTTTTCCATCATAAAAAGATTATAAGGTTGGTCAAACATGACCTGCCCTTGGATTACTCGTGCTGACTATTCCTGATAATTTTCTTGTCTTTCAAGTGCCTGGAAATGGTTTCCAGGATTAGCTACTCCATCACCTTCCGAGAGATCGAGATGAAGCTGACTGGTCTGTAGTTCTCTGACTCCTCTATCTTGCCATTTCAGAACAAAATTGAAGGAGGCTCATAAACAAGTTAGGCATGACTTATGCCACTTGCAAATGGCAATGATACTCAATTTCCTCATAGAAATATTGTAAAAATTCAATTAACTTAGATTTCTAATAAGTACAGATATTATTTTTTCTGAGGAGTTAGGTATGTCCTTGAAGAGTTCTGTTTTACTTCATATCACTTTTGCAGGAGAGGAAGATGAAAAAACACAGGTGAAATATAATAAGAAAAGAATAGATGTTTTTCTCCAAAGTTACTCTTCTATGNCAATGATACTCAATTTCCTCATAGAAATATTGTAAAAATTCAATTAACTTAGATTTCTAATAAGTACAGATATTATTTTTTCTGAGGAGTTAGGTATGTCCTTGAAGAGCTCTGTTTTACTCCATATCACTTTTGCAGGAGAGGAAGATGAAAAAACACAGGTGAAATATAATAAGAAAAGAATAGATATTTTTCTCCAAAGTTACTCCTCTATGTTAAAGAGAAAGTGCTGCGGAACAAGGCAAATACATGTTTTATTGCTTCATTATCTTTGCAGGTAACTGTGTGACATTGCCATGAGCACCCTTAGAGCAAAGCCATGTCAAAGTGAACTGCAGATCAACCATGCAAGGTTACTCCTTTATTCTCTTCTCTGTTCCTCTGTTGGCTTAAGGGCAAATTCTCCAAGGANCATAATAAGAAAAGAATAGATGTTTTTCTCCAAAGTTACTCTTCTATGTTAAAGAGAAAGTGCTGCGGAACAAGGCAAATACATGTTTTATTGCTTCATTATCTTTGCAGGTAACTGTGTGACATTGCCATGAGCACCCTTAGAGCAAAGCCATGTCAAAGTGAACTGCAGATCAACCATGCAAGGTTACTCCTTTATTCTCTTCTCTGTTCCTCTGTTGGCTTAAGGGCAAGTTCTCCAAGGAGTGACGTCTTGGCTCTGTATTGCATACTCCTGCCACTCTTGTACCAGGGAGTATGGATTTGAAAGCAATCATGGTTATCAAAGCAGTAAAGTTATATTTCCTACTTTGGACCTTAGACCTTAACAATTAATTCAGACAAATTCTCAGCTTTATAGTTAGAGACTGGGGAGCTGCTTTCTAAAAATAAAAGGCTCTCACTTCCTTATATTTTTATCCACCCATCAAAACTCTATGTCCATTATATTTTGATTTCAAAAATTTAAGCAATTTCCATAAGGAGTTATACAACCCATAAGCACATGTATTTTCCTGCCCGATAAAGTTTGTTTTGAAGAGATTAAAACTCAATTTGAAAGAACTGTTCAAGAGACACAGAAGAGTGTTTAGAGCATTTTACTGATTCAAATCTAGTTCAAGTCAATATTTGCCAGAAGTAAGAAGTGTGGGATTTCCCTTTTGCTGTTAGGACAAGCTAGTTGCTGATTTATCTTTATCCTCAACAAAAATATGAACACATCACATCGTAATCTTTCAACTTTTTGGCATTCTTAGGAAAGAGAATGAGAACTGAATAGTCTCAAGGCTATTAACCAAGATCATCCCTTTAGACAAAAAGAACAGTGCATAGCAAATCACAGGTGTATCAAGAAGTACTGATTTCAACAGTAACCAAACCTAGGGCATCCTTCTCCAGAAGTGTAAGACTATCATCCTATGAAAAGAGGTCCTTTAGCTGCAGGGGAAGCTTTTTACAAGAAGGTAAGTACAGAAGGGAAGTCTTAATTTATATCTTACCTCGTTTAAGTTTGCATTGCTTCTGGTTGTGTTGTACCTGTCTAGCAGTAGGAGACCATCAGTTCTGAGCTAATCAATGCAGCCGTACTTCAGTTTGTGCAACTTCAATTTAAATTACAGTTTTGTATGTCTATAATTTGTAATTAGCAATCAAGAGATACTGCTGTCACTTGAAGTATCCCACAGAACTGCAGGAATCACTAATGTGCTTGATTTTGTTTCATTTAGGTTTATCTGAGGTCTATTACTGACCTCCAGATGTTCAGTACAACCTGTAAGTATAATACTACTCAGTATTAGGGCTAATAACTACAGCTCCCTCAGTTGCTTAATTTCAGTAGTTTCTGTCAGCCTAACTTTTCCTGCCTGGTGCCCAAACCAGTAACTTATTTTAAGTGAACCTTGAAAGCCTTGACTTTATCCGAGCCCTTAGTCATTTATTCATGTGGATAAAAAAAAAAAAAAATCTATATCTACTTGAATTCTTCTCTTTCCAAAATATCTGTCATACTTACAAAGTTAAAGTCATAAAGGAATTACTACACTCCTAGGTAGGGTGACAGTTCATATTCCGTGGGAGATGCATGCGATGCTGGTCTCCAGTCTGTAACAAACAGACCACAAAGGCTGCTGGGGGAAGGAAACATGGAAATGATGTGGCTCTTCCCTGCATGTTCTGTACATTCCCCCAGTCACATTCTTCTCACATTCTTAGCTTTTGTTGCAGCAACTCTTAAAATGGTTCACTAATATTTTGTCTTTCAGATTTCAGTGTTTCTCCATTTCTCCCCCGGAAAGCAGATGCTCTGTGTCAGATAGAGTCTCCCACAGTTCCTTTCCCACTGTTCCACGGCCCAAAGGGATGTATCCTTAAAGCATCTCAGATTTCTATAGAGAGAAAAACTGAATGACAATTTTTAGTTAGAATATTCATCTCAGCTTCAACAGCTATGGCATTTTCAGTCCTATTTTCCAAATAGTTTTGCATTGTGTCACTGATCGGATCAGACATGGCCAGACCTAGGCTATATCTGAGGAAGTAAGAGTGCACCAGAATGGAGATGAGCATCCTTGACATCTCTTCTGCTTTCTTTTCTGATCACAGAACCTCAGGCAACTGTCATCATCCTAATGAGATGTCAAATAAGGATCATCACAGAGGAAATGGTCTACCTTCTAAGTAGTCCAAACCTAATAAAAAAGAAAGACACTCAGGCCATCACTTACTATCGCAGAAGATGGTGTTACTGAAGCTACTGCATAAGCGCTTTGCACCCCTGCCACATGCTGGCTAATCTCCCACAGCTGAGAATTCAAGAGATTTCTCCGTGGTATGCCACGGACAGTTGTGTTGGGTTATATCCCTTCGGCCCTTCTGGAGGGTCAGAAGAGTGAGCAAGGCTGTGTGGAGATTGCACAGGCTCAGAAAATGTGGCCATCAAAGCAGGAACCCTTCAGCACCAACCAAGAAGTCTCTCTAAAGAACCTTAATAAGATAACCTGCAAGATTAGAGTGGAAATTTATCTGGGGCTTTCTTTTCCCTCTGAAGTAGAAAGCGGGATGAAAAAGTGGTTTTGTCTTGATCTTTAAGAAAAAGAAACTTAATCCTACATAATTTTTCATACATATCAGATGAATATTAATTTCCTAAGAAAAGTTTAAGACATTGCTAT
The DNA here is from genome assembly GCA_013398225.1 of Steatornis caripensis. Classification (NCBI taxonomy): domain Eukaryota; kingdom Metazoa; phylum Chordata; class Aves; order Caprimulgiformes; family Steatornithidae; genus Steatornis; species Steatornis caripensis. The sequence goes on from VZSC01016360.1 coordinate 58,683, forward strand.
TTCATAAAGACTGCTAAACAACATAAAACCCATCTCAGAGAATTTGGGAAGTTCCCATCTACTAGCTGATATTAAATGTTACTTCATCACTAATCCGGAGACACAACAACTACAGCGTTTGTTAGTTTTAATTTGTAAGTAATTCTAGCAGCACATGAAGTATGAATATAATTACAGTCTCAGAATATTACTATTTCTATTGTACTGGAGCTCTGTTCCACACATCTTCAGATAAGATAGAAGTGTTTGATGTGAATACATCTTCAATTGACATTACTGGCAGATAATGGAAAACACTGATTGGAAAATCCTTATCAAGGTAAATATGCTTGAGAAATAAAGAAACAACCTGCCTGTCAGACCTCACTATACTTTCAACAATGTCCATAATTGAAAAGTGACATCACAAAAATCCAGATAATGGTAGCAGTTTCTCATCTGTACAGACATATATGTACAAATATATATATATCTACATATGCAGATATATAAATAAAAAAATACACATGCTTGCTTTACAAAGATGAAGCTTAAGTCTTTATTCTTTTTTTTTACCTTCCCTAAAATTTGTGCATCCAATAGGAATGGGAATTACTGTCATGAATTATTAAAGCTGTAATCAACTGCATATTTGTAAATTTATAATCTCCTCAATGCACAGGCTATCTTCTTCCACATCTGGGTAACATCCAATGTGTCAGATGATACACAGTTAAAATAATATTGAAGTTTTCTTTCCTGGTGACTGAAGTTTCCTGATGCTGAGAAAAAACAATGTGAATTAAATTGTGCATTTGCATGAATTTTTATTAGGCAAGGGCTGACATAAGTCTAGGAAGCACATTTGCCTTTGACCATGAACTGAGTGTGAATGGTTGCAGCCATTCTGAGGCTGCAAACAATTCCCAATGAAAGCTGGACTGCTTCATTCTCCCGGTAGACATTAAGGCTGACTGCCATATGAAAATAGCAGTAGCAGTATAACCTATCTATCTGACCTGTGGTGACTTTGAAAGTCTTGTTATGAAATGTGTATATATGTAATTATAGCACATGCTAAATTACAGATTGAGAGGCTTTTTGTAGCCAATTAAAGTTTCTGGAAAGAGGAGTAGAAGAGCAAAGCATGCAAATATATTTCCCACTGAATCTGAAGTCAAATTAACTCTAAAAGAAAATACAAGTGGGTGTCATGAATCTAAGTCATATAAACTTTATCACTTGAGTATCTTCAACACATTCATCCTCAGAAGAGCCCTTAGGTGACACCTGGCACCAGACATCTAAACAGACAACTACAGGCCGACAAAGGCTCTGTAATGCAAAAAAAATTAAACTAATTCCTTTCTCCTTTGCCTTTTCCCTGTGCACTCCAAGTTCCTGGGTCACAGTCTCAAGGCAAAGTACTTTGATTTCCTCTAACAAAACAGTGAAAGTTTTTTAATCTCTTCTTCTTTTTTTTTATTTTTATGTGTGGGTCTGAAAATGTGCTATTGGTCTCTACTGAAGAAAAAAAACCAAACAGATGAGCAGCTACTCCGATCTGGTGCAGTAACTTACATGACATTACAATAGTCTATCAGGAGCTTGCAGAATACATTGCATTGTAAGAGTTAGTGATCTTGAGCAAGGCCTGACTGCTCTAGTGGGTCTTGTACTTAGGGCCGGAGCATCCCATTTGTTAATGTGAGTACCTGCTCTAAGGAAAGTTGCTGGAGTGCCCCATACTGATGTGTGCTGGGCACTGCTGCATGTTATGACATCTGGAGAAAATACATGATTCCATTTGTTACATGAAATAAAAGATACTATAATAAATCATGGCCTGAGAGGGAGGAGGAACCTTTCCACCAACAGGATCTGTGTCATGTGCCTTGGAAAAATCCTTCTGGGGTCCATCCAATGCTGCATAAAAACAGGGCTCCCGGCATCTTAAAAAATGTAAATCTGTTCACTATCTGCATTCCTCTTTTTATTCTTTGTTCATTAGCTATATTCCTCTTTTTATTCTCTTATTAAAACAGCTATTTTATTAAGCTGTTTGTTGTTGGTCCTTTCTTATTGGAATCCAGAAAGAACCCTGCACCATTTTTCTCTCATCCTTTCCACCCAGTGCAGAACAAATGGTAAGGGGGAAAGTGGGCATTTGCAGTTCTCAGAATTACCTGTGGGGCTGTTTGTTACATGAAATGATCTTAAGTGTGGACTGTCATGCAATAATTTCATTTATAAATCTTGAAGATCTGTGACGTGCTCTGTCTGCATGTTAGAAGAACAGGCTTAAGTTGCTTGTTTGGTCCTAAATCTTTCTGGTAGCCACAAGACTCCTCTATTCAGTATAGCATTAAAAGGTCTTCAGTCAAAACAGAGAACATATGCAGCAAACCCACCACGGATATCTATAGACATGATTTACAGGTAAGTGGTAAACTCTGCATTCATCACTCCCACAGCTGTAAGCACTTGAGGTTGTAATTCCACATGTTCACAGTTCAGGGTAGGGAAAAAGAAACTCCAGCTTCTTCCTCCCCATGCTCTCTTTGTCTCTCTGCTGAATATCTTCCTCTCAGTTGACAACTTTCTGTGGATCTGTTCTGCAAGCTGTATCTGTCAGCTGATTACAAAGAAAAATAATATATTTCTTCTTGCAGGAGCAGCTTCGTGGAAGCAGTAGGAGAGGAGTTCTGCAGTCATATGGCTACTGACTCCGTGAAAATCAGAGGTACTTGGGCAGAGGTTAAGGCCATCTTCCAGGTCGCTGGATGTGTATTTTGTCTTGGTATTCATGCTCTAGAAAGTTCAACGTTATCTAATCAAATATTGAGTGCTATATCACGCTTACCAGATCGTTCAAATCTATCTGGACATGGAAACAAATTGTGACTGGGTCCAAGGGCTGTTGGGTGCTACAAAGCACCTTGGTGATGTCATCTCCAGCCCATCACGATCTTCATTTCACTGCAAGTAAATACTGCATCAGTATTGGAGACAGAGACTAACCTAACTTTTCCTACTAAGGAGTGACTTCAGAGGTCAGAAAGACAACCATATCCATCCTTGCTGGATTATGGGACAGGCAACACATGCAGCGTTGGCCACAATTAACTTTACCGTGTCAACTGCACCTCACAATCAAACTTTGCAGCTTTTACCTGGAGATGAGGTCCACTACTTTGCAAACCATCTCCTCTGAGGACCTCTGATATTTGCAGACATCTAGGCTGCTGCTAATTAAAATGGAGATGGGTACTATGAAACACTGGGAAGAGAAAGAAGGAAAAAGTCTCTTTGCCTTTTTGAAAGGCAACAAATTACTAGTAGCCTATGATGAGGAGCAAGCTGATAAAGAAACTCCATCAGATGATTCCTTTGGAGGTGGAAAAGTCTGGCAGTTGCATTTACATATAATCTACAGCTGCTACACACTCTGCTGCTCCCCAGTCAAGGATGAGAGGGGGTCAATGTCTTGTCCTTCCAGAGATACGATGAGCATGATAGTTTCCTGAACTCCATCCAAAACCATGTACATTTGCTGCTGTCTGAGATGAAGCTGGATCATCTTTTCTGAGATCCTCTTTGCTGGCAAAATGTGAGGAGACTAGAGGAACTCAAATCCTTGGGAAACCACAAGAGAGGCTGCTACAATAGGTACCCCTACCTAATCTACCAAACTGCCCCATTTCTGCCTTGCCACTGTATTCCACAGGAGAAAACAAACAGCCTCTATCTTGTGGCCTGTCCTGGAAAATGGTGAAGTGCCTCTCCTCTCCTGATAGAGTGATAGCTATGTCCTGACCCCACTAAACCCCGTTCTTTAGCCTGCCTTGTAAATGGACTGTTCTGTGATTGAGGAACTTGCAAAGAAGTGGTCAGAACTGTGGATGGATATTTCCTATGTCTGAATGTTCTCAAGCAAGCAAGAATATTTTTTAATGGGTTGCCCAGTATCTGAGTGTCAGATATCTCAGGGCCAGGACATTTTGGAAAGCACTGAGAATCATGCAATTCTTACTGTGGTACTTTAGAGGTCTATGACTAAGCCAGGTACAGTTGCACCCATACTCTCTGTAAGGATAGGAACCAAGAGTTTTCAAGCTTTTCTCCTGCAGATGAGCTTCTTCACCCAACAGAGACAACAGGAAAGCAGCAGACAGTGCCTACAAATTTACCTGCAGATAAGCAATGTGGATGATCAGCAGAGCGAAGGATCCCTGTGCAAAACTGTGAGCACTTCAAGATGAGACTATACACACTGCTACTGGGCTTTTTTTCCTTAGAATGAAGTGAACAGATTTGCAGCTTCCCACTAACAATAAATAATCTTCAGTTCTGCAGACATATTGTAGATCTTTTTCTGCTTGAGCAGTTGTTTGACAACTTGTGAAGTAGAAGCTTAGTTAATGACCCAAAATGAGAATACTTGAAAACAAGCCAGCATTAGGTCAGGTAGCTGAAGTAAATTTACATTGCATGTAGACCCAGCATTGAACTATTTTACTGTGCTAACTCAGGAGGGAATGGCAAAGTTCAGGGTCTATGTTAGCAGGGTTTCTCGTGCTCAAGTTTAGGTTTTTAGAATGATGTAAGGCATTTTCAGAGTTCAATCTATTTAGAGAAGGAAATTGCATCAGGAAATCAAGGAGAATGGTAGACAGGGAAGAAAAGAAGTTTTATTTACTAGGATGAAGAGGTGATGGATTTAAGAGAGAGTATAAAACCCAAATGTGCACAGACGTGTAAATCCTGATGTTGGATAGCCTCTTGCTTCTGGCAGATGTGTGAACATGTTGTTTCATTGTCTCATTCTCCCTTTGGGAGAGCCAGGCTATTCCACTGGGATCGATGAAGAGGACCTGGGGAGCCCTCTGTCCTTCTTCACAAAGGCTGTGGGTGGCAAACGAGGGCTCTACAACCCTGACACAGGCTTTAAGTTTGTCCCTCAGAGTAAGTCCTTTTAAAAGATGTGGCCAAGCACATGTGATTTTGCTACCAGATTATAGCTCAACACCTGAAAAAAATGGTCATGTGAGATGACCTAGGACTGAAAGGCATAGATAGTGCTACTAAAGGAAGATCCTTTTGACTTGGCCTGAAATGCAGAGCAATTAATTTCTAAATACACATCATAGAATCATAGAATCATAGAATGGTAGGGGTTGGAAGG
>VZSC01016361.1:349-12940 GCA_013398225.1 Steatornis caripensis
TAATATTAGAAGCATGTTCTCCTTTCCCACATTTACAAACCTGTTTTTTTAACTTGCTCTTTTCTTCCTGCGCTCTCTGGTTTTGTATTTACCTGTCTGAGCCATGCTGGAACAGCATTCTTTCTGTCTTGGGTGTTGCATAAAATAGCTCAGGATCATCTCAGCAGCCGTCTGCATGTCAGGTGTTCCTTGGATGGTCTTAGGGGATATGTGAAGATGGAACGAGGCCCTGGAGGTGTCAGCATCTCTCTTAACGCATTCCTTTCTGGTCGAGGATGAGATATATGACCAGGGTTGTCAGGAAAAGCCAAGCTACTGAGTGGTTACGTGAGAGGATGCTGAGAAAGGAAAATTAATTTTAGAAGTTGCAAGCTAGCTCATGTTGTTGTTGTGAGCAAGGATCGTGGAGCTGGCATTGCAAGAAACAGTAGNACATTCCTTTCTGGTCGAGGGTGAGATATATGACCAGGGTTGTCAGGAAAAGCCATGCTACTGAGTGGTTATGTGAGAGGATGCTGAAAAAGGAAAATTAATTTTAGAAGTTGCAAGCTAGCTCATGTTGTTGATGTGAGCAAGGATCGTGGAGCTGGCATTGCAAGAAACAGTAGATTATTTTGTGGGTAGTGAAGGTCTGGCTAGACATGCCTGAATTAGGCATGAGTCTATCAGTGTCACTGATGCTGTATGTACCTGATGGAGTTGTGCAATGAGATAACATTTAGCTCACGCCCTCTCCCAGTGATGAGCATCAGCAGGACCAACAGGCAGTGATAAAAGCAGACCCGGACAGAGGGGCGCACTGCGCTTGTTGGGGCTGAGGGGTTGCTCTGCGTGCTGGCGTCTTCCCCTAGGTCTGGGTTTCGGTGCTCAAGCGGCATCTGCACAGATGGCTTTCAGAGCACTTTGTAAACATCGGTTCAGTAGTCTTGTATTTACAGTCAAAGAACTGACAAGCTTTCACACGTACGGTTCCCTCAAAAAGGCTCGATGCTGACTCTAACCTGTGGAAAGCTGTTCTGGGCATTTTTTTTTAAATCCAGCCCACGTGCATTCATAAAGTGCCAATGAGAGAGGGGGAGCTTGAATAAGAAGCTTTCCAAGTTGTGAAGCGAAATCAGCTTAGCTTAAAGAAATGAGATGAGGAGGGGAAGGATTCTGTCTTTGTGTGTATCGTACAGACCCAGTGTGGCCGTGCTATGCTTATTTCTTATTGGGAATCTGTGAAAGCTGTCTAAACTGCCGTGTCTGATCTCAGACTGCTCATGGCCCTGACTTCCTGGGGAATAATTGATTCAGCACTTCTCATTAGTACGCTGCTCATTTTAGCATGAGGCCTGGTTGTGTTTACTTCCACAAAGCTGCATCAACACAAAAAGCTTGTTTATTATTTTTGAGGAAGATGGGGGATCGCAGTGGATTGTTCTAAGGGGATTTTGTACGAAATGTTGGCATCTCGGCATCTTGTAAGATTGGTGAGAGATGCTGCACAAACTTGAAATGAATCAGTTGCAAAGCTTTGGTGTGGGCTTCTCCTAACCCCCTGCTACCAAACCTAGACTTGCAGGGGTCCAAGCTCAAATTATATTGCTGTTCAGGGGATTTGCTGTTCTGAGACTGATTCTCTTATCACAGACACTAAGGTTTCATCCTACCCTAAGGCTTTGATGTTCTATCTTAGTTTCTACATCTTGGCTTTAAGATGAAATAAAACTGTGGGTGAATAACAGCTGGACATTTTGTGAGATAAGCCTTGATGCTAGGGCGCTGTGTCCTCACACACTTTTATAGCCACTTGATGTAAGGCAACTTATCTGTGTTTCTCTGAGGGATGGAGCAATTCCTCCTGGTTTTCTTTTTTTTTTCCAGGCTCTTCTTCTCAGAAGTTATCATATGAGGGAATTTGCGCTATGTTGACAAATACATTTTAAAAACGGGGCAAGAATTTTTTTTCTTTCTGTAGTTTGCATATTCTTGGTTGGCTAGAATATTATTTTGTTGAATTTGTTAAAGACTTGGTGTGTGTGAAGCCACAAGCAAAACTAATTCTTGTAACATGAGAGATCCAGAAGTTTTTCTTTCCTTCACAGCAAAGATTACATCTCTTCCCAAGATAAAGTCCTAGCATAACTCTTTTTTTCACTTACCTCTGTGTATTTTCCTAAAGGTATCTGAAGCATACTCTAGGTCTTTGCAATGCCTGGCTGCTTTCGTGCTAGCTTATTTTTTGCTCTCAAACTACAAAATGGGCGCAGAAGACAAATCTGATGGTGGCTTAACGCTGAGTTGAAACGAGACCTAAAGCAGCCTTGTCCTGTTCTGTAGGAACCTGTATTTTATGTACGGTTTTATAATGCACTTGAAATCATGTCTTGTGTCAACAATATTGTCCTCTTTGCATGCGTTATGAGAGAGGGAGTGCTGTTACATGCTACTTAAGTAGGAATTGTAATTCCTCTCAAAGACAGCTAGAAAGCAGGGATTCCCTATGAGCATCGACCAACTTAGATCAGAAATAGGCTTAATGCCATCTTACAACAGAATCTGTAGGCAGGACATAGTAATGGCAACTGGAATTAACCTAGAAAACTGTTATTGATAGCTGTGATTTTTTTGGTATACATTTTAGCAAGCCTTGATGAAAATGGGCATAATGCCCTTTCCTCCTTTGGGGAGCACGTGTGCGTGTTCTGAAGTCTGACAGACGTAAGAATTTTAGAAGATGAACAGGTTTCTTGCTGTTTTCCTCTACTGAGGGATATAAATGCGTACGTTTTTCTAAACTGGAGATGTAAGAAGCGAGCAAGTTCCAAAGAAAACTGGCTTATCAATTACATTGGGGGGTAGCTGTGGGTATTTTCATCATCTGAATAGGAACCCTAAGCTATCAGACTACATTGTGTTGTGAATGTATTGTCTGTGGTTTCTGTGCAGCTGGCATAAAAGACAAACATGCCCTTTAAGAAATTGTTCACCTCCTTGAGATTTACCCATTCATCTGTCCACCCTCCTCTCACCATCTGTTTCTTTTGCTGTGGACACGTGAAGTTTCTCCATCCCTGCAGCAAAATGCAGCCTGGATGGTTCCCGATCAGGCTTTTGCATGAAGCGGAGTTTCAAGCACGGATGGACTTGCCCCTCCATCAAGGTGTAGCCCTATAAATAAGCTGGGTTTTGTATTCCAGCTGCATGTCTTTGAACTCCTTCAAGACACTACAGACTTGTATTTCTTTGTCTCTAAGTCTGGGATGCCAGGCTGGAGGAAGAGCCTTGGCTTTTGCCTGCAGAGAATGCAAGACAGAGGGTAAGGCAAGAGGGGAATGCGACAGCGAGAGGGGAGACTATAATTAGGGTTAAAGGGGTTGGCGTCGATGCTCCTCGTTCTACTCATTGATATTGCTGAAGCTGCAGGATCTATCCCAAAAATTGTAACTTTTTATTTGAAAAAACCAAAACCACAATGTAGCTTTCCTGTTTAGAAAGCGTATTTTAAACTTGAAATCTGTTCCTGTTCCGAAGTGCTGGTCCAGATCTCCATGAGGATGGTGTTAGTGAACGCATGCCCGCTTTGCTTACGGCTCTCTTTAATCCGAACCTGGCCTAGCAGGTACAGCTTTTACAGTGGTAAAGTTGTGTCTGTTAAAAGGCATTTACCAGAGCATAACAGTTGAAAACTTTCAAGCTCACGTACCTGCTTCGTGCTCTGTTTTTCCTCTTTTAAAGAAAACACTGGGCTATTGATTGTGTCAGGTAGATACACATGCTCATTGCAGCTGTAACTTTCCAATGAGGCTACTTTCTAGCTCTGAGCTTAAACCCTGTTATTTATGTTCATTTAGTGTCGGGGTGATTATGTGAGCCGCATTTATATCACCCTCACTGCTTGTGAAATGCTTCTGTTTATATCCTGCTGTTTGAGCTGAATTATTTTAAACCAGCAGGCTCGTGGCAGCGAATTCAGGGTTTCTGACATGGTGGCAGGAATCTGGGTCCCATAGCACATTGACAGACTGCTTTGGAGGAGTGGGAATAATTTATATTTACTAGTCCTAGCACAATATCATTGAATCAATGCTGGTGCTTTTTAAACACATATTGAATGGTGTCATTAAAGTGTGAACTGAGTGGGATTTCTGTTCAATACAAAGCAGCATGTGTTTTTTTCCTTAGAACCACAGAAAACTAGCCTGAGGTTTCTCAGTTGTCTTCTTAGGCTAGAAATGCCAAAGCATGTGTCTGTTTTAAGAATTAGCATATATATTTTAAAAAGTCTTTGTTCCATTGGTTATCAACGGTCCTTGAATTGCACTTTGAGACGCAGACATGAAGACGTCCTTTCTGCACACTTTCTGTTTACGGCGTGTCTAGTTCTTGATGCTGAGCAGAAGATGGGCTGGTGTAATTGAGCAAATTATGGCTCCACGTGTGATTTGCTGATGCATTGGAATAATTAAATTTGCATACTTGGGCAGGACATATCTCTGGCATATGATAATTTTTACCTTGACGCACCGGAGAGATTTAAATCAGCATAATTGGGTATGGAGTTTCTCTACCATATGGGCATTGGTTACCTAGCAGTCATCTACCGTATGCCTGCGTAGATGGCTAAGTGGCAGCTATGATTAATTTATTAAGAGAACAAAACTATCCTGTATATATATTTCTTCTCTGATATTCTGGTAGTGAAAAGATGCTGTTAAGATGTTTCAGAACCCAGTGACTTCCCCCCCCACTGGCCTTGTAGCTCGAAGCCTTGATCTGTTCTAGTCTGGATTCTGCTTTATCTTCAACAGTAAGAATTATCTGCAATAATGTGTTCTTTCACTATCCGTCATCCCACCAGTTGCCCCCAAAACACAAAGTGGAGGAGGTGAGTTGCCTTTCTGGACGCAGTAGTTGAGCGTCGTGCACGTTTGAGGAGGTACTCGAAAGGCTGTTTAGCAAAATCTTGCCCAGGAAAAGAGAGCGCAGTGTCTAAGGAAGAAAGGGATAGCTGCTGATGGTTCGCTTGCAGCTTCCCTCTGCAGCAATGTCACAGAGGTGAGCCGCTTGTGCCAGGAACAACGGGATCTCAATGCGGTAGATGGCAGTACGAGACTGTTATTACAGCCACGTAGTTCATATCTCAGCTGTACTGTGAGCACTTGGCGGAGGTTACCTTGCGTAAATGAGCATCTCCCCCTGCAGTTCCCTGTCATCTCTCCAGCATTTGAGGAGCAAATTGGTTTCTTTCCCCAGCTCCTCCAGTCTTGTACATGTCAAGTTAGGTGAGAAATAATGCAAGTGGAGAACCCAGAACTGACCCTGGATTTCAGGCTGCCAGTTCAAATTCTGCGAGGGTTAGTGGGACTCAAATTTCGGCTTCTGCTTTGGCCAGCTCTCTGAAATAAAGGTTGAACAACTGCTTGTGCGTTAAGTACTGTGAGTATAGCAGCTGCCACCTTTTCAATCTCACAGCTGACAATGGCTTTGCTAGGGATAAGACTAAAGATTAAATAGGTAAGGAATTCTCCAAAAGGGCTGTTAGCTTTGCAGGGACACCAAAAACACACACCCTAAGGAAATTCACATTTATTTTGCTTGAGTGATCCCTGCCGTGTTGTTGAACAGGACTCCAGCCCCCAGGACAAGCCTCCTGATACAAAGGATCGTTAAAATCGAAGCCCAGAAGGCATCAAAGTGTTGCTATATGTATCACAAAAGAAAGCATAGAGTGATTATAGATGTTATTTTAGAAATAATTGAGAAAAGAAATATTGAGTCTCTGTACATGGAGCGAGCTTGGAAGCGTGTGTGGCACTGCTGCCATTAGTCAAATATAGACAAGTGGAATGAGAACTAGAATAATACTTCAAAATTAATAACTACATCAGGCAAAAGTCCAATGATTGCTTTATTAAAGCCTTGATGAGTGCCAAGCAACTCCTCAGCTATACCAAGGAGCCATGCAAAATGTAAATTCCAGTACTTTACGAAACAGTGGAGGACGGAGTTTCCACTACATGCAAGTGAAGAGGGCTTTACATTTTTTTAACTCTTGCCCACAGTACTTCTTTTCTTGCCAGCTAGTTTGGGAGAGATCAGAACACTGAAAGAGCAATTATTGTCTTTTTCCATCCCCTTTCAATGTACATGCAGAAATACAGAGCGTTTCCATTAAGACCAGCAGTCAATATCAACTGTTCGCGACTGCTTCGCCTCCTTCTCTGATCTGGAATACACTGTAGTCATTACTGTGTTACTGACAGCTGGAGCTGGCTCACAGTGAGAAGGATGAGGAAGCAAGGCACTCACAGTAATGACTTTTAACATATGTTGACAGAGCTGTAGCGTTGCTTTCTCATCCTGCTCATTTCTCAAACTGCTTCAGTTCACCAACCAGAAAAAAGAAAGCATTGGGTTTTACCTAATGGCAATATTGCAAGTAGTCTTCATGAGATGCAAACGCTGATGTTCCTTACAGAGAGACGGATGGATAGTGTTTGCTTACTAGCAGCGCAGTAGTTCCGGGTGGGTTTTGGTGGAATAGATCAGTGCTGAATGCCAGCTCTGGGTTAAGGGAAGCTCAAGAGGGAGCCGGAGACTGTGGTGTGAATGAAGAGTGGGTCCAAGCCTGTCTTCATGTCCTGAGCATCTGCCACCGACGCGCTACTGAAATTCACCTTATAAACTTGTTTGGCACAGCTCCTAGTGCACGGAGTCTGCATGGAGAGGGATCAGCAGGACCAAACAAGTCAGGATCAAACCTGCCGGTGGCTGCCCTGAATGCCCGCTGTGGTTGGTCTTGTCCTCCCTTCCCTCCCAGCACAGTTGTAAATGGAGTTCTGGGCATGGCAGATCCTGCTGCCGTGTTAATAGATGGCACAGAAATACTTCTGCTACATATTTTTTCTGTGGTTGTTGAAAGACACTAAGCTATTCCTGGGAGAAATGACAAATCCCAGGTGAGCAACTTTTTTTTACTTGCACAGCTGGTAACAGAGAAAGATGCAGTTTGGGAGTGCAGGGACAGCTTAGAGATCCTTCCCCATGCAGAAGAGCTGATCAACTGAGAGATCAAAGCCAAATGCAGAGCACGTCCTAACTAGAAACTTTCCCAGGCTGAGATCTGTCTGTTGCCTGGGGTTCTTCATGGTGCAGAGCTGACTATCCTGTACCTGGTAACTCTTTCACTTAAGTGATTTGCAAAACTTCCCTGAGACGCCTCTGCCATGAGGAGCAGTGACAAACCTTATGTAGCCAGAGGCAAGTCTTGCTGCTAAGTGAATGCCTGGAATGAAAACCTTTACGTAGCACTGGGGTGGTATGGGGATCTTTCCCGTAAGTGGTGATAAGCACTGTTCTTCCTTGAGAGGATTATGCGACTCCATGAAGGTGAACACTGGGGACGTGGTGCAAATGGGTGGTGTTTTACCAGTGATGCCATGCGTGTGCGTCTGAGGGGAAAGATGGTGTGTGCGAGGGAGAAATAAAAAGGGAAGGAGGGAGTCCTGAAAGCAGTTTTGAAAGGGAAAGAACATGTTTCCAGCAACGGCATCTTCAATCACAAGTTAGAAAAGTGGCTCTTACATTGCTGTGTCTAAGACTGGAGAACTTGAGAACAAGCTGGAAAATTCTCCAGTCTTCCTAAATAACAGTCCAGCTCATGCAGCGTCTTCACAGTAACTCAGCCAAAGCTGTCTGCTGGCCATCCTGAAGAGGCTTTCGCACAGGATTGGACCAAATGTCGTTGTCTCTTATGTTGCACAGTTGTAAGCAAATATTAACAGCGTTAAGTATCAGCTGCTAGTACTTCAGGCTCTGTGCTGACCGCTTGGATTCGGAGGGTACACAGAATAACGTGTAACATACGCGGTCACCTCGATGTATTGAATTTCTGACACCTGCCTCAATAGCCTGGGAATCAATAGGCAGCAGCAGCTGCATCCTAAACCCCCCTGTTAGCGGGCGAAGAGGCACAGACCTCTGAGTCTTGCTTGAACACTGATGTTTTTGGGCGAGCGGTGAGGAAGTTGCAAAGCTCCTCTGGCTTTGTCTTGTTACGCTGTGGAGTCTTCCCAGCACCACCTCGCATGTTACTGGGTCTCCGGGAGGTAAATGTGGAGAATGTCTGCGGTGGGGCGCTGGCAGTAAGTGATGAGATTGTGTTTGTTTGGGAGAACGAGGCGGACATCCAGTCGAGTGATCTCGGCAGAAAAGGGGTCTGATGTTTGCGGCTTGCTCTGAACAGCATCTAGAAGTTAAGAACCCTCAAAGGAAGCGAAGCCAAAGCTTTGGTGCTAGCATCAGCCCAGCAGTCGGGTCAGCGGAGACAGGCCTTGTGCCCAGGAGAAGAAACCTGCTGACAGAGGTGTTGCCGGAGGAGGAGAGCCAAGCGGAGATACCTCACACCACTGGGTTTGCCAGCTGGCAGGCAGCCTTGCTGCTTCAGTGCTCGGAGCTTGTCGCATACTTCATTTGCGGGGTCCTTGTAGAACGCAGATGGCTTTGGAAGGAGGTGAGGGACTGGTCTGAGCCCCTTCTGCTGTTCTGCAATTTCCAGGGAAGGTGAGGAACCAGCTTCAGAGCTGACTCCAGCTGTGCCTTTGGGACAGAAACAAGGAGCCCTTGAGCTCCCTTCCAACAGGAACAGAGCGCAGTGCGGGCCACATCCTCGGGGTGCCCGTAAATGGGGTGTATACTTGTGCCAATGAAATCCAAAGACATTCTCGCTGTTTGTCTAAAAGGTATTCAGCCTTTCGGAGAGATGAATATCACCCAGAAGGGGCAGAATGACAGGTCACTTCCAGCCTTCGAACCCTAGGTGGACACGAGCGCTTCTGCAGAAGTCCGCAGTGGGGATGTATGCCCTGAAGTTCCTAACAAGAAGCAGGCATCAAAATGAGTGAACTGTTTGCAGTGCTTGAGTTTAAGGCAAAACAGAACCAAGTTGGATTAGTAAGTAAACTTGCTATTAATCAGCCTCTGGTGGTGGTAGCAAAATGAAGACAATCCATTCTAAAACTGCCTTTAGTCTTCTACCATGGCAGGATTATTTTTAAATTCCGTGATCTCGTTGCTGTTCACTGCTGCCTGTGGGTTATGGGACACACTGCTGCACACAGATAAGAGTGCAGTGAAACAAACCCAGCAGTGAAAGAAACCCACCCTGACGCTGTGTTGTGACATAGATGTATCCCCTGTCCCACTCCCCATGCCCGGGAGGTGAAGGTAGAGACTAGTTCTTCGTTAAAGCAGCTGTGTGCCATTTGCACGTCACAGTGGGATGGCAATAGGTTGCCCATGGTCCCCCATGTGCCCCACGTACAGTTCTAAGTATACAGGGTGCACTGCTTCAACACTCAGCAAAGTAGCCCAGCCTTAGTACAGAAAGAAAATTTATCTTTTGCTTAAGTCCAGGAGAGAGAGAGAGAGAAAGATTATTCTAGATACCTAACTAGATTTCCTCTGTGCAGGATTACATAGGTCAAAGTAAGTTTCTAGCTTGATCTTAACTTTCGAATGCTGCCAGGCAGTAGCAGCAGGCCAATACGGGTGGGGAAAGCCCCCAGTCCTCTCTGTTTCCCCAGAGGATTTCACGATGCCTCTGGAACACTGTTGAAACAGTGTGGCCTTGGGGGGTGCCCCCTCAGTACTGGTACATCTTCACTCACGAATGAGTGGCCAAAGAGGAATCTCCTCTGCCCCACAAGTTTGACTTGACCACCGTTTCCTCAGGACGGTGCAGCTGGGTGAGAGGACTGCAGCACCTTCTGGAATTGTGGCAGTATCCATGGGACCCTGGTCCCTAAAATCCTACAGCCGGACATTTCAGCAATACGGACAGATGAGACATTGCTCAGGTGCATGGGTATTCACTTCTGAGGTGTCCTATGGGCTTTCTGCTGCTGGAAATATCCCTCCATGACTCCCATCCAAAGACATACCATAGCATCTGCCTCACTGATTCTGCTTATGAATGCACTACCAGTATTTTTAGCTACGTTTTGTTTTCTCTAACAGTTTCCTATTTGAGTACTGAAGTTAGGCTAACGCGCAGTGCTTGAGAAAATCTCACCACACTAGCTTTGGCTCTTTCTACAATAACGTATGTGTCAGATTCAATTGTTAAAAGCCCCGAGCTACATTTTCAGCTAGTAATGTGCTCGCTATTTTTGTGCTTACTTCTGTGGCACCAGTGTCCTTTAAAAGTAGTACTGTTGTAGCCATGATGGTCTAAAGAGATTTAAGGGAGTCTTTTATGAGATCAGCCAGAGTAAATGACAAAAACAGATGAGATTTTAGGTACAAAAAGCGTAGAGTTGACCTTACTTATAAACGCTCCCTCCTGTGTCATGTTTTCCTCAGACTCTCATTGCTTTTCCCGAGGACAATGTTAGATCAGAAATGATCGCTTTTCTGGGAATCCTTTTCTAACACCCAGAATCTGAGTATCATCAAGCAATTATAAGTTACAGCTGAGGAAACTAAGGCACAGGAAGGGCAGGTGATTTGCCTGTGTGGGTGGTTGTGTCAGTCACATAACTCGACAGTGCTTGTCTCCGTGTGCTGGGTTTTAACTGTTGAATAAGCATCGTCTCCTTCCGCCGGGATGCATGCTAGCTTCAGGCTAGTCCTTCTCTAAAAAGCTTCCACGTTTGGCCGTCAGCTAGAGTATTTGGTGTGTATCACAAGCTTCCCATAAGCTAGCGTGACATGCCCTGAGCCGATCCAGCTACGGAGTCATGATTTGCTGGGGGTCCCAAAGGTACTGGGTACATTTGCAATGAAATTGTGGAGGGCTGTGCTTTCTGCTGAGGAGCAAGCTCCAGGAATGTGCCGGATTTAAGTGTAAAGAAAGGAGCTCTTGGAGAAGTTGTGTCTGGGTGGGGAGTCACTCCCTGCTTGTGTTTCTACCCTGATAGTAAACGTGGGCAAAAATATCTCTGTGTTTCTGTGAATTTTTCTGTGAATTTTTCTGTGCTGCTGCTGGGGGATGGCAGGGTCTGAGCCATAGCAGTGCTCCTGCTGCTCACAGTCCTTGGGAAATCTCTGGGAAGTGATTGCTCCAGCTGGCTGCAATAAGCCTGCAGGTGCCGTCACTCCAATCGCTGTCCTTTAGACTGATGGGTGATGCCCTGGTTACAAAGCATGGTGCTGCTGCTCTTTGCTGCGATGGGAACCTCTCGTGCAGTTCTCGGGCATTGCATGCCACCAGCTGCCCTCTGGAGTCTTGCAAACTCTTGTTCTTAAATGAAGAGGGCTGTTCTCACGGGTTTATGGTTATCCTGGACTAACTCCCTGGGAAAATGCGCTACTGATAGTAATTTCAAAACAGATCCTCTCCAGCCCAGCTCCCACACTGCTCTTCAAGAACCTGTGAGGGGGGGAATAAAAAAGATATTTAGCTAATTTAACCATAGGTATTTAACTCCATCCCCTAATTTAGGATCTTGGTCCCTTCAAACTCCTCCAAAGTCAAGAACTTTTGTAGGTTTCTGCTTTCAGCCCCTTTCTGCAGAAGCTGTTTTTCTCCCTGGATGTGCACGGAGCTGCAGGGGGTTGTTTCGAGTGGACTCCCACCAAAGTGCCTTTGGGTTGAGCCGTTTCAATTTTCACCAGGCACCGGAGAGGGTTCCAAGCTCCTGCTGCGCCGCTTGGCGTGTGCCGTGTCGCACTTGGCTGCCCACGCCTGAAATGGCAAACGCTTCTCAGATGTGCGCTGCGGACAGAACGCGGAGGGCCAGGTTGCTGCCCCGTCCCGCGACCACCGCTTTTCGTGTGGGTAGGGACAGAAAAGTCGGTCTGAAAATTAAGCTGAAGTCCATCTGGATGTGTCTAGATGGACGTATTCCTTCGGCGTTGCAGCTGCGCTGTTCAATCCAGGTGGTGTCAGATGCCAGCCTTCTGAAATGGGAATTAGCTCGTGCTATCCCAAGGAGAGCTTGGTCCATGATGTTTTAGATTACAGCAGATGTTGCACATAATGTCACTGTCACAAAGAGAGGCAGAGCTGCAGAGCGAGACCTACCGGCCAGCTAATAAAAGGCCTAATGAAGAACAAAAAAAGCCGCTCGTCCTTGCAGAGATATGTTGCCCCCAGGAAATTAAAAACATGAATACTCTGGCTTATGCAATAAACATCTCATTGTGTCTGCGTGAAAGCACCGAAACCTCTGGAATATTAAAAAATGGCAAAGATGCTTTTCAGTCCCTCCTGCGTTTCAGCTGCTCGCGAGTAAGTGGCGGCGAAAAAGATGCACTGGACGAGCCCGGCTGTCGCGCAACTTTATTGACTGCGGACCCAACTCCAGGGTGAACGCGTGCCTCGGCGAGCACGCCCGTGCTGGGGCGGTGGGGCAGCTGCCGCTCGTGAAAGGGAAGAGGTTAACGCTGCGAAGGGAACGGAGAACCGCAGTCGGGCGTTTTCCGTGCGTTTGCTGTCCGTGCGTTTGCTCAGCATCAGCCGGCAGAAAGGCCGGGATGGGTCAGAGCCCGTTGCTTGACGGGGGTGGGGGGTGTGTGTGGACCCCACCAGGGGAAAATATGTGAAACACAGAGATGTTTAATTTGTTTCCGAGCCTCCCCCGCCCCGCTGGGGGCTCGCTCCCG
>VZSC01016361.1:21182-66894 GCA_013398225.1 Steatornis caripensis
GGGGGGGGGGGGGGGGGGGGGCTCGTCTTCATTTGCATCCCCTTGCAGCAGAAGAGCCTTGAGGCTTTAGCAACATGTGAGATGCAAAGGAACAAGGAGAAAAATAAGAGAATAAGGCAAACTGTCAGGCAATGTGACAGTTTTACAGGACTTGGTGATGTTAAGTTGCTCTTTTCTTGCTTGGTACCAGCGTGCTTTCCTGATGCAGGTTCTGTCTTTTCTGTGTGTGTTCCGGGAAACGACGATGTTTCCAGGAGCTGGTGCTCCCTCGTTAAAACCGTCTTGCCCAGATCCATTGCTTTTGACTACTGGAAGTCAGGGGGGTTTCCCTTGGGCTGTCGCAGTGGGATGGACTTGGCAAAGAGCTGGGAGGATGAGTTAGTAAATACTGGTAGCAGCTTGTCTCAGGGCTATGTGTTAGTTCTGAACAGAGGGCACTACGGAGAATGATTTTTGTTTCTAGATTAAAGTTCTTTTGCTTACTTTCATCTTGGAATAGGAGGCAGTCAGTCTCCTTATTGTACATGCAGTCATGTCCGTTAGAAAAATAAAACCCCTCGTGAACATCCCTTTTGTGGAGGGAGGGCTGGTAGAGCTGTGCGAGGCGGGGAGCAGCGCTGAGGTGCTGCCTCTCAGTTCTCTTCCCACGTGGGAGAATCATCTCTTCATCCTTCTTCCATCTCCAGCTTTTGCCTTCAAGCTGGGGATACACGGGGTTTCTTTGGCTGTCGGTCTTCAGCGACTTAGGAAAATCCCTCTTGCGTCCAGCGTGCTGCGAGGTCTTGTTCCTGCGGGACGTGTCCCTCTGGGTCCCAGCAGAAGAGCGGCTCTGTGTGCTTGGTAAGGGATGCGGCTGCTCGGAGCTGGTATGCGGTTGACCTGCACACCTGATGTGTAGGATCTGGACATAACTGGCAGCTCCTCGCCTCTTCCATACCTCAGTATCAGAGATGATGTGGTCTTGTGGATGCTGTCGTGCAACTGTCAGTGCTCTCCTCTGCATCCTTATTCCTGTCAGTGGCTGAGGCCCTTTAAACTGCATGGGTATTTTTGTGTGGGTTTTTTTTTCCTTAAATAAGGAAGTCTTTCTAGACCAATGGGGGATGGAGGGAGGGAATGGAGAGTGGAGGAACAAATCTTAAAGCTAACGCTCAGTCCCAGGAAAAGGGAACGAATCACTGACGGCAGAGCCGTTGGCAGCGCTAGAGGAGATGAAAGATAGGAGTCGCATTAACTCTGCGCTGCGGCAATCGGTACAAGTTGCTGGAGAGTCAATGCGGATGAAAGAAATAACTTGGTGTTCCTGCCTTTTTAAGTTGTTTGCAAATGTTACTTAAAAATGCTTTTGAAGAACTGGCTTAGATTGGTCTTCCACAAAGAAGCCGCAAGTCTATGGAGGCTCCTTCCCTGTGGGTGGAAGGGTGGCTGCAGATCACGCGTTTGGGCTCTGTCCCCATGTGGGGCTGGCGTGCGGCCTCTGGGTCGTTTCAAACGAAAGCAAAGTTCAGGCGTGCCACAAATCCCACGGCGTGCGTTCAGGTGAGATGTTGATGCTGTGAACGTGCTCCAACGTTCTGGCCGTATTCTGCTACTCCAGCATGTTTCGTGTGTCCTTCTTTGCATCCCGTCCAAACACCTTGTGCCGTAGCACCTGGTTGCATTAAACAGCTGCCACGTACCCCAGCAGATCAGGTTGTAGTCCAGGGGTAGCTACGGCGATTCCAGTGTGGCTGGCGCTTGCTAATTAGTCAGCCAGTACTGGGGATTGAGCCACAGGCCTTTTGATCCTGTGCCTAGCTCTGTTCCCGACTGAGCGTAGGGCTTTGAACAAAATAAAATTATCATTCAGTTTCTCGGAGCGGTGGGGATTTTCTTTCCTCTGTCAGTTGAAATTAATGGCACCGAGGAGTTCTGTGCCACTTGGAAAACCAGCCTGCAAAGCTCTGCCTGCCCCAGTCTTCACGTCTGCAGAGCACGGGTAATGACTGCACTCTAAAAGGTTTTGATTGATGCTCGGATCAAAACAGATATGAAAGCACAGTTAGGGAGTGTAACTTCACGGCTGTCCTCTGCTTCACGTCTTCATGCTTGGAATTATGCCAACTGTGCCAAATATTTGGAAAAATGATCAGAATGTGGTAGAAAACGTCTTTCTGACACAGGGTTGCAAATCTGTTGCAGTGCACAGCTGACTGAGCAGAATAAAAGGTTCTCTTGAAGTAGGTGAAAACTTCCCTCTATGGTAATGATCTGTTTTGTGAGTTTACCAGCTATCTAGTCTAGTTCCCATCTGTTACATCGAGTGATAATCCTCTAGCAAATTAGGCGTGGTTAGCAGCGTTTCTGTCAGCCTGGGTCTGGCTGCACGTCTAGGCAACCTGCCTTTGAGGAAATCCAGAATTCACCCTGGCCAGTCGTGCTGCTTCCTCAGCCCCTGGAAACGGCACTGCAAACCTAACACGAAGCTGAGCTGTCTCGCTTGTTTAATTGTATTTATTCTGCTTTCCCTTCCCCCGCCACCTGCCAAGGGTGTTTGGCCATGTATAGGGATGGCTTCTGGGTTGGTTTGGGTTGGGCTTTTTTTAATAGCCATTGTAACGGGCTGCCCCTTGCCAAGGCGCACGTGCTGCCCGGGAGTAATTCGTTGCAGTGCTGCCTGTCACTGAGTAACATCCAGTTTCTGCCTCTGAATAATTAAGAGGAGCGTGGCTTGGCCAGGGAGTGCCGTCCTCTGCCACCCCTCTGCTTCCCTGCCTGTTGCTCGGAGCAGCTGCTCCTCTCCAGGCTCTTCCCGGCAGGACTCGGGGGGCACGGATTCCTGACCACCGTTCATTGCCTTGCCGCTGGCTTACCTACTGAGCTTAAACTCTTCAAGGTGCTGTTTTTTTCTGTGCTGCTCCTCTCTCCTGCAGAATCGTGCCGTGCCGTTGAATTGCAAGCTGCAAGGTTGGTGCTTGGTTTCAACGCAGTGGTGGGAGCGAGGAATGGGAGCTGGAGTAGCGTGGCATGAGGGGGCTTGTTTCCCTGTTAACTCCCTCCACAGCTGTGAGTTACTTACAGAAATCCAGCTCTTGGGCAGCTGACTGTAAGGCTGGAGGTGCCATTCGGCAGCATACAGGGAGAGCAGTCTTGAATTACGGCGCAGGGGGATCCCTTGTGCTTAGATCTTGGCACGATGGGCATTCTGTCAAAGGCCCCGCATAGAAGTGGGCGATTGTTTCAGCAGGGTGCAAGGGAAAACGCCAGGGCCGCTTTGTCAGTGGTTACAGGGGCAGGCGGTGGTGGTGGCCTCTGCAGTGCTTCAAAACANAGGGGGATCCCTTGTGCTTAGATCTTGGCACGATGGGCATTCTGTCAAAGGCCCCGCATAGAAGTGGGCGATTGTTTCAGCAGGGTGCAAGGGAAAACGCCAGGGCCGCTTTGTCAGTGGTTACAGGGGCAGGCGGTGGTGGTGGCCTCTGCAGTGCTTCAAAACAGCTGAGGAATTTCCTCTGCGCGTGAACATGTGCAGGGTTTTTTTGTGTGGATCTCACTCCAGGGTGAATGGGCTCTAGAGGCTTTCCATACCCCCTTGAGTACGTGTGATGCCACTATTAGCTGTGCCCCTGTGCAGTGGGGTAGGTCAGCCTTTGACCTGTTGAACCTCAACACCAAGTCAGTGAAAGCCAGGAAAACACCCTTGGGTTGGCTCCCAAATTTGCGAACTCATCTCTGGAGGCTGTGTCCCACTGCAAGCCTCGCTTCTTCCCCATCTGCAGCTTTGCTTGCTCAGAACTTCCCGCTGGAGCCCGGCAGATTTCCGTGATGAACCACCGCTCCGAGCCGATGTGACAGTCGCTGTGCGAGTCCCGTTTCCCAACTACCTGTCACCTCCTCAGCCTGCTCCTAACCAGCTGGCTTGGTTAGCCACCCTCAAGCTGTTAAACTCTTAAACGGTTTTGACACCGAGTTAGTCCGGCTCACGAGTCAGCGGTGAAATAAACCCTATCATAGAACACAAACGCGTTGATCTGCGCTGTGAGAGGACAGCGTTGCTGATAGTGTTTTGGGGAACGTTGTGTGAGTAAAGGGGCAGAGCTCTTTGAAGAGATAGGGNCCGAGCCGATGTGACAGTCGCTGTGCGAGTCCCGTTTCCCAACTACCTGTCACCTCCTCAGCCTGCTCCTAACCAGCTGGCTTGGTTAGCCACCCTCAAGCTGTTAAACTCTTAAACGGTTTTGACACCGAGTTAGTCCGGCTCACGAGTCAGCGGTGAAATAAACCCTATCATAGAACACAAACGCGTTGATCTGCGCTGTGAGAGGACAGCGTTGCTGATAGTATTTTGGGGAACGTTGTGTGAATAAAGGGGCAGAGCTCTTTGAAGAGATAGGGGTTTTTTTTTGAGCT
Organism: Steatornis caripensis; assembly: GCA_013398225.1. NCBI lineage: Eukaryota > Metazoa > Chordata > Aves > Caprimulgiformes > Steatornithidae > Steatornis > Steatornis caripensis. Next base: position 25,572 of record VZSC01016361.1, read on the forward strand.
ATTTCCCTCCCTTTCATGCATAGGTAGTTGAAGTAGTGTGAAGAACAATTTGGGGATGGATAGGGGGAGCAGGGAAACTCATTTATGCAGCCAAGTGAGCAAGAGGATGGAGGTGATCTGTTGGGCTGTGCCGTGGCTGGATGGGTTTGTTAGCGCAGCTCTCTATTGGTGTGTGATGTTCCTGTTTCGCTGCAAGAGGAGAGACACGAATCTGCCCGACATCCCCAAAAACTCCTCTTTGGAAACATGTCCTCTTCCCAGGAGGTGGTTGCTTCCCAGTAAGAGTAAGTCCATCCTCCTGCGTGACTCCAGTGACCCGGTGTTGGAAGGGACCTCTGGGGTCTACTCTCCCTGCAAGTAAGATGTTAAAACACCAATCCTCCGGGATAATGCTGTTGCAGGAGCTCATTGATTTTTAGCGGAGGGAAGTGAGTTAAAATGATGAGTCACCGACCTATTCGAAAATGAACAACCTCCTCGGTGTCATTAGGAGCTGGTAATAGATCATCCTGGACAAGAGACGGTGAAAGGGGATTAAGGGATCCCCTCGTGCCTGCTGTTGCTCTACTTTGTGTGTGACTGCCGTTGTGCTCTTTTTCCTTGTTTTTTAACGGGTGAAGCAGCAGCACACCTTATGTATAAGAAGCCAACAATTTCTTGTGAGTGTAATTGAAATGGTAAGAGTCTAATCCTTATTAGTCCAGCTATAATAGTTACAGAAAAAGAATAACGCGGTTAAAATTGTAATACATTCACGTTACTCACCGGCGGGGATATGATGTTTGTATTGATGGTTTCTTCTTCCCCGGTGAGGGTCTGCTTGAGTTCATCTTTATTTGCTAAGACACTTTTAAACCTCTGCTCATCAGCCTGCAGCCCGAGGTTACACAACAGCCTATGTACGCTGGATGCTCGTTGTTTCCTTCGTTATCCCTACAACTGGTTTAGTCCAGGTACGCATTTCTTTAACTGATCAGGGGCAAGTTGTTTAGAGCTGTGGGGTCTCCTGCGTCAAGTCTGTGCCCCACTGCTTGCCATCCTGTGCCGGTGCACCGCTGTGCCCCATCCCGTGTCTGTGCTCCTCAAGCGCGCTACCTCTCTTCCCTGTGTCATCGTGTTGGTCCTAAATATCTCGTTCTTCATAGAGTAACTGCTTGTTACAAATGCCCCTGTAAAACTGTGGTTGTACCATACAGAGATGTGCAACAAAGCCACAGATACCTGGTCGATTAGAGAAAGCGTTGCCACAATTGAATCAAGTAAAACAAAGCTGTGAGTGGGTCGGGAAAAGCTCAGGCAGAGCGAGCCTGGTGAGCCTCAGTGCTGAGGGCTTGCAAGCTCAGTACAGAGCTTGTGGCCAGTTACTGGCCACGGCAATGCCGTATTAGAGGGCTGCGTGGTTACGCCGCCGCAAGCGGAGAAGATGCACGGAGGAGTCACTGGCAATAAGGAAAGAGAGGCCGATGCTGTTTTGTGCTGGGAGGCAAGATGAGAGATCCGTGCCCTGTACTTAGGGGCGGTTGTGGGCTTTCTGGTCACCTGCCAGCCTTGGATGTTGTGCTTCTGCTGAGGGGACGTGGCAGTGATGGATGGTGGAGCTGGTGTGAAGCACCTCTGCCGTTAGAGAGCTCCTTGCGTGAGGACGTCTGAATTACCTTGCAGGCAAGCTCCCTGCAGCTTTGCTTCTCTGCAAACTTGTACGTGCTCCTCTCTGCTGGGCTCTAGGTAGTGGCAGGAGGGGTGGCGGGGATGCGGAGAAATGTCTGACTGCAGGTCTGCCCTCCTTATTAATTTGTAAAATACCCTGGGATCCTCCTTTATGAGAGGTGATGTACAAACGTAAAATTTTTATTTTAAAATTTGAATAATGCTGTAATGATTCTTTTGCTTCTTGTGATGTAGATTGGCATTGAGCTCGTGCTTGCTTGTCCTCTTGCTATTAAAATTTCAGTTCTTGCCTCTTGATCGTTTCTTTCCTATCTCTGGTACCTGCGCGGGGCTTTGGGATAATAAAATGAAAGTCTGCTGCCACAGTATCTTTTACAGGTTTTATGCCAAGCCATAACTTTGGGAGTTCAGTCAGTGCTGTGTGCAGATATGATCGATAAAGCTCCTAGTTATGTACTTTCCTATGAAGTCTTAGTTCATTGATTTAAGGAGTTACCAGGAACTAGGGAAATGACATAGTTAATTAAGTTAATTGGATTGTAAGATCTACAGGGACTGTGCCTTTCTGTCTGCTCTCTGAAGCACCTCAGACACCTCTGGACGCTATAAAATAATGACATTTTTTCTTTCCGCGCACTGGCAGTTTAAACTATTTAGTTGCTTTAAAACTATTTGCATTTCAAGGCAACTAATTTCTACATGAGCCGTGGAGTTACAGCTTTGTAGTCCTTGGCTTTAGAGGTCCAGGTAGCAGTGCGGAAGGGGGTTCTTAATAGGGCTCAACTAAATGATCCCAAGGGATCCGGATCCTTGCATTTGTTTGCCAAGATGCCTTGCAAAGTAGTTAGCTGTGCTCTTGGCAAAAAGCCTGTGGGGCAGCTTCCAGTGTGTTGATGTTTTATATCTTGGCCTTGGAGTTAATTTTAATTACATTCTTCTTGCCATCCAGCAAGGGGCGCGAAGAAATATATCAGGCTCTAGATAGATCTAGTCTGTGGCATCCATTTTTCAGGGAAATAAGTTACCAGATCTCCTCCTGTCTAAAATGGAAATTTATTCTGGGTGTATAAAGTGAAATCTAGCACAGAGGTATTCTTCTGGAGCTTGTATTTCTTTAAATTTATAGTCCCTCTTCTTTTCCAAGTGAATTGGAGACTTAAACCTCCCGTTATGGGTCTGTAATTTATGTTTTCAAAATTTTACTATTGTTATCTTTCAGCGTTTTTATGAAGCTCTGCTGGGGAGGTGTTCCGATAAGGTTGTATATTAAATATTGGCCAATTCACTAGGTGCAAAACTGGATTATAAATTGCCAGAAACATTCTCCTTCAGCGTTAGCTCATTCTCATGTTAATTTCTTTAACCTCTTTTGAAGAACTGGAGAAGATGAGCTCTGGAAGGACGGACCGGATGAAGCCGTTATGCAACAGCTGGGAAACTGTTTGTGGGCTTACCTGCGTAGTGGTTTGTTGGTCGCTGTGGGCAGATTGAGTGAGATTGCCCCAGCATCTGCTGAGGGTCTGGTAAAAGTCAACCCTTCCATTAATGACCTCTTAAAGGAAAAGAGAGTATGCTCACGGCGTTTTTAAGATGGCACCAAGTTGTAAGCCGTTACAACAATATTGGCGAGGAAAGCGTGGGCTTGGTGATCCCTTGAGACGCCCTCAGGAATATCTTCTGACTGTATCGGAAAAGCAAGGAGTAAAGGATACTGAGGATGCCTGAGGACTGCGTTTGGCCCTTGTACGAATTGGGGCTTGCTGTTTTCTCCCTGATACTCACTTAGAAAAAAGGAGGGTGAAAGGGGAAAGTGTTTTGTGCTGCTTGGCAATGCACCAGTTGAAAGAAGAAGATTGTTGAAATTATGTTTATGGAGCAATTTATCTTGAACCTGTATTTAGCCTTTAAAGCTTTAAACTTAGAGCTGAGCATCTGCGCCCCTGTGTCACCTTTCTGGCTGTCCTGGGCCTCGGCTGTGTTTCCAGTCCCGTGGGAAGCAAGGAGTTGTCCAAACTTGAAAGTTCAACAGAGGGGCGTTTTCAGCCAGAAGTTCAACACCTTTTAATTTCAGAGCATATCCGCTGTCCCGAATCTCAANGGGCCTCGGCTGTGTTTCCAGTCCCGTGGGAAGCAAGGAGTTGTCCAAACTTGAAAGTTCAACAGAGGGGCGTTTTCAGCCAGAAGTTCAACACCTTTTAATTTCAGAGCATATCCGCTGTCCCAAATCTCAAATTGTGGGAGCAACTTAGCATTTTGCTTGGCTTGGCTGTTTTTCTCACCGCTGTTTTTCAGCGCGAAACATTGACATAACGTTATGGAAATAATAAACTGAGTTCCATCTGCGATGGTATAAATGGCCCCTTCCCCTTCTTGCCCCACCATTTGTATTGACGGGAAAACACTTAATCCTAAGTAATCCTAAATCTTGCTAGCCAGACTTGTGTGTACAGTTCTGCTGCATGTTGGTATGAAGTGGTGCTTTAAAATTAATTTCTACGTGAGGAGCTTTGCTTTCTAGCTAGTAATTAATACTGAAAACCAAGACTGTTCTGTGCATGGCTGGCTGGTGGGTTTTGTGTTTGTTGGTTGTGTGGTGGTCTTTTTTCTTTCCTCTGAAGAGAGAAAATATTTATTTACAAAAAAGCCAACTTATTTTTTCCTGGGAGGGTGCAGTAACTGCTACACGTAGTTGGTACAAAATCGCAGGTATTGGAGCAATGCCTACCCCAGCAGTAACTGAACTTCATGAGGACAGGTTTTCTGAAGCATCTAAGTGTTGCATGGTTGGAAGTAGGAATTGATTGTGTGTGTTTGGGCTTTTTGGGGATTTTTTTTTTTTCCCCTGCATGTGGATGTTTGTGTTAAAATCTTGCCTGTTGACACCTGCGTTACAGAAGCTGGCTGTCACTTGAATAAAAGACTGTCTCCTCGGTTGCTGTGCCTGATGTATGGGTAATCTTCCTGTCATCAGTGGCAAATTTATTTGCTGCACTGTGATTAGATGGAGGGCAACGGATTTGTGCAAGCAGCGCAGTGCACCTCGCTCTCTGTTGCCTTGCTGCCCCCATGGATGTTGGGAGCAGGAGAGGAGAGGGTGCTGGGGTGATCTGTCAGTTCATCGTGGTTTTTGGCAGCGAGCATCTCTTGCTCTTTACCAGTTCCCTGCAAATCTGCAATGAGATGCATTTGATATGAGATGCATAAGGCTTTCCCTCTCGGTGCTTAAAGCTTAGGTGTTTCTGCAAATCCCTCTCCAATTTCTCCCCCACCTCACCCCTAAGTCCCATTATGCAGGATTATTCCAGCTGCTGCAAGAAGCTCCTCTAACTAGCTCGGACAGCCTGTCTGCTTTATCAGCTCTTCCCACTGTTAGCAAAGCCCTTTTTCTCTCTAACTGACTTCCACTGCCTGAATGTTACAGGCTCTCAAATTAGTTTTGAGAGCTTGTGGTTATGTTTGGAGCTGAAGCAGGGCAGGGGGAGCGATGCTCCCGGAGGGCAGGGCGAGGGCTTGCCCAGGGCTCCTCTGTTTTGCCGCCTCTGGACACTGACTTTCCGCTTCTGTAAACCCAGTGGAATGCAAATCTCTGTGGTATGGAACAAGGAGCTTTTAGCTTGGTCTGTTGGTGTAAGTATTTTAGATCTAAAGAAACGGCATTATTCGGGCTGCAATCTTGCCAACTACATGCAGGACTGAACAGGTCTGTGCCTTCTTCCCAGGCTACTGAGTCATCTGGGAGGGATGCTGCTGCTTTTCTCTCTCTCGATAACTGATAGCGAGATATAAACTGTTTGGTCACATTAAAGCACTCCTGTGAGCAGCATAGGTGTTCTGCCAGCTTTGTTCCGATGGTGCGGTGCTGGTGTGGGTACAGCGCTTTCAGGTGGCAATCCTGAAATCCTCTTTCCTGGCAACAGCGGTGGCTGTCATCACACAGCAAGCATAAACCTGCCTCTGTTTTAACTCCCTGCGCACACAGAAATGCCTTTGCTCCTGTGTATCTCTGTGCACGCAACCACTGCTGAAACCGCAGCTACGTCTTGGGCTGTGAGATGTGCCGGGTTTCCCCAGCCTGCAGAAGAACCTCAGGAACGTGGGGTTCCTGTAGCAATGACAGTGCTTGCTTGGGTGTCGCAAATGTTTATGCGAGAGGGATGAACACCAGTGCTGGAGAAGGGGAAGAGGCCGCAGGAAAGGTAAGCAGAAGAGATGGTGCTGATCCTTCTGCCCAGGACCAGAAGCTGCACTAGGCAAAGCACTGTTGTCAGTGAGCTAGGATGGAAATCCTGTGACATCTGGAGGAGGAGTGCCAAAGGGCTTTCGGAGGAGGCAGAGATTGCTGGTGAGATTTGAGAGCTCTTGCAAGTGCGTTACTCTTGAGCAAACTGGAACTCAGAAGTTGAACCCAGTGAAGGGGTGCAAGATGTCAGGTAGGTGTGCTTGTTCCGTGGGCCCCCAACTTCCCTTACCGCCATCCTGAACACCTACGGCAGGGAGCCTTTTGAAGTAGTCATTTTACTTTATATGCGTAGGCTGTCTCGGGCAAAACACTAGAAATTCCTCCAAAAAGCCAAGAAGAAAGAGAATAGTAAAGCACCTCCAAACTGCTCCCAAGCGCTGCTGCTGCGGTGGATACAGCTTCCGGCAGCGCAAATCACTGCATCGCAAACAAGGGAAACAGAGGAGCTTGCACCTGACTACTGAAACAACCTGCAGAACTCAAAATAAATCCTTGCAAGCAGCTCAACAACGGCTTGTTCAGTTCTCGGGATCTTTTTGGGAGGAGGGGAACGAAATAAGATTTAAGCGCTAAAAAAACCTTGAACGAGTCTTTTCCGCTCTGTGAGAGTTGGTTTGCAGCAAACTGGTTATGTCTGGTGGTAAGAGTTGGCTGTAGAGAGGGAACACAGTTTGAGGCTATTTTGAATTGGCTTGGGAGACCGAGCAGTGCAATGTGTCTCTTTACTTGGAGTTTCAAATGGATCTTGGGATACTTGTCCCTTTTGTGCCCTGGCACCACCTTGGTCTAACCTTCCAGTGGGTGTTTCAACCCCCGCTGTCCACAGAGGAGTCTGCTCCTCTAGCCCATCGCAGCAGCAATTGTCATCTCTCCGTGGTGAGCACCAGAGATGCTGTGGCTGCACCGCAGTCCCCACTGCATGAACCGAGCCCTTACCTGTCCAGGGTCACTGACTCAAGCAATTCATCAGCCAGATTGTCTCAGTGCTCTGCGCTTACGCAACGTACTTGGCAGTCCACAACGGACTTGAAAGCGTACCTGTCTTCCGCTCTCGACAGCAGCAATGCTGAGCTGTCTAATGTGTCTCACGCCACATTGTCCTCAAAGTTGTTGTGGGCCTCTTCTGGGGACTTTTCTCATTTTTATGGCTTCTTGTCTGCTAAGACCTAATGTCATTTTTATCAGTGTCCCAAACCCCTGAAGGACACTGTGACCAGGAGAAGAGACTGTGAAGCTTTCTCAAGAGCTTCAAGGCTGGGACTTGAAAAAATGATGCGNGCATTGTCCTTAAAGTTGTTGTGGGCCTCTTCTGGGGAGTTTTCTCATTTTTATGGCTTCTTGTCTGCTAAGACCTAATGTCATTTTTGTCAGTGTCCCAAACCCCTGAAGGACACTGTGACCAGGAGAAGAGACTGTGAAGCTTTCTCAAGAGCTTCAAGGCTGGGACTTGAAAAAATGATGCGACAGAAGACCCAAAGGCTAGGGGCAATGCAAGAAGGTACATNCTAATGTCATTTTTATCAGTGTCCCAAACCCCTGAAGGACACTGTGACCAGGAGAAGAGACTGTGAAGCTTTCTCAAGAGCTTCAAGGCTGGGACTTGAAAAAATGATGCGACAGAAGACCCAAAGGCTAGGGGCAATGCAAGAAGGTACATGAGAGATTAAATACAAGTTGCTGGCTTTATCTGTGATTGAAAGATGATGGGTACTGTTTAGAAACCTTTGTTACAGCTTGATGAAGTTTAACTTCTACAAAGTAATGATTTAGTTACTCTGTCCTCCAAAATGGACCACCCTCTCCTGCCTCCCTCCCCAAATAAGCGTTGTAAAATTCTTAAGCCAGTGTTGAGCAATACAGTTATAGCTCAGGTGAGAGGCAAGGAGAAGGGAACGCGTGAGGATTGCTCACCTCCCCTCGGCGTGCTACCCGGCTATGGCATTACTTTACTCTCCAGGACGGCCTTGGCCTTGTTCTCATGTACCCTTGTCATTGTCCTTGTCACTGACTGTCGTGCGTCATCGGGCAGCTGGTCTGAGCTCGTCTGCTGGACCCCAGTCCTCCGCCAGCCCTCCGACAACACTTCCCACCTTTGATTTTTTTTGTGCAAGGCTTTGAGGCATCGCACACACCGGCATCCTTTCAGCTCATCAGACAGATGCACGTAGCTGCAGCACTGGCAGTTTTCATTCACTGTCAGCAACGCTTACGTCTCGGGCTCCTTTCTTATTTTTCCCCAGTGCTTCATTTTAAGCAGGATGGTCGGAGGCTCTCCCTGTTGGCAAGCTCCAGATGAAGATGGAGACACTCGTGCTGCGGAGTCCAGCTCTCTGGACAGGCACGGCTGGTAGTAAGTGGTGGGTGTAGTACATGGGCCCAACCCCCCTGTTAAGGCTGGGGGCATTTGAACGAGGCAGGTGAGGACATCTAGAGAGGGTGGGCGTCCCCAGCCAGAAAACCCTGTTGCTGACTTTGAGGCAGGAGGGAATGCAACTGCAGAGTCAATAAAAGTGAAATTTGAGTTGCTCTTCAGTGAAGGCTGTGGTTAGTGATACACGCATGCCAGTCAGTCCATTAAACCCTAACCTCACTTATGAGGTCCTCGGAGACCTCGCTTTCAAAGCAGAAGGCCTGTGAAGGTGGCAAGGGCAGGAAGAAATGGACGAGGGAAAGACTCAGTCTCTCAAGTTGGAGCGGTGCCTTGGCGAACTGGCAGATTGCCTCGTTCATCTTTGTTGGCCTACCCAAAAGACCAACTGCTTGATGTAAATCCCTGCCCTGCTGCCTCCTAAAGATCTTCATTTAGAGTGGTCCCTTCTGCCCGTGTTTCCTCCAGCATATTGCAGGCATCAATTTAATTAGAAATAAAAATTGATTAGTGTGGTCCCTCGTGGGCCTCTTGAAGGTTTGGCAGCAACTGCAAACGATGTTTGCAGCTGTTTAGTGAGATGGCTGTTATTCCTCTTAAAAATTGATAGGTGCTCTTCCTGGGTATTGATCTGAGCCTCCTGGACAGAAGATGGCTCGTGAGCCAGCCCTGTCCAAGGGCAGGTGGGTGGCAGCTTCTCGACGAGACCGGGAGAACAGCCCGCTGCCTGGGAGAAGAAAGTTCACTCTTCTTGGTCCTGTCTTGTCTTTTCACCGGTTTTCCTCAAAGAACTTCCCTTAGTCATGCTTACAAGTTTTGGGTATGGAAGTCCCCAGTGGTTAGCATCTAGTGGAAGCTGTAAGTGACAGCTGTACAGATCTAGCACACGTAAATGTTATGTATTTGCTTGGGGAAAATATACACTGCATCTCCCAGGCACAATTCACTATCGTGGATGCAGGCAGGAATGCCGCTGCACCGAGGAGCTTTGCTCTAGCTCATTCCGGAATTGTATTTAGTTGGTTTGTGACAGAACGTGAATTGATCTAAGCCTCTATTGGCACTGTGGGAAAAGCTGTCTGCTGGTGGCTCCAGTGCTTGTCATCCTTCCCTATTGCTNTACACTGCATCTCCCAGGCATAATTCACTATCGTGGATGCAGGCAGGAATGCCGCTGCACCGAGGAGCTTTGCTCTAGCTCATTCCGGAATTGTATTTAGTTGGTTTGTGACAGAACGTGAATTGATCTAAGCCTCTATTGGCACTGTGGGAAAAGCTGTCTGCTGGTGGCTCCAGTGCTTGTCATCCTTCCCTATTGCTCTTCATTCACAGATGTCCACGTGCTTCCCGCCCCCCCAGCTACGTGTGTATCTTGGCTCTGTTAAATGAGGAGGGCAGGCAAGGTGAGGTGAGGACCTTGCCTGAGGAAGAAACATGCCCACAGACCAGAACCGGGGAGCCCCTCTGCACTGCTGTGTGGGATTAAACGCTGCCGTACAGCTCGTCTTGTCAGCAGGAGGTCAGAAACGATGCCCAGTAAACAACCACCTGTGTGTCGTGTATTCCCCTTCCTTGTCACCTCTGTCCCCTCCTGAAAGCTGAGCTTGGCTTTTCCTTTCTAATAAAAGCCGATCGTCGGGGGAACAAGATATCAGGGAGGGGTTTCAAGTCCAGATTGCTTGACACCTCGCCAGGTATCCATAGGCTAGGGTTTGCTGTATCGTACATCCCCTTTGCTGAGCCTGCTCCGGCTGCACAGCTGCTTCTCTTTGCTCCGGCGCTGCCGGCTTTGCAGGAGCCTTTAGCTGGGTGCTCGTCCCAGGCAGTGCCTGGCTGAGTCTGAGCTGTGCCAGGGCCTGACCCTAAAACGCCGCGTGCGGTAACGGTGTTATCTCTTTTTATCTTATGTTGGAAATCTGTGTCCAAGCACTGGAAGCTAGCAGAGTGTGGGGTTTGGTGTGGTGGTGTTTTTTCTTTTTTTTTAAGCTTGTAACCCATAGCTTTAATCCACCTTGGAATGAAGAGTGAATACGTTTCTGTTGTCTTTATGCCCCGGGGAAGTCTGTGTGTGAAAAGGGAAGGTTGGAGAGTTCAGGAGTTTGTTGCATGGAATTAGCTGGGAGGCAATCGGGGACTTTTTTATTCTATTGGTAGTTTACTGAGTCTCTGTAAGGGTAGTAGCTTTGTCCATGTTAGTAGCTTTTCATGGAAATTCATCTGAAAATGGACCCATCCATCAGGAGAAACAAGTGCTGTCGTGCACCCGGCTGCTCCTGCGCAGTCGGTAGGAACGGAGCGGGTCAGGCGCGTGAGTAGCAGGAGGGCCGTAATGTTTGCTTTTGCGCTGGCTCTAACGGGGCCCATGGTGCCTCTTCCGTGGAGAGATCCCACCACTGCAGCCCCAGGGTGCTGCGGGGCTGAACATGTGGCTTAATTCAGTGCCGCTCCGGAATCTTGTGGAGCGGCAAGTGGGCTGGGCTGTAGCTTNTGGGTCAGGCGCGTGAGTAGCAGAAGGGCCGTAATGTTTGCCTTTGCGCTGGCTCTAACGGGGCCCATGGTGCCTCTTCCGTGGAGAGATCCCACCACTGCAGCCCCAGGGTGCTGCGGGGCTGAACATGTGGCTTAATTCAGTGCTGCTCCGGAATCTTGTGGAGCGGCAAGTGGGCTGGGCTGTAGCTTTTCTAAGCACGCAGCTCACTAGTAGAGGTGTCCAGCTCGGCATGAGTGGTGGGCGATGCTGTGGGGCAATGCCCAGAGCCTGGGGTTCAGCACGCCGAGTGCCAGCACCTGCACCCAGCCCTGGGGCTGGCTTGCCCTGCTCTGTGCTTGGTGCAGTGTGGTGATGTCTGGCTTCTACTCTGTGCTTGTCCTCCAGCCCTGGCTTCCTGAAGCCCTCCTGAAGGTGTTGATGTAATGGAGAGTGGTGGGATAGTGGGGAAGGGAAGCCCTTGGGCTTGCTCTTGAGAGTTACCATTGCCCTGAGCCGATAGCAAAAACACTCGTTGGACTCGGACGAAGCAGAACTGGAAGAGATTTTGTGTCCCCAGAGCATTCACTTTACAGCCAAGATTAGCTGCTGAGGAGAGGAAAGGGCAAGCTAAATGCCCCACAATAAATTTCCCAGTAACGGAGGCTGCTGGAGGGGGGGCAGCCTCGCGGTGCTGGTGCCTCCCACCCTCCGCACACCATGAGCAGTGCGGTATCTGCATTGCTGCTCGGTGCCGCCTGCAAGAGACTGCAGCAAACTTTTCCTTGCCTCCCTCTTGTGGGTTTCATGACTGTTAATAATTCATTTTCCTCTTCCAAGGATTTTTAGGTGTATGGGTTGTGGTTTTTTTTTTTTTTTTTGTGCGAGTCTCAGTGCCTCACCACCTTCACATCCTGTCTTGGATTATTTAATAACCTACAAATACCTGCATAGAGCAGGGCTGCTGGCTTTTGGGTGATGACTGTATTAGCTGTGCTGCTGACAGCTCCGTACATTTCCTGCTAGAGGGTCGCTTAAACAATTAAATAAGCCCCTGGGGAAAGAGGTAGGAAGGCCACTCGTTGATATTTAACACTTGACTGCACAAGGAGGGCAAGGGGAAATCAAGCCCCTTGGGAAGGTGCTGGGCACGAGGCCTACGCGGGAAAGGATGCTGGGAGCTGCCTGGGCCGCGGCGTGGCTGCCCCCATGGCTCTGTGAGGCAGCTTTGCCGTAAGGGTGAGCACGACCCCCAGGCCATGCTCTGGGAATGAAATTCCTCTTAATTGCAGCAGTTTGGGCCCCTGGCTTGCCAGGGTTTCCTGAGACTTGCTTTGCCAGATCGGGCTCGTGTGAACCTCGGCATCCCGTGGTGGACGTTATCTGAAATGGCTAACCTTGTTAGGCCGCTGTGTAATCTGTTGGACATCTTATTTGAACCAGCGGATGATGGCCACTCCATACCGAAAAACATATTTCAGAATTAGGGAGTATTCAGAGGATGGAAGAAGAATTAATGACATGGAAAAACTTCCTTGGCAAGAAAGAAAGGAAGGGCTGGGAGCCTACCCCAGAAAGGTCATCAGTAAAATATGTGCCCTAAGGGCCGGTCTGGGGAAAGCCGAATGGGAGCGTTTGGTCTTTCTGTTTTGGCAATAGAGGAACAACAAAAGGGGTGTAAAATGTTTGAGGCTCGTAAAGGAATAAAGGTTATTAGCCAGGCAGTGGGGCTGTGGAGTTTGCAATGCTCTGGAATGATAGCCAGGGCAAGATTTTTTTTTTTTTAAAGCTTCAAGGAGGGGTTGACTGTTGCAGGAGTACTCAGAAGTCATTGAGTTAGTAATGTAATCAGTTTTGGGAAAGGGGGGGTGGGGTGGGGAAGGAACCCCAGACAAACCCTCTGCAAGGTTTTAGTGTAGAAGATACCTCCGTGTAGAAGCACTGAACCATCCCGTAGGGATTAGGACAAGACCTCCTTGAGGGCAGAGTATCCCAAAACAGAGTCTTTCCCCTACAGGCCTCTGAAATCCTAGATCCCCACCTGGTTTTGTGGTGGTAGCATGCTAAGGAGACAGTGTCTTCTCTGATCTTCCCAAGTGATCGTCTCGTGTTGTAAAGCGTGAGAAGTGAGAGACGTGCTGCGAATGCCAACCGCAGACACAGGACACCCACTCAGAGTACCGGAGCTGACGTGCTGCGTGGCTGCTGAGCCGCACAGAAGCACGGTGCTCTGGAGCCATCCGCCATGGATTTCCTCATGGCAATGGCTCCAACACAAGGATATGCGTTTCTGCACCATCAGTTGGCGTGCTTTCTGGTAATGAGTGACCGGAAAGCAGAGCTGATGCGCCCTTCTGCTGTTCTGCGCGTTGGCTACTGGGTATCTAAAAACCTGGAGGGGTGCTCCGAAGTGCTGTTTTTATCTAGGGTGCCTGGTGGCCTCCTCTCCCGTTTCTGAAGCTGGGCAGTTGGTCCCTTGCTGCAGTTCTTGGTGCCCGTGAGCTGAGGTGGGACACCACACGCAGCTGCTACCAGCCCTTTTGGTTCAGTGCATCATCCCCAGCTGTTCTGGGGGTGCGGCCGTTTGCAGTAACGGGGCTGCTGAGAAATGCCATTGCTATATACAGCAACGGAGTGCAGCATCTTGTTTGTTTGTCTTCTTTTAATGGTATCTAACGAGGAAGGGCTTGCTAGATCTTCTTGCTCCCAATATGGAAGAAGGCCTGGATGGCTCCCTCCATCAGCAGCATGAAAGACAGAAAGGCTTTCATCTTTCAGAGCCTGGTAAATCTTTTATGCAAATCAATGAAATGGCTTCAGGTGATGGACACGCAACAGCAGGTCAAACCTGATCTGGCTGAGGTTCACAACAGTGTTCAATGCACGGCTGGGCCCATGTTTCGTAGATCCCCCGTATCACCCGCTGGTGGAAAACAACCTCTGTGCTCTTTGCTTTCCCTACCTAGCTAGTTTCTTTCAGCGTGGCGGTGAATTAATCTGTTTTCTAGAACAGGAAAAGAGCCCAGGCATCAGGAAAGTGAGGAGGGTGTCGCAAGCCAAGCAATGCCACTGGAACAAGCTTCATTAGAGGCAGGCTTGTCGTTACTGCGTACGCGGATTGGCGAAGCAGCGAGCTGCAGAGCCGTGCTGTGTGTGGTTAAAAACCCGCAGCGCTGCCGCTGTCTTTCTGCGCACCTGATCTTACCCGGTATCGGGCAGAGTCAGAAATAACATTTTTCACAATAAACTAATCTCAAAATTTCCAAAATTTTACTTTAATTATACATTAAAAAACTCACAGGAAAGTAAATACGGGAGCTTTTGGAACCATGACTTCTAATGTAAACGTGTGTGTGCGTATACATATTAGAATTTGGGCATTCATACTGTTTAAACTGAACTGAATCTAACCAGCATGCTGCGTCTAATTTCGAACGCTGTTGGCTTCCCAGCATTTCGGCTGTGCCCTGTTAGCAACAAATTTTACAGAGCAGTACGACGTAGAGAGCTGGAGGGATTTGCCCAGGTTGCAAAGCTGTAACAGGACCTGGCGTCTGGTGGTTTGGTAGACCACAGAGCCCACCTTGTAGGGATGACAGAGCCCCCTCTGCAGCCAGAAGCTTTGCAGCCCCTAGGGTTTTAGTACAAGGAGATTTTGCTGCTTTTTATGATCTGGTGGCAGGTTTTGGCTGGAGCAGCTGCAGGTGGCGTAGAAACTCGGTTCTTTCCCAGACTGCTGTTGCCGGGCTGTGGGTTTTCTCTCCTTTCTTCCCTTCTACAGAGCTTGAATTTGGAAATGGCTCCTCACTAAAATAAAAGGTGATCTTGAGACTTTATGGCAGCCAAATCATTGCTTAGAGTACTATTGAAACGGTCATCACAGCTCTAAGGAAACTGTGGCAGTTTGACTCTTGCTAGCCACCGAACTGTAAACCTAGTTTATGGCAGTATAAAAAGTAGCATTAAACTTGTCATAAATCACTTGATTTGCTGGAAAAGCTGTTAGGACCGCTCCCGTCCCACGGCAGGGGCGTTTGGTTTGCGAGGGAAAGTTTAAATGCAGCTACGAGGGGGGAAAGAAAAAGAAGTCAGCCAGTTGCGTGGTGCAAGCAAGAGGTTGGTGCTGGCTGCACGGCACTGATGCCAGCAAATCTGGAGCTGAAATGAGCAGTTTGGTCGAAGTGGATGAGTTTAGAAATCCTCACCAGGCTTTGCTGTTCCAAGCATCTCTGGGTTGGAGTCTGGGATGGATTCCGCCTGCGGTCGTGTAACCCACCCGGTGTTGCCTGCACGGAGCCAGCTGCTCCCACGGATGCACGTACAAAACGGGGGTTGTATTTCCACCCACCTATCGCTCCGCTCTTGGTACAGCATAAGGTGTTCCAGGTGTGTGCTGAAGACTCGTGCCCAGTCCGTTGCATCGGCTGGAGCTGCTGCCACACGGAGGAGCAGCCCAGTGCAACTTGCCTACGACAATTGCCTGCAAAAGGCCGGTCTTCTTCCCTGCTGCCTCTGCGTGTCCTCTTTTTGTGCTGAAAATTTCAGTGCTGAAAGCTTCCGGTTAGACTAGCGTGTACTTTCAGAGCTGGGAGTTAACTTCGAGGTAGATTAAATAACGCTCACAAATGCACAGCCTGCTTTAGTCACCCTAACGAACACCAGCGCTCTCCCCGTCCAGGGCGCAGCTGTACAGCGCGTGGCTTGTGACCTCCAGCTTGCGCGCCTGGGCTGGGAAATAGCGATTGCTTGCTGGGTGCTGTTGGGCAAATGCTTTGGAAGATTATGAATAAAATAAATTATATGAGAAAAAGGAGGGGGCTCTTCTCCACAGCTCAAGTCTCTGCTCAAGGAGGCAGGGCTGCTGAAACACTAGGCGCTTTGCTTTCATCCCAAAAGTTTGTCTTTTGCTGAGCCTGAGTTGCCTTGCTTCATTTTAAATGGGTCTTCAAATCGGTTTTGTTAAATTTCTGCGAAATCCTGTGTGAATGCTCTTCAGTTGATTTAATCTTGGTTTATGTTGATTTAGTTTCTCGCCGACTTTTGCTAAATCCATTTGAGACAGAGTTAAATCAACTTATGAGTGTCCTTGCAATTTAATTAAATCGACTGATGTTGCTAATGTAACTGATTGTAATTAAACGCGAGCAGCTTTTATATAAAGACAAGCCCTGAGGGTGTTCGGGAAATCCCATCTCATGTTCCCTATTAGCCCCTAAGAGGAGCTTGCTCACAGTTTACCACCTCCGCCTCGGATCCTTGTCCCAGGGCAGAGCTCTACCGTGTTGGGCCACGCTTTGCGTTTACGATAAACCCCATCCCTGGTGGCGCAGCCCTGCGGCTCTGCCCTGCCGCCTGCCGTCCCTTCCATAACCACGCTTGTGCGGCCGCAGGCCAACAGCCCTGCGGGGAATGGCTCGGTTACTTGCTGCCCTAGCTGAATAATAACCTGCTCAAATGTAAAATAAGCATGCCCACAGAAAAAAGGGTGGGTTTTTTCTTTCTTTTTCCTACCCTCTGTGGCATCCAGAGTCATCCCGTGCAAAGCCTAAGCAGAGATCTGCAGGGGTGGGGTGTAGGTGCTGGAACAAGGTATCTTATGAAGGATGCTCGTATTCACCGTGAGCTTATACATGTTCACTGACGGAAGATTTTGCTGTCATTTTACTTGTTTCAGGCATTTAAAACCTCTGGTTTCTTATGAGGTCAGTCATTCTGAATATTAGCTTTTGCTTAGACATGCATTNCGTATTCACCGTGAGCTTATACAGGTTCACTGACGGAAGATTTTGCTGTCATTTTACTTGTTTCAGGCATTTAAAACCTCTGGTTTCTTATGAGGTCAGTCATTCTGAATATTAGCTTTTGCTTAGACATGCATTGCTTTTTCTTCGTTAGTCTCAAACAGGAGGCAGAGATCTGTAATGGTGTCGTTTTTCTTACAACAGCCAGACCCGCACCCCAAAGGCTGCTTTTTGATCTCCAACAGGGAGCCCTGCTATTCAAGGGAGGAAAGATCCTGTGTTAGCATGAGCTTCTGTGGCTCTGAGGGATAGGAGAAGAGAGGACCAGATGGGAGAGCAGCCAGATGGGGCTGCAGCATCTTGCTGTTTTTTTCCAGTGTTGCATGGCCTCCGTGCAGTGATAGCAGCAAAGGGAAAGCCAAGGAGGATCCTTCTTCACCCACCCTTTGCCATTACCATCTCCGAAAGCCTGGGTGGCAGGGGAGGTGCCATCTGTGTCCACGCAAGCTTTGAATTTTCTTTCTCCTGCTCTCTGTTTCCAGCTCAGTTCGCATGTTATGAAAACATTAATAGCCTCTGATGAGAGTTTCACGCTCCGTTTGCATCCCTCCTAACCAGCCCAGCCCACGTCTGTGGGAACACTCCCTCCGTGAGTGGAGGTGCTGTACGTGGACGTGCCACAAAGCGGCAGCTCCATGAACGAAGGCAGAAGCGCCCAGGGATTTGGCGGGGCCGTTCACACCTTGGTGCTTGAGGCTGCTCCTTCCCAGGGCCTTCAAAGGATCAGCCTTGGGCTCTTGTGCTGTCTCTGCTGCCAGATGTTCAGATGGAAGATCTTTTCCAGGGGCATCAGCCCTCCATGAGGTCCACCTTGCCAAGGGCATCTAGGTGCTCTCTTCGCTCTCATCCACCTCTTCTTCCAGCCTGGAGTGATCCTGATTTTTTTTTTTTTATTGTGCTGTTATCTCTCTTTGCAGCTGCGCTGTGCCTGCGAGAGCAGTGGGAGAGCGGCACTTGAGGCTTAGCGAGCTGAGCAAAGTTGTTAGCTCAAGAGAGAACGCCTAAGAGGAAATGGAAGGGGCGAGCGGCCAAGGAGAAAGCACGTGCGGGGAGTGTTAAGGTGCCTCTGTGACTCAGGAACGCGAGCCCCCCTAATCGGGGGGTGAGGTGGGAGCCAGCAGAGCTTGAAGAGTGACAACTAGAGCGGAATTTGTGGATGGAAAGGGAGAGCCTGGCCTTAAAAAAAGATTAAAACATGGTTTCTTTGCGTGATTATTCATAGAGGGGAGTGAGGGATGCGCCAGAAAGCAGCTTTTCTAGGATGGAGTCACTGGTGGAAATGAGGGTCATTTTAGAGCAGCCGGTTGTGAAATTCAACCGTCTGAAGGGCTGGGAAGTCCTAGATCTCAGGGCAGTGTGTCAAAAGAGATGGGGCACCCTTTGGCAGACGTGTTTCAAGAAGGCTTTGGAAACGGGCCAGGCCGGATGGCTGAAGCGAAGCTGACATCTTGCAGAACAGCCGAGGAAAGCTTGAGCGAGGAAGAGGTGAAACCTCTGAACCAGCTGGCGTGAGGCTGCCGAAAGCGTTTGGGAGGGAGGCGGGGGGAAGGAAGGGTGCTCTGGAGGGCCCTGGATGTAAAAACGAACGCGATACCGTTTTTCTCAATCTGTGCAAGTTGAAGGAAGATAACCTTAAAGAAGGGACAGCGCAGATGTTTGGGTGTTTAGGCAGAGCAGGTCAAATAATGTGCCCCTGAAAATAGCATTTCCAAAAAGAATCTATGTCGAAGCGCGGGTTCAAAACACCTTGTTTTGTTCATTTGTTCAAAATCCTTCTTGGTGTGCTCTGCTCACCCATAAAAATGCGTTTAGATTTTTAATGAGCAAAAAAAAATTTGGAAAGCAATTTTGATCTTCCCCCCCCCCCCCCCATGTTGTTGAAAGAGAAGTACTTGCAGAGAAGTTAATGAAGGAGAGAAAAAAGGATGTTTGGAACATTTCTCTCTAGCACCAGGGAGTGTTTTTTGTACAGCAGGATCGCAGCTGCCGCGCTAACCGACATCAAGGCAGAGAAAGGGAAGCCGTTGGCAGAGATGGTGGGGCACGAGGCGAGCACGCGCCGCGTGCAGTACGTGTTTGGGTGGTGCGTATGTAGCGCCTATGTGACAAGGCAAGAGCGCGGCTGAATGATAAAACCAGCACGTAAATACCGTAAACGTGGGAAAAACAGGGGGGCTGCTGGTGCAGGGGTGTGCCGGGAGAGATTTGGTGTGTTTAGGGCAAAACCCCGTATGGTAAGTTCAGCCTGGAGAAAGACTGCGGAGGCGAAGGGGATTTAAAACCTCCCGTGGAGCGATCGTGTGGAACGCTTGGGTGTGATCTTCACCTTTTTTTATTCAAACTTCTTTTCCCTTGTTTTGAAGATCTTTGTACTTGGATGTTTTTAATTGTTTGATGGGGTTTTTAAAAGCAAAAACCCCTCCCAAACCCTAGAAATCCCATAGCATCGGTTTGCCACGAAAAACTCCAAACCAAGAGTGACCGGGCCAAGATGTTCCAGTTGGAGGGGGGTGGGGGAGAAGTAGTCATTTTATGCAAAAAAATGGGATCTTGCATGGAAAGCTGACGGTTTGGGAATTTTTTTGATTTAAAAAGAAAAAACCAAACCACCCCCTTGTCCCCGTGAGTGTATCTTTATCTGGAAAACACGGCCCCAGCCTGTGGAGGCCGAGATTAGTGACTGCGTGTTAACGATTGCGTTCGATAGATATTTCCTATTTTAGCTGTGGAGATGTGGAGCAGGAGGGAGAAAAGGATGGAGAGGAAGGAGTATAGAAATAAAGGGGAAAAATAGGCATGAAGTAACCACTGCTGGTGTTGCCAGTGGAAGGTATTTAACTTATTTTTCTTACTCTATTCTATTTCCCACCAGGAGTTCTCTGATGCTAGAACGGTTTTGAGGAGAGGGATAAGATGTGGGCTCTGAATACTGATATTAATGTAGCTAGCAACTCTGGGTTTCTTAAAGAAATGATTGAATGGAAGAAGTGGATAAAATCACTAATATTGACGTTGCTGTGCGTGAACCCCTCATCTGCTGCCTGGTAACAAATACTCAGCGCGAACCTGAGCTTATTTGTAAAAATGGTCCCTTGGGATATTTTTTCAGACGTTCAATACAATATTCGAGAACAGTTTCAGCCGATGTGGTTGGTGATGCTGGTGGCGGGGGGTGGCCCACTCTTCTTTTTGGCTTGCAAATGAGTTTGGCTTGGGGAGGACAGAGGCGCTCGGTAGTCTGGAGATGGGATCCTGGCAGCAGTGAGGCCCGTTCTCCTGCCATCGTGTGCGGGTTGCGAGCGGCAGGGAGGAAGGGGAACGTCACGTGTTAATAAATATCTTATTTGTGAATCTGCAAAACAATACGAAGGAGTCCCGAAAAGGGCAGGAGATGGAACACGGATCGCGTACGGGCACAAAGCGAGCGTACCTCCTGCAAGAAGGGAGCACGTGGTCATGCAAGAGCAACGAGGTCGGTTTTGAAGTGAAGTTTTAGTCCGTTCAACTGAAGCGTTTTCCAGGAGACCTTCCTCAGCCACGCAGAGCCTGTGTGGCGAGCGTCCTCATGTTTTGCTGCTTGGTAGGCGATGAAATGTACTTAATCACGGTGCTCTGTCCCTGATCCCAGAATTGCTCTGATCTCCCACTAATAATATTTTTTTAGCTCAACATCTTCATTCCACGCGGAGTGGGAGCAAATACATATTCCCAGCACAACTCTGACATCCCTGTAACTTCTTTCCTCTCCCTATGCTCCAAGATTCATAAAGCTGGGTTTAAAGCTAAGACAAAAGGCAAGGCAGATTCGTGCAGCGTGTTTTTTACGGGGAAGGTTTTGCTTCTCCCCGGAGTGCTGGCTGCAGGGTGCTGTCGCGTTTGGCAGGGACTGAGCGCTGTACAAACTGAGGCGCAGGCACGGTGTGACCGCTGGCGGGTGGTTGTTTTGTGTGTACTCCCCTGCCAGGGCTGAGCTGGTGGGATTTCTTCCCACGCTTAGAATAAGGCTGTAAGTACAAGAAGGTTTGTTAAACTGTCTTTGCCCTGGGTCCTTCTAAAGCTGTGGAAGTCCCGTCTGCTCCACGCGCAGAGCCTTCTCTCTAAAGCTGTCTGTCTGCCTTCAGGATAGACCGTGTTTTTATAATCATCAGCCAGTTTTTCTTCTAGATTTCAAAGCAAGGAGCAATTTTCCCCCCACGTGAGGAACCCGTATTGCCCCGATAACGCACTAGGGTGTTTTGCACAGCAGGTCTGACTAATGCAGCCCACTGACACAGCCCTACTAAGGACGAAGTTTATGTTATGAAGCTGTCCAGAATCCCTGCTCCCAGACTGTGCAGCTCAAGAGGGAAACGGGCTTCCCTTGGCCATCACAGCACGTCTGCAGCATCTCTCCGTAGAGATCTAGGTTTCTTGCAGCAGTACTGCTGTAGCAATATGATTTAGCCAAATCCAACACTGCTGTTGCATGGGATTTTATATCAATCCACCAAGAGGCTGAAACAAAGTGAAGCTAAGCAGGAATAAGCATGGGAATTAGCTGCGAGGTAACCAAATAGCCATTTGGTAAAACAGGAGCCCGCTCGTGCCCCGAATTAGAAATGAAATTAAACCAACTCTTCCAGGTGTGCTTTCTTCTGGGAGTTGAAATGAGGAAGGAGGTGACAAAATCCTGAGCTCGAGTTTGCTTTGCTGCTGAGTCTAGCCCTGCTGTAATCCTGACTGCTTGTGACTGAGCAGCGTTTGAGGGATCCCAGGCAAGGGGCTTTTGATGTGCTCTCCGAAGACGTTCACGTGTGAATGAAGCCTCCCTGGCCGGATGACTCCCAGCTGGTCTTTTGTGAAACTCTGCTTTGGCTGCGTGGTGTCTCCTGGTGCCTAAACTGTGGCTCGGCCTGCAGCTGTCAGATACGGATAACTTCATTGCGCTGCCTGGATTTTCTACAACCTCCGTGCAAGTTTCTACTTGGAGCTGTTGTATGTGGTGTGTTATACGGTGCTATGGCCAAGAACACCTAAGCCTCAAACTAGCACAGCTGTGCTTCCCTGTATGACTGCATTTGTCCGGCTTCCACAAATGAGGAGAAGGGAGCTGAGGTCGGGATACAGCTGAACTAACAGCTATGGGGGTATCTGAGCAAACGTGTTTGACGTAAGGAGGCCTGAGGAACGAGTGTTGCAGAGAGCCCATAAATGCAAGTTCAGGGGCGAGTGCTCGCTCCCACATCTTCACATCCTCAAGGAGCGTTGAGCTGTTGCCCTGGGCCCATGCGCTTCCTCTGGTTGTCTGTGCCGCTGATCCTGCTCTCCCTATCTCCCGGCGCTGGCTGCACAGCAGCGGGTTGTCAGCAGCGGGGCTGTGTCATTGCCTGGCAGCATGTTAGCCCCTGTGGCACTACAAGAAAGTGGTGGTGGGGGCTGCCAGCTCTGGTAGTAGACCTGTACACCTAGGGGTGCATAGGATCCCATGGGTGTATGGTATCCTGGCGCTCCACAGAGAAATAAGAGGTAGCCGCGAAAGCCTCCACAGCTGCGGAGATCTTCCTTAAAACATTCCTGGTCAGTCGGGGAGCAGTTCTGTGAGCAAGCCGACGGCATCCTCTTTCCTATGGTTTGTCTGAAAGTTTGGTCCCCCCGCACCTCCTGAGGGGCTTGTTCATCCGCAGCCTTGCCCGTGCGAAGGCACAGCGTGCTTGTTCAGCATCTTGTTGGAGCTGCTCATCTCTCTGCTTCTCCGTCCAGTGGCCCTGGCCATGGCTGAGAGGTTATTGGGGGGTGTAGGAGGCACTGATACAGATGTACACCCTTCTTTTGCAAAAAGGGAGGCGAGTGGGGGCTAACGGCATTTGGTTCACAGCCCATTTCGTATCTGCCAGCGTGTGCGCAGACATCTGCTCATTTGCTGTAACAGCGGCCCCTCAGCTGCACATCCTCTCCTGCCATTTATACTGGAGCTGTGTCTCTCTGGCCATGCCTATGCTATAAACCGTTGTTCCCTTAGGAAAACAGGCCAAAAATGCTTTTTGTTACCTCGTGGCCAACAGCGCTGAGAGTTTTGTTTGGAGCAGACCCCCGGCACCTTGGCAAACGCTCTGTTTTCCTGATGCCTTTCCATCACGCCCAACGCACTACGGATGTGCTCTGCAGAGTATGCTCCAGCAGCTTTTTTATAACAAGTTAAAAATAATTCCAACTCGCCGTCTCGCTGACGGCATGAATGGTACCAACCAGCAGGCCGGCAGTCCTGGGAACCCGTCTTCTCTGTGCCGATTCATGAGCGGTATCTGGGCCGTGTTGTCGTTGGGCAGCACCTTCCAATGACTCTGCTTGCAGACTCAGAATGTTACCGAAGAGATGAGTATNCGCTTCCTCTGGTTGTCTGTGCCGCTGATCCTGCTCTCCCTATCTCCCGGCGCTGGCTGCACAGCAGCGGGTTGTCAGCAGCGGGGCTGTGTCATTGCCTGGCAGCATGTTAGCCCCTGTGGCACTACAAGAAAGTGGTGGTGGGGGCTGCCAGCTCCGGTAGTAGACCTGTACACCTAGGGGTGCATAGGATCTCATGGGTGTATGGTATCCTGGCGCTCCACAGAGAAATAAGAGGTAGCCGCGAAAGCCTCCACAGCTGCGGAGATCTTCCTTAAAACATTCCTGGTCAGTCGGGGAGCAGTTCTGTGAGCAAGCCGACGGCATCCTCTTTCCTATGGTTTGTCTGAAAGTTTGGTCCCCCCGCACCTCCTGAGGGGCTTGTTCATCCGCAGCCTTGCCCGTGCGAAGGCACAGCGTGCTTGTTCAGCATCTTGTTGGAGCTGCTCATCTCTCTGCTTCTCCGTCCAGTGGCCCTGGCCATGGCTGAGAGGTTATTGGGGGGTGTAGGAGGCACTGATACAGATGTACACCCTTCTTTTGCAAAAAGGGAGGCGAGTGGGGGCTAACGGCATTTGGTTCACAGCCCATTTCGTATCTGCCAGCGTGTGCGCAGACATCTGCTCATTTGCTGTAACAGCGGCCCCTCAGCTGCACATCCTCTCCTGCCATTTATACTGGAGCTGTGTCTCTCTGGCCATGCCTATGCTATAAACCGTTGTTCCCTTAGGAAAACAGGCCAAAAATGCTTTTTGTTACCTCGTGGCCAACAGCGCTGAGAGTTTTGTTTGGAGCAGACCCCCGGCACCTTGGCAAACGCTCTGTTTTCCTGATGCCTTTCCATCACGCCCAACGCACTACGGATGTGCTCTGCAGAGTATGCTCCAGCAGCTTTTTTATAACAAGTTAAAAATAATTCCAACTCGCCGTCTCGCTGACGGCATGAATGGTACCAACCAGCAGGCCGGCAGTCCTGGGAACCCGTCTTCTCTGTGCCGATTCATGAGCGGTATCTGGGCCGTGTTGTCGTTGGGCAGCACCTTCCAATGACTCTGCTTGCAGACTCAGAATGTTACCGAAGAGATGAGTATTGAGACCCAAATCGTCATCAGTTCTTTTTCGTGGTCTCTGAGGACTCAGTTTCAGCCAAATGCAGAGTCCCTAACATGCCTTAAAAATCTTTATTACTGATGAAGTCATATAAAGTACTACGGTTTGTCAAAGCTGTCTTTGCTCTAGGCATCACATGTGTTTCCTACCCACTGTCAGGATGGCTCGGGCGGTGAGGAGTTTTGTGCCTTTGCAAATACTCAGTGCATCTTTTTTCCTCCTAACTCAGGACAATATTTGTCTGGTCTGTACTGCGGGGGGGTTTAAAAGGCAAGCAAACAAACTCCCTTAAAAGCAAACCCAAATATTCAGTGAAATAAGCTTTGTGACCTTTCCTCAGGGATTTTTAGCAGGATTCTCGGATCCCCAGTCCGTTCTTGTATCTCAAAATCCTTGTTTTTCTCAATTAACAGCCAGACCTTTTCTGCACGACCGGGTTTTGCTGCGTGCGCAGCATTTAAAATCCTCGCTCGCAGAAGACGTTTAGCCAGCGTCGCTCTGACACGGGCCGGGGGCTTGGGCCTGGGTTGCATGTGGCCGGCAGGGATGGTGACGAACCCTCCAAATACAGAACTTGCCTGCTTAGAGTTGGAAGACTTCTTCAAACCGCTCGCTCCTTTTTTTTTTTTGAGGCTAATCGGCTTCAGCTGCTGTTGACCAACACGTTGTTCCTAAGCGGCCTTGGCTGTGTCTCATGCAAAGGCCATCCCTCCTGAGACGTACAGCAAAACCGAGGGTGCTCCCAGGGAGCACCGTCCTCTCGAGAAGGCTCCTGAGGGCCAACCTCCCTATGTCACCGGACGTTGCTTTTCTCCTACGGTAGGCCTTGCGACGCAATCTGTTATGCAGGCAGTGTTTTGAATTAAATTGTATTACTATTTTATTGCCCCCGGGGATGAGCAAGTGGAACTTCTGCAGGGCGTTAGGAANTCTCGAGAAGGCTCATGAGGGCCAACCTCCCTACGTCACCGGACGTTGCTTTTCTCCTACGGTAGGCCTTGCGACGCAATCTGTTACGCAGGCAGTGTTTTGAATTAAATTGTATTACTATTTTATTGCCCCCGGGGATGAGCAAGTGGAACTTCTGCAGGGCGTTAGGAAGAGCGGAACGGGTTTGGCCGCAAAAAGTTCTCAATGGGGTGTGGAGAAGTTATGGCACAGAACCACCTGTTTTTAATTAATCTTTTGAACCAATTTGGTTCCAGGAAACCAATTCCATTAACAGGCTAAGCAGAATAATGACAGGCACAGCTGCTGTAATTCCTTGTTACGCTTCTAGTTAAAACAAAATCCTCTTTGCATCAGGAAACACTAATCTAATGTCACGACTGTGTTCATTATGAAATCTTTGGTAGTTGAGCACATCCAAATGCTTCACATGTGTTTTCCTGATTTTGCCCCTCTCTGCTCTATGACCAAAATATGTAAATTACAATGTGATTTCTCCCCAGAGAAACAGAGCTAATTGGTGCGTTAATGTTCCGGAGATAAATCAAATTGAAGTCTCCTGCTACGCTTAGCTACAAGGTAGGCTTACATACTACCTCTAATGTTCTTTGGGATGATTTAAATTTGATTTCAGTCAGTCTTTGTGGCTCACCAGCCAGATGTGGGTTCAACTGTTCAGTTGCTCTCTTCGGAGAACGGAGCGCCCTGGGTTAAGCTTGAATTAGCAAATGGTCTCAGCTGATGAGAAAAAGAAACTTGACAGGCTGGCTCGGAGGATCTATCCCAGTTATCCCATCCCTGGTAGTGCTAAAGGATGCCCGGAGAAGAGGGACAGGTTCGGTGTGTGCACTGGGTGCTCGTTCCCCGCGTGTTGCCTTCCCCCTCCTCCTGCCTCCCAGTCCCAGCTGGGTCTGCTGCTCCTCGAGAACTGGCCCTGAGTTGGGCGATAGCCTTTTGAATCCCACCCATGGTTTTGGCCTCTCTCCCATCCTTCGGCTGCGAGTTTCACAGTGCAGCTGTAAACTGCGCAAGAACAGCAGTCCTGCTGTATTTGGGTCGTTAATCATGTCCCACGTGTGCCCTAAGTCACCACGGTGCCTGTGTATCTGGCTAAAAGGTCAAACTGCTCGGGGAGGAGGGAGATGTTGCAGTGCCGGGGCATGAAGGAGCAGGCAAAATGCAAAACCCAAGGAGGCAGGAGGGGAATGCAGGTTCAGATCTAACTCGTGATCCAACTCCAGCTTTTGAATGGATCCTTGTTGTACTTGCCGCGTGCCTGTGTGCGTACGCGGTGTACGCTGCTGCCCTTGAGATTTACCGCTTACCCTCGAGATCTGACGTTGCTAATTTCTAAAGTGCTACTTTTCCAAACTGGGTTTGTCACTGAGAAACAGCTGAGGTTTCGCGGATTAGAGTCAAACCACCCACCCTGAGAGCGCAGGAAGCGGGGGGTCCTGGCACGGGCTGTATTTCCAACCTCGTGGAGCAAGCGTGAAGCAGGAGCCAGGAGGTAGCCCAGCTCCTCTGCTGTGCCCGAGGCTGGGCCCTGCCTCTTCTCCACGCTGCGGTGTTACGGCCTAACTCCTTGCCTGTAAGTGGCCTTCTCCTGGGATGTGCTATCTCGCTGCATCTCTGTGAGGAAGTTGTAAAGCTTTCTGGTCTTGTTAGCAGCCGCAGCAGCTCTCGGTGCGCTGACTTCAGGTCTAGCTCGTGGCTGCGAGGGTTTGCTGGCTGGAGCCGTGCAATGGAGGGTTCGCGTTCAAACGCTGTAATTGGTACTTCAGATGGGATGCTCCTTTAAACTGCTTCAGTTCCCCTGTGTATTTCTACCGTGCATAGCCCGTTAGTGCCCTGAAGTGCGTTTGGGATCCCTTACCCTACAGAAATATAGTAAGAAAGGTGTTGTTGAACTCTGTGCACGAACGTGGAGAAACGGGCTTTTGGTTTTTGTGCAAATGGTGTTTTCAAGGAAACAGTGCAAGGGAAGGGAAGAGGGAGATCTCAGTCACTGAGATAATTTTGAAACTGTCTGCCCCGCGGTGAGATTTTGCTGAGTGATTTGAGAAGCGGCGTTCAGCACGGCTTATCGGCTTAGCTTAGTTAGGAGGAGCAAGGAAATCAGAGGAGTGATGGGAGTCCAGCCCTCCGAGACCAGCTTTGCCAGAGAAGGCAGCTGCCAAGCGGAGCTTTACATGACTTGTGCGCGGTGGAGCAAGACTCTGGAAATCCTTATGGCTCCAACTTTACGTAGCTTGCCGCAGATAAACAAATCCACGACCCTCTGCTGACCATGTCCATCCTCTCGCGTAGGTGCGCGCGTGTGTCTGCCCGCACATACGCACACCTTCTCGGTGAGCGCATGTGTATCTCTGCTTTGCCACCTGAGGTAGCGCCAAACCTGCTCCAGACAGATAAACGCGGAGGGCGGATAAATCACTGCTGTGATCGCTCCCCATCCGGGCTTCATCTCTGCTGCGTTAACGAGGGAGGTGGAAGCGTCCGAGCCGAAAGCTGCTGGGCGTTTGCAATGGCAGCGTCGGGAGGTGAGCGCAAGCGGCCGTGGTTCACCGGCGAAGGGAGTATAGTGCCCGGTTCGATCAGTCCGTGCGTTGTTTCCAGGGGATGCGCCTGTCCCCCTTTGCCGTTGCTCTTGCTCTGTCAGTGCACCTTGTGAAATACGCGGGTGCTCGGCAGGGGTCACAGATAATAACGAATCTGCTCTTTTTATGGTTAAAAATCCAGGTTAGCCATAGGAGTTACTCCAGCCATATATTTGGCACGGCAGGCCGATTGTAAAATCTGTTTGCTTCTGTGCGAACAAACCCTCGACACCTCATTTCACCGAAACCTCTGGAGGGTGATGCGCAGCTTCTTCCGATAAATACTAGCTGATCAACAACGACGCTAAACACAACGAGGCCACCCATTGCGAATTATCAAGGTGTTTCAACCAGGCCAGTAAAACATGATAGTTCATCTGCTGTTTGCTATCAAAACTCACTGCGTTCGCCTGATTTGAAAACAATTTACATCTTTCAGGCACTCGCATGGAATGTGACGGCGTCTGAACTACAGCTCCCAGAGTATCTTGCACAAGCATTGCTCCCAAAATTAAAAAAGGAAAAAACCCACCAATAACACCCCCCCCTTTCCTCCCCCCGCCAAACCCCACAGTAGCCAAGTAATAATCACCGTTAACGTTTCAAGGCTTAGTGCTTCTGCCATGGTGTTTAATCGATAATTGAAATAGCAGGAGAAGTGTGACGCTTGAAATTCATGCAGTTAATTTTATTGCTAGCACTTGTAATTTGAAAGTAATTCTGAAATCAATACCAATGTGACTTTGCGTCGAATGGGAAGGCCTGGAGTAGGTTCAGCCACAGACTGCTCAGTATTTAAGTGAGAGATCAGGATTAATTCTACCCAGGTTTTTTTCCCCAGTTGTAAATAAGATCTTCCCCACACCATTTGGGTGCGTTAAGTGTTTCTAAATTGCGTGAGGTCGTGTTTCTCAAAGGTTTTGGATGCTTCCCTCAAGTCCTCTCTGCATCCTCCAGGCTGCTCCAAGAGCCAGTGGGGCTGTGAGAGAGGGGAGAGGCCGGGAGAAGGTTAACAGAGCGACCCCTGCCTAAATTCTGCTCTGTCACAGCAAAACATGCTCCTTCAGAGCTTTCCGAGCTTTAGCTCCGCACTGCTGCAGGCTCCAAAGTTGTTGTTAGTTGTGCGGGGATGGTTTGTACCTCTGCCTTCCTGATGAGCGCATTGCAGCGGGCTCCGCCTGGGCTTGCTGGGGGCTGCCGCAAAGGTGACGGGCAAGAGTTTGTGCTGGAAAAGCGTCGCGAACCCAAAGGGTTGGGGAGGCTCTGTGGGCAGTCCTGGTGGGCTTCCCCGAGGGGAAGCGGGAGAACCTGGAAAGGCCTGAAATGACGCGTGCCCCGATCAAGAGCTTGAACGCAACTTGTGCGCCTGCAGTGTAAGCGGAGAGCGGCCCGGGCCCTTCGTCTCCCCTGAGCGGGGACCGGGACCCAACGCTGCCGTCCAGGCTGTCTAGCCGCTCGCTCGAACCAGCATCCCCTTCATCTCTGTGGGAGCGCTGACAAACTGAAGAGCTACAATTTCTCTGTATGTAAAGCAACCAAACGGGCTAACTTCAGAAACAGCAATGTTCTGATTGTTTTCCAAAATAGCTTTGGTGTGTGACTTCCAGTGGCTGGCAGAACTTGTAGGGGAGTTATTTAAATAAGAAAATGCTTTTTTTTTTTTCTTTTACCTTCATCCTTTAATTTATCAAGCTAACTAATTGGTCTTACCCAGGGGTGCCTTGTTCCTGTGCAATGCCTTCCCCCATCCGAGTCAAGAGAAGACGTTTGCATGCCTAGGGTGTGTTGTTCCCATCCTGTAAACTGTATGCAAGTATGCTGGTGCTTTTTTCTTCCTTTGGCTTTGTTTTAGCCTTTCTCTCTTCAACCTGAGCTCAGCTGAAGTACATCACAGGTTCTGCAGCTAATTAGCATGATTACAACTGTCCACATCAGGTTGGGTGATTGAGTTAGAAACAGTTAGGATCCCAGTTTATTGGAGTCTCGTTACAGAGACTCCAGTGCAGCCACATCTAATGACATTCAAACAGATCAGGTTAAATCAGATTAGCTAATGGAATTCTCATCTTCTCAGTTGTAGTTCTGAACAGTGGATCTTTAGTATACCTAGAAAATAAATGTTTCTTTGAGTTGGGCTTGACCTAACCCAGCAGGCCTGAGCTCCTTGGAGAGGTTAATGTCCAGGATCTGAACTCCATTGGCTCAGCTGGTTGGGGGACCCTGTTGTTGGCTTTTGGGGACCCTGTGCTAGGGTATTTGGGAGTAACTCAGTGCTGGGAGAGAAGAGAAGGCTCCACAGTGCTATTCCTTGATGGCCACGGAGCGGCCTGAACGGACTTGCGTAGTTGATCCCTCCTGCCCTAGGTGACCACAGCTGGGATGGGAGAAGTGCAGAGGGATTGCCTATGCCACAGCTCCTGGACCCCAGGGCGGAAGCAGAGTAGGCAGAAGAAACGGCCTCTGTTGCAGCGTGCTTTGAAACGTTTGCCTTGTGCTATTAGCAACTCAGTCTTTTGTCCTGGTACTGCAGAAAGATGGGCGGAGGAGGCACCTGAGAGTTAACTCCAGCAATTGCCCCACTGGGTTGATGCTCTTGTCCCAAAGTAGACAGACTTCTGAAAATACAGTAGGCCCTGTTTTTTTGGTAAGATTAGGGGACAGAATATTGTAAAATACTCCTTTGTTTATGGAGAGAGCGTCTTGCACGGTCCCTTAGCCATTCCCAGCACAGGCAGCAAAAATAACGGTGCCGAAGTGAGTTCGGGCAGCCTCCGAGGCTTGACAGGGAGCCGCAAAGTTGCGCAGGACTCCGCAAAGCTGCTGAAGTGTCATTTTGCTGTGACCCTGTTTGTAATCAGCAAGGAAATGGCCAGGTGTAATGAAAGGTCCCTGCTTGCCCGTCGCAGGGAGCCTGTGTTGGTGGAAGATGCAGAGGCTTGAGATTCCCTGGGGGTGGCAGGGTACCAGGGCCTGCCGAGGGCTGCCTGTGCCGAGTGAGGGTCCCTGGTGTGTGCTGCTGTTCATCCTGGAGTGCTGTGGCTGCTGGTGGTGGGGTCGCTGTATCTGCTTCCTGGTGGAAACAGCAAAGCTGCCTTTCTGTTCACTTACAGAGCAAGCTGTCTGAGTAGGGAAGGATTCGTGCCCCAGTACCCTCTAGCCAGTGGAGGGCCAGGGAGGCATGCGACTGGTGGGGAGGGGTTGAATGGAGGCAAGGAAAAAAAAGAATTTGCCATATTTCCCTTTCTTTAAGCAAGCCGCTTCACTTTTTGAACTCTGTCAGCGTGGCACCTTTTGCAAGTGCTAAATTAACTTAATTTGCCATGGAGTCATGAGCGTGATTACTTGGCGTCGCTGGCTGACGGCATGAGGGCTTTTGAAGGGCCATTAGGGTCGCGTGCTGCGTTCGGCTGGGCTCCCCTTCGCGTGACGCCTCGAACGCCAGGCACTTTTCCTGACTGCATTGTGCCTGCAGCCAGCACACCACACGGGCACCCGTATCGCGCCGTCGTGATCAGAGTCCCCGCAGCACCAGATGAGGCATGTGAGTCTTTTCCCAATCTTCCAGCAAACTGAACAAGTTTTGGTTAGAAGAAAAGTAACTTCAGGACATACAGGGACACTCCAAGGGCTTTGAGCTTCTCCGGGCAGTTTTGTTGTCACGGAGTCGCTTTTGGTAGTGTCTGCTGGTAAAAATGAAGATCTCTGAGCATAGGCAGGTGTCCTCGTGCCAGTTCCCTTTGGTAAGGCTCTCCTGTGCTCTGTCCTCGGAGAGGATTTTGGGTTGGCAGATGTATTGCCCCGTGTGTGCCCGCCTGCCCGTCCAGGCTGAAGTGCCGCGTTCAAGGTACGATACATCCTTGCCAGTTACGGGATGCTGCCGGGACTGGAAGCGGTTATTCGTAGCGGTGCTCCTTGCTCCTTCCTAATACAAGTTTCTTCTCCGCTGCAAATCCAATTGCCAGCACGACAATTGTTTTCATTGCTTCATTGGGAGTAGTGAGGTTAACGTCTTGAGCAGCAGCTAAAATAGACAAGAGCAAATAGCACAATAGCTTAATCCCCTGGAAATTACTCCTTTCAGTATGGACTTAGTTTCCTTTTTAGCTGCCCTCTCCTTTTCTTTTAAAGGGCAGAATTACATTTTATTTACAGCTGAGCCCAGGACCCGTAGTCCGCCGCTTCTGCATGCGGAGTCACTGAATAATCTTCTGGATATCCTTTTCCCCAAAGGGAATTTCCTGGCTAGAGGGTTGCGAGGCCTTGGCGATGCAGTTCGACCGCGTGGTCTCACCTTCCCTGAATGGCAAATGACATCCGTCAGCAGAGCGGCAGCTCTCTGGTCCCGCCTGCAGCGGAGCTGGGAGTGAGTTCAAGTTGTCACTGCAGAGATGAGCAGCTTCCAATGCACATAAATATCCAACCTTTCTCTGTTGACTCTATCGCTTTCCTTATAAACAGACGCGCAGTCATTTTTCCGAGCGAGCCATCTGGGTTTGACAGATGTCTCCGGCTTTTTCTGGGCCCATTGTTAAAGGGGAAAAAGGGAGGGAATATTCTGAATCGAAGGAAATAGCATCTGATGGCAGTCTGCAATTTCATGGGCCGGGAGATGAACTGCCCCTCTTTCCCTCAATTGCCATCAGCTCCATTGATTGCAATCTGCATTTGCAGCCTGGGAAGCATCACTTCTTGCGGGAAGCGTTGGAACTGTCACTTTCTGGGGAGAAAGTTCAGATGTACTTTTACCCTTGATACAGAGCTAGCAGGCTTTTCGTAGTGCTGAGAGAGATTTAACACTGGTTTCTGAAACCGTATGAGCGAGGTCCTTCCAGCCCTTATCTGGGACTTGATCACCAGACTTTGCACGCCTTTTATGCATTCTGATCCTAAAGCTTTGCGGGCACAGGCACGAGGTAAGGTCCCCTCTCCCCTCAGTCCTAGAGAGCCACGTGCATTTGGATGCTCTTAAAGTCTCTTTGAATCACGTTATTTACTTCTTCCTGATGTAGAAAGATCCCCATGTCTGATCGCTGCTAACAAATTGCGAAGTTAAAGTTGACATTATGGCTAAATACCAACATCAAATGTCAACGTTACGCTATCTATATTTTTTCCTTTTTTCCTTTTGGATTTTTTTTTTGTTCTTGATGAAAGCACATGAAATACATCAGCTTCGTGGAAGTAATGGTATTAAAAATAGAAGGGGAGGTGTGTATGAAGTGCTTTCTTATGCTAAAGGTCACGCGTCGGAAGTGAGTTTCAAAGAATATATTCAGATAAGAGGCTGCGATGAGGCTCGTGGCTTCTCCTTTCCAACATGTGTCGGGGTGAAGGCTCAAGCTCTCCCTTTGCCGACACACACATGCAGGTTTTGCTCTGCTTTGAAGCTTTCTGCCGTCCTCGCCGTGCCGCTGTTGGTGGTTGCCAGGCATCTGGCACTGAACATTTGGAATCGCAGGGCCGCAGGCCTGCTGTCACGTACTGAATGGGAATGTGTAAATTATTACAATCCTTCAATGAGAACCAGGTCCGAAGGGCACGTTTACAGCAACTTTGCTAGGAATGCAGATTTTATGTTTGCCTTTAGAGTTTTTGCAATTAGCGGAAAAGGGGAGGAGGGAAGCAGGGGGAGCGCTGTAGTTGTTCCATACTGCGTTTGTGGCATCATACCAAGTGGGAAATTGTCAGAGAGAAGTTTGGTAAAGAAATCCATCAATACTAGAAGCCTCATTTCCTCCTCTGTTGTCTTCCCTGAGGGAGGCAGTAAAGGATGATATTACATAACCCTGGTGTTTATTTGCTGTAACAACTTCTCACAGACCAGCGATTACCAAATTGCAATCCACAGACCGTCGGTGGTCCAGAAGGTCATGGAAAAATAATCCATGTGACAAACTGCCGTTGTTAAATTTTCATTTATGAGCTGGCCGTTGAGATGCCCGTTCCTTGAGAAAAGTGTTGTTGGACATGAGAAATGTTTAGTTACCAGTTGTTTGATGGTGCAGAAATTTCGGAAGCACCCCATTGCCCTGGCGGGGGGATGTCTGCTGAGAGCTCCTGTAGCCCTTTGGCAACGGCACAGCCCGTGTTTGAAGCCCTCCTTGAAGTCCTTGATTTTGGGTCGCTCTTGGAGAGCAACAAAAATGACGTAGCTCATCCGGCTACGTACAATGGCATCCGGCTGCGTACAATGGATGCTTGGCAGCGTGTTGGAGGACGTGCTTGATAAGTCTTTGACGTACGGATTTATCTAAGGATTACTGCCCTGTTCTCAGGTCTAAGCTACCAAACCACGCGTTTCTGTTCTGTGTTTACGCTACAGAAGCGCGTTTCCACTTTGTCAGCTTTGTGCGTTTTTAAGGCAAAGGGGCCTGCCCTGCGTTGCAAACATTTCTAGAAAGATTTTTGTCCCTACTGCGTATAGCATAGGTCAATGTTTTCTTGCGAATTGTTCTGGAATAGGGTTTAGCTTCATGCTTTTATGTGACTCTGGGGGAAAACCCGTAATTTCTACAGAAGGGTCTGACTGTACGGTAATTGTAAGGGATACGTGGGCAAGAAGGAAAACAAACAGAAACCAAATGGCCAGCATGTTTTGTATCAACTGAAGTTTTCTCATGTTACGAAACTCTTCAAACATAATTAGTGTTTAACTGAGGTGGGATTCAGGACGTGCACAGAGCTTCAAGTGCCTTCCGCTGTCCGTCTGCCGCTTCTGTGGCGTGTGGCACCAGCGGGCCTTTCCGTAGGAACATCAGCTTGCTGTGTGCGGCCACCCCAGTGAGCTACCACAGCTCTGTTAGGTGTGGGAAAGCTCTGGCGCTTTTGCCTTCCCTCTCCCCGCTGCTCTCTGTCCTGTGGCTGTGCTGTCAGCAATGGGCTCTTGCTATGGTTTCCTTGCTCCTCTCCTACAGCTCCTTCTCTATCCAGCCCCATTGCTGTGCTTCTATTTCATAGCTTGCTGGGGTGCACGTTCTTCGCTGGTTGATGGCATGGGAATAATCCCAAACGCCTTTATCCCGCCAAGTATCGAAGGAGGCACTTCATCAGCCTGGGACGTTTGCAGAACTGGCGGTACGTGTCCAAGAGCTGAGCCTGAGGCGGGTTTCAGGGGCGTGCTGACCTGCGTGTGGTATTGGATCGGGGTGAAACAGGCAAAACCACTGGCAAATCCAGAATGTTGTGGAGTCAAAAGGCGCAGGTACTCTTCAGCACCCAAAATGGAAGGCATGCAGTGTGTAATGCTGGTTAGTGCAAGTGGTATCTTCTGCTCGATGCATTTATTTTGCCCATCAGGATGAGCTTGCTAGTGACGCTTGAAAGCAGGACCTTCGCTGGCTGAGCTGAAGAAGTGAATGGCAACGCTAAGTTTGGGATTTCCAGCCGGCTCCATGGAAATGACATACCTAAATCAGTAGTAAATAGTGGCATTTAGCTCCCTTGGGATACTTGGAAAGCCATAGCCCGCAAACACAAATCGATTACAGCTTTGTGAAGAGAAGCGTGATGAAGGGGCTTGAAAAGCTCAGTGAGAGACAGGAGGTAGCGTGAGGCCCCTGCAGAACGGGGTCTGCGTGTTTAGGGGCTGAAATACTGTCTGAATCAGCAACCGGATGAATTGGATTGGTTTCGGGGGTCAGTGCCCAAATAAATATTTGCAATAAGACAGCCACCTGCCTTTATTAAACCTAGACTGAGGCGAGCCTGTGCTCAGCGGCGGTGAAGAGACGTGAGATAAAAGGCTTGGGTTAGTATTGATAGTTATGTTTGGGCTTGGATTTTTTTTTTTGGTCTTTAAAGGGAAGACGGGTGCAGGAGGTGAGATGTAAGATGACAAAAGTGGCGTTTTGGGATATTATTTTTCCTTTTGGATGAATTTTTAAAACACCCGAAGCCGGAAAATCTTTGCCCTCAATAGCGTCCTGTGAAACTCAGAATTGGCTTTCAAGTGAAAAGGCAGCCGCGAACACACACGTGGGAAGGCATAGGGCAACACGCTGCTTTGAGGGACTTAACAAGCATGCGGAGCAGAGCACTCCGTTGATAAAGGCTGCTTGGATTTTTCCAAGACGTTTATCAAGGTTTCTCATAGAAGATGTTTAAGGAAACAAAGCTGCTGTGGAAAAAGAGGGGGAGAGTCTTTACTTAAAAATAGTTGGTTACAAGACGAGGAGCAGAGAGTAAAAGCAAATAATGAGTTTTCCTGGTGGAGGGGAGTCACCAGCGGAATGCTGCAAGGTCTCGTGCTGAGACCTTGGATCCTTCAAATACGCGTCAGAGAAATCTCCTGGATTGCCTTAAGTTCCCTGCTTTGAAGGAAAAATCCCTGGGAGATTGTAAGACAACTGCAATTGTGCCTTTTATTGAGGATGCTCCGCTAGTTCCCTGATGAGCAACCAAGCTCAAGCCCCTCCTGGTGCAGGCAGGTGGAAGTGAGCGTGATGAATGTTCACGGGGCGTTTGGGCAGCCTTGTTGCTGTGCAGAGCCCCGTGCTCTGTGTCCTCCTGTGGCTCCTGGATTGCAGCCTGCAGGGGCTCCCGTGCTTCTCCCGCAGCCCCAAGCGCGCAGGTGTGCCCGAGGGCTGTCGTGCAGGCTGCAGCGGGCCCCTCTGTGTTTCTAAAAGCATATTTTTTTTCTTGCTGTTGACATCAGCACGGTCTCATGAGCTGGCACTATTAGCATGTGTGTTTTCCGTTCACACTGTGCAAGAATAATTACCCTCTCTCAGCAGCACGAGTGTTTCTGTTCCCTGTGATTTATGGAGGCAAAGAACTCATTTGGGAGGATGAGTCAGAAGTAATTGAGCTCCAGGGGGGCTGCATTTCATGGCTTTTGCTCTCTTTATTTTTGCCCTGTAGTGTACCTCACGGTTACCAGTGCTTTGGCCTTCCGCGGAACGTGCGTTAAAGCTTAGAAGCGAGCTCGGGCTGTAGATTGTCTGGGTTCGGGTTTTAAAACCAACCTGGTGCTGTAACTCAAGAACGTGTCACAGGGATAATCTTTTAAGCTGTGTAATATTATCATAAATATAATATGATTCACTGAAGGCTATTTCCAAACACTTGGCACCTCGTGCGAAATGCAGGATGGATGCGAGAGCTGCTCGGCAGGAGCGTGTTCGCATGCAGCTGCTGCTGGAGGGGGGGTTGGCAGCTGTCGAGTTGCAGGGAGCAGCGCTGGGTTTAGGTGCAGAGCACACGAGGACTGCTAGCTATAACTGAAGTTCCTCCAAAAGACATGGAGTCATTTAGGCCCTGGGGAAAGGTTTAATGAAGGGCGGGCGCTTCTGTGGAGAGGAAGCCAAAGGCATGTGTCCGAGGAAGGGGAGATTCGCAGCAGTTTGTGCGTGAGCACCGTGCTGTTTTGCGCTGCTGCTGCTCGAGTGAGTCGTGAAGAGGGGGGAATCGGTGGCGTGGGCTAGGGCAAAGGTGGGATACAGAGCCATCCTTTGCTGAACTGACTATAAGCGATAAATGAGCAGCAGATGCGTTTTTGCGCCTTGCTGGCTAAGGCAAGGTTGACCTCCCCAAGGTGTTTTGAGCAGACATTTGAGTCCTGCAATGGCCGGGCGAGTGTCAGGGCAATGTGAAAGACTTGGGGTGGGGTGAGCTGCCGGCTGACCAGCGGCAGCAAGGGAAGGACTTCTTATTAACCCTCTTGAAATAATTCCTCTCCGGAGCCAGGCACTGGTGCTGGCAGGGGCCGTCATCTCACAGGCAAGGTTGGAGCCGAGGAGCTGAGTGATTTCCCCCACCTTTCTAGAAGGGCACAGCAGAAGGTCAGTGGTAACCAGCTCACGTGGGAGCCTTGGGCCGTGCAATTCGCGCTGGGATGTCTGCCTCTTTTGTGGGTTTGGTTTCTCCTTGTCCCGTGTTTGAGTTCAAAACTTTTCCCGCTGAAGCTCGCTGGTGATGGGGCAGCACCCCAGCAGCTCGTGCGGTGCCTGATCCCCTGCTGCTTCGCACAACTCCTTTGCTGGTAGCTGGAACGGTCGCGCGATTCAGCCCCTGGCTTCTCCCGGCTCGGGGCTGACTGATAAACCTCTGTGTGAGCTGCGGCCACTGACGACTCTGCTGTTGCATTTCCATTTCTATTTACAGTTTAATTTATCCCTCCCTCTGCCGAGCGCTTCTTGAGAGCACTTCAGCGGCTTATTCCTCTAAGTGTAGCAAAACCGAACAAGGGAGCCTGATGTTTCTTCGCTGGGCTGAATAACTCAGTGTTATGATTGATAATGGTGAAACGGGTTTATAATCTGTCTGAACAGCAATGCACATCGTTAAAAACCGAGCAGACAAACTCCCAAGTCCTCTGCGAATCTGATTGCTTTGAACAGCAGATGCTCTCCGGGGAGCTCAGTAGGAGCTGTGACTCCGAGGGTGCTTTGAAGCAAGTAGCTGAATGCGTTGTAAGAAGCAATTGTGAAAACTCAGGTGATGGATCAACAGTTCATTGATTTATGTGTGCCTTCGACGGGTAGGCTTGTCTGTTGTAAATGGTTTTTGCTAGCTTTTAGCCATGAATCTCTTGGTTGTTCCCCCTCATTTCTGCTAAAGAGACTGCGCTGTCTCGGAATTAATCCCATTAGTTAATTATAATTTTATTTTCTCTGTGGCTTCTTTAGTCTGCGGATCCAAACTGTGAATGGTGGCATGGATGACGTAGTGTGTATATATATATATTTTTTTTGTTTGTTTGTTTTTTTGTGCTCTGACCAGCTCAAATTTGGAGTGTGGATGCTGACGGGGATCAAACTGAAAACGCCGGTGTTGTGAACTCTTAAGCTGTATTTTCCTCGGGTGCATCCACTTATGCTATTTGTCTACAAGAAGAGTTTTGGGAAACAAATGAAAACACGATGCAGATCTGGTGAGAGCAAAAAGCTAGGAAACACACAAACCAGCACTTGTGGAAAGTCTTCTGGTGAAGCTGCCAGCTTTTCTCGGTGACGTTTGCAAACTGAATTTTCCTGGAAAGGCACACAGGGTTTGTCGTGTACACAGGTTTCTGACTCTGGTCGACCATGTGGGTGGTGTAATGCATCCAGGTGCTTGGTGCTTATGGGCGAAGGTGGTGCTTGGTGCTTCTCCCCCAGAGCAAATGATCGATCCATCTACCCGACGGCCTCCATCACCGCCTGCTCTGATCTTTAGAACTGTGCCATGTCCTGCCATGTCCAGCTTCCATGGATGGAAGGAATTGCTTCTTTTTTGCAGATAAAGGCCGGTGGTGATTTACCCGCAGCCACGTTAAACGTTGGGGAGAGATTTAAACCCCAAATCTCTGACTGTTGGGCTATCCTTCATCTCTGAGCTGAATTCCTCCGTGGATGGTTTTGTAAATGCGTAGGTTGCTCATACTGAAGCACTACCTCCGCCACCGATGGAAATACATTCCCATTTTTTGCCATTGCTTTGGGAGCAGCTGGTGTGCTCAAGAGACCAGGATCATCCAACAATTAGTGTTAATCAGAGCTTATTTTGTACTTTGCTACTTGGAACGCAAATATCCCGAAATGGCCCGAAGATGCGTGGTTGAGTAGCCGTGTGAAACAACTCCAGCCTTGCAACAAATCCACAATACAGGTGGCTCCTAAAAATGATGTTGCCTGGAAAAGTCTTGAGACCCTTTGATTTACCAAGGGTAGTTACTGCTATCAGCTGTTTCTGTGGCTCATGTCAAGGGACTTTGAAGGTCGGCGGTAGATTGCAAGTAAGAGATTAGATTCTCATTCCAGGATAGTAAAGTTGGTCCCAAGCTACTGTTCAATCGTGTTGGTTACCAGGGAGAGTAGGGGAACTGCAGCAGAGGGTAGGGGAGAGGTGTTTGCTGAGTCTACCCTGGAAAGCAGTGTTGTAATTCCGATGGCGGAGCGTAAGATACCAGATTGCTTTAAACACGTTGCAACCCTGCGTGCCAAGAGTTTGATGCGTCCCCAGGGGCTTAGTGACAACCGCCCCCATCTTTGTGCTAGACTTTGGAAACGCAAGGTGTGCGGAAGCCTCTCTGCAAATCCCAGGGGAGGCTGGGTCCTTCAAGAGGATGGATTGCTCGCAGGCTTTCAGGGAAAGCCTTGCACCGGTTTTGACGGCGCTGCTGGACAGAGGCGTGTTCGCTGCCGCCGGCACTGCCTTGTTAATACCGCACTGCTCCCCTGCGATGGGGGTCTGAGGATGAATTCAATGTCGCTGTCTTATTTGTTGTTAGGAGGAGGTGTGAGGATTACAGGGGAAGCAGCGTCAGGTGTACGGGACTGGTGCAGGACAGGCTGGGCACCTGCTGCCCGTGGGAGGCAGGATGCTACGGTAGGGGGCTAGCGGAGGTGGAGATGGGTAACGAGGGGCAGGCAGCACGGCCAGGGACAATGGGGCGAAAGGGCTGGAGGCAGGACAGGCAGCTTCCTTGCCTCTGAGGAGGGTTGCTGTGGGAGATGCTGCTGCTGGACCATGGGGACGCCCCGGCGCAAGACATCAGTTTTTGCGGGTGCTGAGTGGGATTTGGCTCGTCCCGATTGAGGCGTTCGCGCTGGGGGGGGAAGAGCTGGGGTCCTCCTGTGGTCCCTGGGGAACAAGCAGCTGTAGAGCTCGGCCCTCCTTGTCCCAGGGCGGGCGATGAAAGATAAAATAACGGGGCCTCCCTCTAGCCCGTGGAGGGAGAGACCGTGGAAGCACTCTGCCTTCTGTTACTGAGGACTGCTGAGTCCTGTTGCTTTCATAGCAGCGATGGTGTAAATTTACACCTTCCTGAGGGCTACTGCTAGTCTGGACCTCCGAAAAGCACAGTGCAGAGATTTCTTCTGCCTGTCGTATCACGGCAGCTGTGAGGAAACTGAAGTTTTGTTAAGGAGGTGTAGGCTGAGTTGGGAAAGGTGAGCTTGATTTCTTCTCCTCTCGCCAGTCTGGTGCATTATGCCTGTGCCTCTAATTTTACTTTAAAATGGGGCTAATGCTGCCCGCACTTGAAGCGGGAGAGGCAGTGAGATGCTGTCAAGGCTCCTGTGCTACTGGAGCCTGTCCCTAAGTGAAGCAGGTCCCGAAGAAAACAGACCCCGCTCTTCGCAAGCCCATCCGAGAGCAATTTTCTCTCTGGAAAAGCTTCTTCTGAAATGAGAGTGGCCCTGTCGCTAATGAGTGCATCAAAGAACATCAGGGGGCACACGAAACAGCGCCGCGTTTCTTTTAATTCCCCGCACCGCGATGGTAGGGCGAGGGGTCTTTTTAATTTGATTTAAGGTCCTTTTGCTGCTAAAGATACAGAATACGGATGCAAATACTCTTTCAGCCGATGACATTTGGAAACGAATGTGCTGCTTCTAGCTTTTACCCGGAGGGTATATTGTTGTGTGTTTTGATTTATTATGCTTAAGCGATTGCAAAACATCTCTGTGCCGGGCAAAGGTTTGGCGCGGGGCCGCCACACGCGTGACTGCACTTCTTTCTTCTTCCTTCCCTGCCACCCTACGTCTCCCCTTCTGTTTTCTCGGTATTGTCCACACAAAATAAATTTGAAGAGGCGAGAGGGCGCCTGCTAAATCCAGGAGGCTCTGAATGCTCTCCTGCCTAGGAAGGACCTGAAAGCAGCAGCTGGGGTTTTGTTTGTCCTGCAATTTCAAGTAGAAAAGCAAGGCTGGAAGATACCGTTGTTATAGCTGTGGCATGAAATTATGTGCCCTTTGGATTAAGAATTTTCTGCTCTGTGATTTTTATCTTGTTATTTTATATAAAGAATGCTGCAATTGCCTTTTTTTTTTTTTTTTTTTT
>VZSC01016362.1:9423-31475 GCA_013398225.1 Steatornis caripensis
GGGGGAAGAGGAGCTGCAGGGCTGGTCACACTGTGATTTCGGAGAGGCGAGAGGCTGCCAGGGTATTTATTTGCCACACACAAACGTGCGAAGAGCTGCCCTGTTTGCAGGGAGGCTCCCGAGTCCCCGAGCACCCACCCCACAGCGGGGAGAGGGGGGCTGCTGGGCTCCCGCTGGTACCTACCCCACTGCATCACTGGGACCGGAGATGCTCAGAGAGCAAATTACCCACCCCAGCCCATTCCCAGCGCCGCCGTGAGCTCTTGTTCCTGCCGGGCACCTCCCGCAGCCGGCTGACTCCTGCTTTTCTCTAACAAAGAGCAGGAGCCCGCATTGCCCAGCCCCAGCTCGCACCACGGCCGAGCTGTCCCTGGCCTCCCCCCCAGCACAAGGTGCCAATGAAGCAGGCACCGGGGCAGGTCCTCGGCTGGCGGAGGCATCTCTGCCGCAGCTTTCCCCGGGCAGGGACGGGTCGGCTGGGTCTCTGCACCCCAGGACGAGCAGCAGAGCACCAACGCCCCCCTCTTCAGTCGATGGGGCATAGTGCTGTATCCAGCTCGGTGCTTCTGCCAGGGTGCAAAATTTCCTGCCCATACGAATAGCCTCATTGCCCGAGATGCTGGTTGATCCTCTGTGGGTAAGGTGGGTTAACGTGGCCAAGGCTGCAGTTAATACGGGACAATAAAGCTGAGTCTTGCGGACCACAGGACCACCGCTGGCCTCGGGGGCTGGCAGAGCCCTCCATGGCCCCAGACCCCACTGGAGCGGAGGCAGGAGCCGTGCTCACCATCACACTGCTGTCGGTGCCGGCACAGAGGGAGCAGAGGTCTCGTTGGGTGCCTGGGTGTCACAGCATCCCCTCCCATGCCAGAGGGGGCTTATCCTGGGGGGGGGGGGGGGGGGGACAGGGTTCACAGGGTTAATCCCGATTCCCATTGCCCCAGGGGTTGCTGTAACCCCAGCTGGGGCCAAACCCTGGGGGCCAAATCAGAGCTTGAGGCTGGATTTAGACAAACCCCCAGGATCCCCATTTTTAACCCTTTCCATTCCCTCTCCCCAGCACTTCCAGTCCGTAGCGATGGTTACAGGAGGTCAACACAGCCCGGCACTGCCTGCGCACTAAATAAATGCAGTGACTCACTGGGGGGAAGGAAACCAGCCTGAAATGTGCCCGCGAGCTGTGCTGGGCTGCCCATCACCCTTGTGCCTGGCTCCGTGCTCTCTGGGTAGCTCTGCTGTGTATTTTTAACCACTGAGAGAGTGGGCACATGGGTAGTGGGACTGGGGTGTCACTCACTGACCCTACCAGACACCAGATGGGATTTTTCATCGACTCGAAGCAGATTTAAAAAAATCAGCCCTAGACTGGAAAAGCAAATTAAGGTAATGGTTGCAGAGGCATACGCCACGTACGGTGTCACGGTGAAGGATGAGGGTTATTAGACCCTCTCCAGCTGGTTCTGTCATACAGAAGAGGAAAGGCATTTTAAAGAGAAGGCTTTAATGTGCCAACAACATCCTCCCTATTTAACTCACCAAGTAACATAATGCTACCCATGCTGTAGAAAGCCTGACTCTACAGCACCCACAGACCCCATCACCGTGGTTTCTAGCCCCCCTGTTTTCCAACCCACCAGCTGATGCTGCAATTCAACCCATCTCCCAAGGAATGAACATACGCCGCCCTCTGAGCCCCTGGGGCAGGAGGGGCTGGGGACACGCACGGAGCCCAGCACGTGCTGTCGCCCCTTGCGCGGCCGAGCTCGCCTGGAGCTTCACGGGGGTTCCTTGGCAGAGTTGCTCCATGTCGGCAGGTTTAGGCTGGGACTGGATAAGCTTTGCTGGGGGAAACCTGTGTCTGTGCGGGATAGGGCTGTGAGCTGGGATCAGCTTGGGTTCAGAACTCGCTGGGTGTTTGTCTTCTGGCCCTGGGGACATCTCCTGGTGTCACCTCCTGCTGCCCTTGGGCCCACACAGAGTGCCCGGCAGCCTGCAAGCACGGCTGGAGCGCATCCTGCGGGGCTCAGGGACCTCGCGGTCCCTGGGGACGCAGCNGTTTAGGCCGGGACTGGATAAGCTTCGCTGGGGGAAACCTGTGTCTGTGTGGGATAGGGCTGTGAGCTGGGATCAGCTTGGGTTCAGAACTCGCTGGGCGTTTGTCTTCTGGCCCTGGGGACATCTCCTGGTGTCACCTCCTGCTGCCCTTGGGCCCACACAGAGTGCCCGGCAGCCTGCAAGCACGGCTGGAGCGCATCCTGCGGGGCTCAGGGACCTCGCGGTCCCTGGGGACGCAGCGCTGAGGATGCCGCAGAGCCCGTGCCTGCCAGGGAGCAGGTACGCGCAGGACTCTGCTCCATGGCCCCCAGCTGAGCTCCCCGAATGGGCACCCAGCCCCTCTTCCCCTCCACCCCAGAGAGCCGAGCACAGCCAAAACCCAACGCACATCTTGCCCAGAGCAGCCAAAACCCAGCCATGTGCCCGGAGGAAGCTCAGCGTCCCCAGCACCCCCGACAGCCCTGACGGCGACTGGCGCTGCGCCGGCTGCTGAATTGTCAGGCGCTTTTAAAAATACCCCTGGAAGCAATTTGCGGCTGTGAGCTCCGGCTTGTGAGAGTGCCCATGTCCCCACAGCGCCCATCCACCCCCGGCAGCTCCCGCACAGGCTGCAAGGGCATCCCTTTGCTAGGCACCGCAGTTGTTAAGCCAGGCTTTGTAAGCCCAAGGCGGTGGCTTTTAGCAGCTCCAGGAGTTTTGCGAGTTGTTTCTTTCACGTATTTTTCCCAGAGGCTTGGAGAGCCGAGGGGTCCCTACCTGGGAGTCCAGACGCCGGCATCGCTGCTGGGACGCGGAGCCGCCCCGCGCTCGCTCCATCCCCTCGAGCCTCATGTCTCTCCGTCGACACCTTCCAGATTGTTTCGTTCAAGTGCATAACTTCCCAATCAAGGCACTCGCTTAATTGCGATGGGTTTGGCAGCCCCGGGGAGCTCCATCAGCCGAAGCAGCTGGTTCGCTCTGCTGCGGAGGACAAACCTCTTTCCTGGAGCAGCGGCTTCGTTTGCTGCTCTTGTTGTCGTGGGAGGTCACCACGATGGGTTTGACCCTCAGCCCAATCCTGGAGGGGGCTGAATCCTGCACCAAAATCCCAGCTCCGGGGAAAAATATTGAG
Organism: Steatornis caripensis; assembly: GCA_013398225.1. Classification (NCBI taxonomy): domain Eukaryota; kingdom Metazoa; phylum Chordata; class Aves; order Caprimulgiformes; family Steatornithidae; genus Steatornis; species Steatornis caripensis. Next base: position 12,590 of record VZSC01016362.1, read on the forward strand.
TCCCCCCCTCATCATCCCAACCATCCCCATCGCTGCTTTGTCCTCAGCAGCACAACCCCATCCTGCCTGGGGAGGGGGCTACAGCCCCGCACCCCACAGCCCCTGGCACATCTGGCACATCTGGCAGCGTGGTGGGGAAGTGCTTACCCAGCACAGCCGAGCGGCATGAACAAGTGATTATTTTTTTTTCCACTTTACTCGAAAAAGCAGAGCTCAAAGAAGTGTGAATCTACCTGAAATGACTATTTTTGTATCTAGGTAAGCCAAAACCTGACAACAGCACAAATTCTCAGGTTTTTTGTTTAACCTGGAATGAAACTTTTCAAAGAGATGCGTTCGCAGAAGAGCTCGGAAAGTAACACTAAAGAGAACTGAAAAGGGCTTTTCAAGGAAAAGTCCTTTTTTTCACGCCGTATTTAAAATAAAAAAAAGTTCAACTCAACTCTTCCCACCCTTGGGCAAGCGGCTGCCATTTGCAGCCAAGGCGAACGAGAAGGGAACGCCGTCGGAGATCGGCGCTGGTCCGAGCTGCTGTTTTCTCCTGGAGAGAAACGTTTTATTCGCGTCCTCGAGCTCCCGGCTCTACCGCCAGCATAACCCGGTGGGTCTCTGCCCCCGCCGGATGCTCTGCTGACCCTGCTGAGATGGAGAAAAGGATAAACTGAAGGGAATTGCTATTACCACCGAGCCCGGGAATCCCTTTCCTCCGCCAACCCCCTCTCCTGGTCTCCAGCAGGGGCAGCAGAGCAACAACCAGGTGAGATGGGAGATACCCAAACCCCTCAGCCCAATTTATTCCACGTACCCCATCACACGATGGCGTTACTCTACGAGCTGTGCCGATAGCTTTGTATCCGGCAACTGAGGGGTTGTCTCCCCCCACGCACCAAGGCCAAATCCAGCCCCGCTCTGCCTAGGACCGAACCCCTGCCCGGGGATGCTACAGGCAGGTTTAGCCATGCATAGAGATGCTTGTGTTCAAACTGACGCTTCTGTTAATTAATTAGGGTGCATCTAAATGAGCTCGGGGCTGTGGAGGGTGCTCTGGGCAACGGGAACTTGCTGGAAGGGAGCGCGAGGGAAGGGTTTATGCTGCTGGTGTAGTCCTGACCTCAGCCTAGCAAACAACCTGGGGTTGCCGCAGAGCTGCCCCGACCCAACCCCAACGCGTTGCCCTTCGGGGAGCCCCGACAGCCCCCCCAGCAGCAGGGATGTGCCTCCATTTCAAACCAGCCGCGCCATTCAAAGCATCACCTTGAGCAACACCTGCAGGGCTCGATGCTCTGAGGACCCACACCCATCCCCACCGGCCACAGTGCTTACCGGCCCCAGCACCCATCAAAACAATGCCTCATCCCTTCAGGAAGGGTTTGGGCACTCAGGACCGGGCGTTTCTCTTACCGTGATGTGACAAGGACCAGAGCCATCGTGCCAGCCACGGGCGGCTGCAGCCCTTGCTGAATGCCTCGGGGAAAGAGGCACCGTGCCCCCGAGAAACGTGCCGTGGCCAAGGCAGCCAGGCTACCCCAAAGGCTCTGGAGCTCCAGCCTGGCTAATTGGGCTGCTTCCAGATGGCTTGTTTCCGGGGGTAATCGATCCAATTTCTGCAAGTAAACTCTACAGGGAAGCAAGCTAGATGATAATCACGATTTACTGGGTGGAAAATCAGATAAAGGAGGTTTCGGGAGGTAAAGGGCATTGTGCAACTGATTCAGGGAAATGGAGTAAATCCATTTAATTGGAGAAGTGACTTATCTGAAAATGTCTTCAGATTTCCTTTGAATAAAGGCAGCCACGTGAATGAGTGCGGACTCCCTGGTCAGGTAAGGGTTAACCACTTCAGCAGGGTCTAAGCCATGTTCTGCGGGTGCTGGATGAGGTCTCACGTGTGAGTGCAGCCGCATACTCAGGCACCAGACTTCAACACACACTAAAACCATGCACGAACACAAGTACTTTCTCAACGTGCTCCCTGGTCCATCCAGAAAGGTGCTGAGCACATAGGCGCCGCAGAAGAGCACGTCGCAAGCACGTACCTTTGCCCACCAAGGGTGATGGCACCTTGCGAGCAGCCAGGGAAAGCCGGGCTGTGTCCTCTCCCCATCACGTTGAGTGTGCACACACGTACTTGGGCATGGTAAGCCAGTCCTGACCACCTTCTCTGGCTCTAATGACTCCCTTCTCTGCGACCCCCAGGTACACCAAGATGAAGACAGCCACCAACATCTACATCTTCAACCTGGCCCTGGCAGACGCGCTGGCCACCAGCACGCTGCCCTTCCAGAGTGCCAAGTACCTGATGGAGACCTGGCCCTTCGGGGAGCTGCTCTGCAAAGTCGTGCTCTCCATCGACTACTACAACATGTTCACCAGTATCTTCACCCTCACCATGATGAGTGTGGACCGCTACGTCGCTGTCTGCCACCCGGTTAAGGCCCTGGACTTCCGCACGCCTGCCAAGGCCAAGATCATCAATGTCTGCATCTGGGTGCTCTCCTCCCTCATTGGAGTGCCCATCATGGCCATGGCGGTCACCAAGTCAAAAGGCAAGTGGCTTCTGGGGGAAGGTCCCCTCCTGTCCCACCTGTCCATCCCAGGGGTGACCCTCCTGGAAACCCCAAGCCACCTGGTCCCGTAGCAGGTTTTTGCTCAGTGATGGGTCCCCCTCCTTGGGACCATAAACATGCCCTGCCAGGGAAAATTCATCACGCTGTTATTTCCTATGTTGGTTGCAGAGGTTGGAAACCGTCCCAGAAACTGTCCGTTCCCTTCCCCTTCCCCATCTCCAGTCCAACCGGCACCTCTCCCCAGCTCCTGGCGTGCAAATCAAGGGCCTAAAAACACTCCTGATGGTACTGCAAAGTCCCCAACTGGCCCACACTAAGATCCGCAGCTCCTGTGTGAGGACGCCAGCCCTTGGCTGCTAGGAAAGCTTTGGGGGTCTTGAGGAAGTGGAGAGGTTTCAGTGGAAGGTGACACAGGGGTGTCCCCACCATGGGGGCTGGGAGAAGACAGCACGGGGATGTCCCAGGAGGCTCTGCAGGGAACAAGTCCCTTGGTCACTGCACCCACTACATCCCATCAGCACCCCAAGGGCAGGGGGTTGGTGGCACAAAGCTCTCGGGGACTCTCTGCAAAGAGCTGGCAGGTGGGCACGCATCTCCTTGTGTCTCTAACAAGCATGGATGTGTCCCGCCATGACCGAGCAGAGAGCAGACAGTGTTCACAGCAGCCACGCCACCCGCTCCCTCTTTGATCATCCTGTCTCCCGCAGATGGGATGGTGCTGTGCACACTCCAGTTTCCCGATCCTCCCATCTACTGGGACACCGTGACCAAGATCTGCGTCTTCATCTTCGCTTTCATGGTCCCCATCTTGGTCATCACCATCTGCTACGGGCTGATGATCCTTCGCCTGAAGAGCGTCCGCCTCCTCTCGGGCTCCAAGGAGAAAGACCGCAACCTGCGGCGCATCACGCACATGGTGCTGGTGGTGGTGGCAGCCTTCATCATCTGCTGGACCCCCATCCACATCTTCGTCATTGTCTGGACGCTGGTGGACATCGATAAGAAGAACCCCTACGTGGTGGCCAGCCTGCATTTCTGCATCGCCCTGGGTTACACCAACAGCAGCCTCAACCCCGTCCTTTACGCTTTCCTGGATGAAAATTTCAAGAGGTGTTTCCGAGAGTTTTGCCTGCCCTTCCGCGCCCGCGTGGACCAAAACAGCTTCTCCCGTGCCAGAAACACCATGCGGGAGCGCGTTTCCACCTGCGCCCCTTCCGAAGCTCGCAACAAGCCGGCATGACTAGACGTGGGCAGCCTTCAGCGAGGCTGCCAGGGCCACGGCGGGGACGACCTGCGCTCAGAAGTGACCCAGGTCACCACCACGGAGCTCTAGCAGAGTGGTGGCCTGGGTGCGGCTCGACAACGCTGCTGGGGTTTGTTCAGTTTGAAAGCAAGTGGCTGCAAAGACTTTTTTCATCCCGGAGAACCCGGGATGGGGGAATCGGGACTCACTGTTGGTGTAGGGAGGACCAAGACAAGAGGCGACCTTGCTGTCGGCAAAGCCCAAGCATCCCGGGACACCGTGATTGCAATGACCACGTGCTTCTCCTCCTGCGTGGGCCAAGACAGCATCGCGGCCCGTGGCAAGAGAGGAAACCCTCCCGTGGCAGAAGGGGACTGTGCTGGGGGTGATGCCACGTCACAGGGCCTCACTCCAGCCCCCTCTGGGCTGTGCCCAAAAACCAGCCAGAGATGGGAAAACGGTGCCGTTTCAGAGACAGCGTTGTCAAAGAGCTCCAGATCCATAGCAAAAAATTTACTGGAGTCCTTCAAACAGGGACTGGCCCCGGAGAAGGATTTTCTACTGTTAATGTCATTACTGTATCATTTAGAGACCTCCGAGTGCATCCAGGGCAGGCCTAGACACGGATGCGATGCTGGGAATACGGATACAGCCAGGCGGCGGGTGCGGGGATGGAGCAGGGCACGTCCCAAGCTCACCCCGTGTCCACGCGCCGACGCCAAGTTCCCCCAGCAGCCATCAGGGCGACGCAGTTGCTCCTCACCCGTCTGCCTCCAAAGACCTTTAACCCGAGAAAGATCTCGTCGAGGGAGCAATTTGCGGGGACTCGAGGAGCTCCTCGCCGTGCTAAAGCAATTAGGATGGACCTCATGGGCCGTGCTGCGAGGGCTCTCCCTGCCCTGCCCGTCGGGTGAAGGATGAGCACAGCACCGCCCAGATTTCCTTCAAGCCAAAAAGGATAGGACTTTTTAATTTCTTTTTTAGGAGAAGATGGGAAAAATATCACCATCACCTTCATAACTGCCCAAGCGCGGGAAGGGCAAGTGCTCTCCGTGCTGAGAAAGGACCCACAGCCCCCAGAGGCAGAGGTTTGGGGATTTCATCCTCAGCATCACCCGTATGGAGCAGCCAGCCCCGCGAAGGAGCGACCGAGCTCCGAGGCAGCGCATCCCGCGGGAGACCCCTGGACCGCATCACCTGCCCCTAAACAACAGCCGATGAGTCCTCTCGGCTTTCCCCTCCCTGAACGACCCCCGCCAGCCCCGCGCCGGCTGCCAGCAGCATGTGGGAGCCGTGACTTTTCCTTCCTCTCACCTTCCCACCGCGATGGCTGCGGCCGGGCCGTCAACCGGGCCGAGGAGGAGGGGGCTCGGAGGGAGCGGTAATAGCATTTAGTGGACAAATTGATGCAGCTGGAGGAAGCAGGCGAGCGCCCGGGTGCACCTGGGGCTCATGGGCTGGATGGAGAGCCTGGGCTGCATCTCTGGTTTTTCCAGTTGCATCAATTTAGCCTAATAAAGGTCATTACCTCTCCTTACCAGCCCTACCTTTCTCCGGAGCCTGTGGAAATTGCAGCCTCCCCGTTAGGAAGGCAGAGCTGACAAGGCAGCCAAAACCAATTTCTCTTTATAAGAACCAAATAGGGTGAAATCGGCCGTTTGGATCTCAAATCAATCGTTGCCGAAGCGCGCGAGCCGATCCTCCTCGTCTGCCCGCATCCTGTCCCCTTGCCCCAAGCAAAAGCCTCTCGCTGGGTGTTGCATCAGCCCAGACATCTCCAGCTCCCGCCGAGGGCTCCTCGAGATCCCTTTGCAGGCACGGACGGAGCCCTGGAGCACCGCAGAGCCGCGCTTGGTCTGCTCATCTCCTGCTGCCGTAAGCCCAGCTGTTCATGGAGCATCAGATGCGGCAGGGCGAGCAGGATCAGCTCCGGGGCAGGAATTGGAGGAAAACCCCCAGGGTCCCACAAGGCTGAGCTTCAGCTCCACGAGAAGAGAGGCGAAGGTGTCCAGAAGGAGTTGGAGACCACCCTTCAGCTCTCCACCTCCACCCGCCCTGGGGGCAAACCCCTCAGGGCTGTGCGGTGGGAAAGGCTCTCGGTTTGGAGCTGGTTCGTGGCGAGGGCGCGGCAGGGGTGGGATGTGCCGCGCTGTGGACCAGGACATGTTGGCTTGCACTCCAGGCTTCAGCATGAAGCTGAATTCCAGCTTGATATCTCAGTTTGGGGGGGGGGGTAGCCCCCAAAAGCGTGATGACCCCAAATCATTGATCTCTTTAACCCACCTTAGCCAGTGCCTCAGTGTCCCCTCGAAATACCGAGCCCGTGATGGAGGCTGGTGAAGGCCTGAAGCAGAGCAGCGTTTCCAACCGCAGCAGCGGTGGCTGCCGAGAACACAGCGAAGAAACCGGGGGCCACAGGGGAGGTGAACCCCACGCCCGTCTGTCCCAGCGCAGCCCCTTCGAGGACGCTCCGTCGTGTTGGGGGGGGCCGAGCTGTGCGTGCCGGGGGCCGCGGGCTGGCTTGGGACACCGTGGGCAGCTCGGTCACCCCACCAAAGCTCAGCCACCCCAGTTCCCAAGCCCACAGGGCCTTAGTTCCATCTGCCAAACTCCCAGCCTGCTGGGACACGTGCCTGCTATGGCCTTAAAGTGGGTTAAAAGGCTTCAAGTCATTATTTTTCAAACGCAGCCACGCTCGGGCAGAGCTGGGAGCCCAGGACGCGGTGAGGATCGTGGCTTTTCTTAGCTTAGGCTTTGCTGAATTAAAAAAAATTTAAAAAAATTTCCCGGGGAAAAGCAGACGCTGATGGCAAACGCCGCACCGGAGCCCTCGCGACAACACAGACCTAGAGCATCGCTCGCCTACAGCAGCGTCCCGGCAAGCGCCCGAGGGCTGATCCAGCTTCTCCCTGCAATGACACCCACCCAAAGACCAGCTCCACCAGCCCCTCGTTTGGGCTGGGAAAGCGGGGTCGAATCCTGACCCAGGGAAACACCGCTGGGAGCTTGTATGTGCCCATGCAGAGCCGTGCTGCAGCCGGGACGCTCGGAGGCACTCTGTACACTTTTTTATATATATATATATCTATAAATATATATGTAGATCTCTCTGTCTATAGCTGTATGAAAGGAAAGCGAGCCCAGGCCACCCCATCGCAGCGCTGCCACGGCAGCCCCCTGCTACTCTGTGTGTGACGGAGCTCGGGCTCCTGCCCCAATCTGCCGGGTCCGCGGTGCCAACCGGGACCTCGCAAAGTGCTTCAGCCGCTACTGCCAGCTCCCGCCTCGCGGGTTTGGATTTTAATGGCATTTCTGTATAGGAACTGCGCTTTCTAAAAGAAAAAAAAAAGAATTAAAATAAAGGACAACAAAGCGTTTCCAGCGCTGTTTTGATTCTCAGGCATTAAAAATGAGCGGGCTCTTGCTCGGGGTGGTGTTTTGGGGAGTGATGGGAGAGGAACTACGTCTAAAGTCAACTTTTAAAAACTTTTTCATCTGGGAAAAACCCACCTTCACGAAACCGCGAGCCCCTTTAGGTGCGGTTATTTTGCAAGCCCCGGTAACCGAAAGCTTTTGCACCGCGCCGGTGCCGTTTGAGGCGTCCCTCTGCTGCCGCTTGGCAACGTACGGTTGTATTTTAATAACCCAGCAGCTCAAACTCCGGCCCAAATTACGCTTGTAATTTAAATGCAAATGAGGGTTTAGTGCAAATACAAGGGAAAGGGGTGTTGGAGCCTGTAACTCCGCTCCTGCTTCATGAGACTTGGGATTTTAAAGTGTTTCTCGATTTGTGACGTGTTTTGTGAGTTCCTGAAGAACAGGAAAACCGTAAAGAGCACAGGGTGGACGTGAAAACCAGATTTCCAGCCTGGAGGTGGTTTCATTGCTGCTCCAGCACCGCTCCAGGGCTGCTTCCCTGACCCATCCCCGTCATCCAGCGCCCTCGGAAAACGAAGCCAGGCACCGTCTCCTGCGATTTCACAGCCCAGTTAAACCAGCAGCCAGCCCAGCTGAATGACGCGGCGACGTGTGCCAGCGCGCGGGAGCTACCACGCACCTACAAGCGACTTCCAGCGATTGGCTTCGCAGTCTAATAACACATTTGCTACTGCAGAAAATGTTCTTTTTTTTTTTTTAATTAATCCACCAAATAATGAACCCTAATGTAACAGGCTTTATTCTTACACATGTGATTAATTACGAAGCCGTTCTTTGTCTGCACCGCAGGTTTAGGCTGACTTTGTAATTGCATTATTATGCATATGGAAATGAGTAAATCCGGCTTTCCTGAAGAGGACGCGGGTGCTATCTCCCACCATCCTTGCTCCGGAGCAGCCTGGGGTGGATTCAGGCTCTCAGCCCTGAAGAGACGCTTCTTGACTTGTGATTCATCATTTAAAAAGGGAAAAAAAACCCCACTGTGAATAATTACCAGGGCTTTTCTTTTTTTTTTGCCCCCCCCCCTCCTTTCATAGTTACAAATTCTGANGACGTGTTTTGTGAGTTCCTGAAGAACAGGAAAACCGTAAAGAGCACAGGGTGGACGTGAAAACCAGATTTCCAGCCTGGAGGTGGTTTCATTGCTGCTCCAGCACCGCTCCAGGGCTGCTTCCCTGACCCATCCCCGTCATCCAGCGCCCTCGGAAAACGAAGCCAGGCACCGTCTCCTGCGATTTCACAGCCCAGTTAAACCAGCAGCCAGCCCAGCTGAATGACGCGGCGACGTGTGCCAGCGCGCGGGAGCTACCACGCACCTACAAGCGACTTCCAGCGATTGGCTTCGCAGTCTAATAACACATTTGCTACTGCAGAAAATGTTCTTTTTTTTTTTTTAATTAATCCACCAAATAATGAACCCTAATGTAACAGGCTTTATTCTTACACATGTGATTAATTACGAAGCCGTTCTTTGTCTGCACCGCAGGTTTAGGCTGACTTTGTAATTGCATTATTATGCATATGGAAATGAGTAAATCCGGCTTTCCTGAAGAGGACGCGGGTGCTATCTCCCACCATCCTTGCTCCGGAGCAGCCTGGGGTGGATTCAGGCTCTCAGCCCTGAAGAGACGCTTCTTGACTTGTGATTCATCATTTAAAAAGGGAAAAAAAACCCCACTGTGAATAATTACCAGGGCTTTTCTTTTTTTTTTGCCCCCCCCCCTCCTTTCATAGTTACAAATTCTGATCAACTCGTGTTGTTTGATTTCATTGGTAAAAGCAGCTGATGCCTGCGCGAGCGGGACTGGGAGGAACACGCAGAGCCCAGGGACCGGCCGTGGCGGGTGGCTGATGTCCGGTGGGAACACCGGGGCTCCTCCACGCAGGGAGGGAGCCGGGCTCCCGTGCCCCAGCTCCGGAGGGACGTCCTGAGCCGCGTGAGGAGCTTTCACTATTTTTGGACCATTAAAGGAGACGAACCAGGACTCCAGCAGTTTTGGCAGGGGGCAGAGAGCTCCACGCATCGCTATTTCAGCCCGACTCCCACCTCAGAGAGACCCAACGCGCTCCCCTACCAGGAGCCACACCACACCATTGCACACCCATCCTACTGGGACATACTGGCCAGGTTCCTGGCCTTAATGCCAGCACTCAGGGAGGTGCCCGGTGCAACGACCAAACTCTCTCCTTCGCTGGCAGACCCATCACTGCAGACCCGTGCGACCCGACACGCGGCAGCAGGCTGTTGAATTAGCCGGCTCCCAAAGCCCAGGGAAAACCACACGGCCCTACCAGCAGGCAACTCGGCAACAATTAAAGCTTGTTTCCTCTTTGAGGCAGGAAAAGGAGGACAAGAAATGAACTCGGTATCCCCCAAACCCTCTAGAAGAGGCAATTCCCTCCCGGCAGATCCCGCAGGAGCATTGCATAGGTAGATTTTTTTTTTTTTTTGGCATACAAAACAGCAGCGTGTTAAAAAACAAGGAAATAAAAAAAACCCCACCCGTTGCTCAAACAACACACAAAGTGCTTTTTATTCCAGAGACAAAAGAGCCTCAGATGCTAAAAGCCCCAAATCCCACATTCCTGTCTTGTCTCTGTAAATTAAAAGCCTTTCAGACACTTCCAATGGCAACAGATGGGGACTGGGAGTGCGGCATCGGAGCCGCGGACCGAGGAGCCCCCAGCAACGAGACAGGGTCTGGTTGTGCCGGCGGCAGAAAAGCTCCGCCGCGCACTGAGGCTGGACCCTGGCACAGCCAGGGGTTCCCTCAAACCCCTCCGCAGGACCCAGATTCCTCCTCCTCGTCCCCAAAACGCCACCGCCTTGCGCCGCCGGTGCAGAACCTCGTTAATGAGACGTTTCCCTTTCCTCAATCAAGCTGTTTTTCCTTCGCCCACCCTCTCCCCAGTGCGCGGGGGCTCATCCTTCCCCCAGTTTCCAGCAACTTCCCATTGAAGCGTCACTCTGGCTCCCAAGACAATGCCGGCTGATTCATCAGCTCCGAATATTTTAAACCCTATTGTTCTCCCCAACACATTTTTCCCCTTTTTCTTGAAAATACCAATAGGTTCCCTACTCACGAGGGCATGTTTTCCTCTTCCCAGGAGCAGGACCGGCTCTCGAGGATGGGTGGATGGGAACGATCCCATCTTGTTTGGGAATGATCGGGGTTTTGTCCCCAGCTGCAGGAGATGGAGGAGGGAATTGCATCGGCTTGTGGCAGGATCCGGCCTTGGGGGGACCGGACAGGACGGTACCACTAACCCGGTGCTGCCCACGCTGCAAGAAATCGCCCAAACCCGGCGGATGGATGCAAAAACCTGCCCATGCTAAGGGGGTGGGGAGCAACTGGGAGCATGGGGAGCACTGGGGTGGGGGCTCCTGGCTCGCACTGCAGGGAAATTTGGGGAGGAGGTGAAGGTCGGGCAGGACCAGCACGAGCCGACCCCTGCGGAAGGGTGTCCCTGCCCGGGGGTCAGGGTTACCCAGAAGGCACAAACCAGCCAAGATGCCGGGCNCCGAATATTTTAAACCCTATTGTTCTCCCCAACACATTTTTCCCCTTTTTCTTGAAAATACCAATAGGTTCCCTACTCACGAGGGCATGTTTTCCTCTTCCCAGGAGCAGGACNCGTAAGGGTGCCCCTGCCCGGGGGTCAGGGTTACCCAGAAGGCACAAACCAGCCAAGATGCTGGGCAGGCGTTTGCTCTCAGACGTTATCGGGAAGCTGAGCCCGTCCGCTGCGAGCGGCTCCCACCTCACCGGCAGTCGAGGTGATACGGGATGAGCGAGCAGGAGGCGTTTGGCAGCCGAGGAAACAAGGAAAAACCCACTGGGCAGAAGGGAGGAGGAATCCTCTCTATCCGCCCAGCCTTTTGCCGTGTGCCCAAAGGTGCTGCACCCCAACGAGGACACCCCGGCACACAGGGATGGGAGCTTCTCGGTGCAACCAGAGCAACCGGGCCAGGCTCCCTGGGGAAAAGCCTCCCCAGGTCCCAGCTTGGCCCTTTGTGCCGGCTTTTCTTGGTTCAGTTGCACATCATGAAACTCTTCCCCATCCAACGGTGGGACTGGGAAGGAATCGGGAAGAGCTGCCCTGAGCTGATGGTGAGAGAGAAGCTGGAAGCAGAGCTGGACCCACCGGGGCCACCAACCAAAGGCGCGACGATTTGAGGAGAGCCAAACCCAACCAGCCCCAGGTTTGCACCAAGGAGGCTGCAAAGCAGAATGTTTCGCTGCTGGCAGGGCAGGTGCTGGGACGTGGTGCCTCGGCCAGGCTCGTTGGGTCCCTCAGGTTCCTTCCCCGGCTGCTCTGTGCGTCCCCTTCCCCTCCGTGCTGCCAGCGATGACGCAGGGGGCTCCAGCCCTTACCAGGGTGAGTTTTGTCCTTCCTAAAATCGTTTTCTATGGGGTTTTGAACAGGACATGGCCTCTACAGAGTCCTTACCCTCTTTGGTAGGCATCTACCCTATCCAAGAATTGCACCAAAACCCAAACCTCAAACTCCCTAAACCTCAAACCTGGCTTAACTGGCAGGTTAACCCATCTGCGTCCAACCCCAACCCAGCTGGGGCCGGAGCTGCCTCCTTCCACCCGGGCACCGGGAGCCCTCCAGAGCGAGAGGCTCTTCCAACCCCAGCAGCCCCCATGGCTTGTCAGCATCGCCCCGATGCCGGAGGAGTCCCATGTCTCCCTTTATTAAGTCTCTCCACAGTTCTTAGCTACAAACAGGTGAACACTCGCCCATGGCTCAGCCCACAGGGATGGCAAATTATGGGCTCCATCCTTGGCAATAAAACACTGCCCGCGGGCCCACGCTCCAACTTTACGCTTACATGGGGGAAAAAAAAAGCCCTTTGCAAGCCCAGGATTGCAACCACCAAACACAAACCTGGCCTTTAGTGATGGGAGAGGTGGGTGCCCCCGCCGCAGCACCCCCAGCTTCGTGCTGGATCCCCACGAGCTCTACGTTGAAGCTGTCCTGAAGTGCAAAGTCAAAGCTCGGCCTTTCCAGCCCAAAAGGCGTGGGAGCGGTGGAGGAAAGAGGCTGCTGGCAGCCCGAGCTGCTCACGGTACCCATCAACCGCCCGCCCAAAGCCCATCCCTGGCCGGAGACTCATTAAGGAACCTGCTCCCTCCCAAACTAATTAATAGTAAACAGACACCAGGGGCTCCGGCCATGTCAGGATGCGGAAATTTGTCAGTGCTGGAGCACACGCACGCGTCTGGCTCAGCTCCGACAGAGCCGCTGTGAGGGCCCAGCCTGTGGCAGGACGTGCCAAGACACCTTCCAGCCGTGCCGGTGGGCTCACCTGAGTCTCTGGAAGCCCAAATATGCCAGGAATAGGGGTCCCATGGGGCCACAAAGGGTCCCATGGGGACCATCCCTTTTCCCCGTCCCCTTCCCGCAGCCCAGCGGTCCCCAGCTCCCTCTCCTGCTGCCATCCCGCGGCCGTGTCCCACAACTGCACATGCACACCCGTGTACGGCACCGGACAAGGCTGCGGCCACGCTGAGACCACAGCAGCACCCAAGGGTGGCCCCGCACCCCTACAAAGCAGCGACCTGTCCCCAAGCACCATGGCCACAGAGGATTGGCCCCACACCACCGCAGCCCCTTGCCCATGGGTGGTGGCAGGAGGCCAAGGCATCCTCAGTCCGTCCCCACCTCCCCGCTGAGCTCCGGCCGAAGGATGCTGAGCCTCTGCTCAGCCCTGAGTGCCCCTCCCCGAGGCCACCTCGGGGTAGATGTCAAAGCTCAGGTGGCAGTGCCGTGGCAGCTCGCGGACAGGAACGCAGCAGGGTTTACGGAGAGGTGGCAGGAGGGGACACGAGCAGCCCTTTCTGGCCCTACCATCCTCAGATGTGATCCCAGAGCGGGTCTGTGCCCACAGGAGGAGGGCTGCCCGCCCCTCCAAACCACAGGGAAAAAACAGGGTTTATCAAAACTCAGTTTATTCCAAATGTTAAAAGATTACAGTTTTTTAACTCTCTTCCTCAATTCATCAAACAAAATACTTTACATTTTCTCTTAAAAAAAAATTTCAACCTATCTAGCCATTGTACGAGTCCCAGCCCCCCGCCCCACACACACCCTCCGCTTCCCCCTATTGCTATAACTTAACATATAAAATTAAATCTTCGCAGATCCCCTTCTCAGTCCCGGTACCTGGAAAGCAGCACAGAAAGAGAAGGCGGGGCAGGCCGGGCACAGGGAGCGACACCAGCTGAGCCGAGACCGGAGGCAATGGGGAGGAGGGAGTCCCGTTGTTTCAAGCGATCCGATGCATAGCTGGCTTTTGGTTCTGTCTTCTCAGCAAGGCCCTAACAGCAAACGAAGCTCCTTCCTCAGCAAAGGGAAGAGAGAAAATTAAAAGAACAAAGTCCCCACTCGTGGGATGGATTTTGTTGGGTTTCTGAAGGCAATGGGGAAGAGCAAGAGTGGCTGGCACTGCAGAGAGCAGCGCTGGAGGTGGCCGCTCCAGGCAGGAGAGGGGGAACCTGCTCCCGGCCTCACTGCCTGGGGGATTTTGGCTCAGATCTGTAAGCGGTGATGGGTGGGAGGCAGGAGCCCCCGTTTTCTGGCAGCCACAGCTCTGTGCGCAGCGCGGGCTGGGCATCATCTGGTGGCGTTCCCCCTCGCAGGCTCCCAGCCACATCTCCCCGCTGCAGCCACAAGCGTTGGGTGTGAGAGGAGAGCGCTCCCCAGGAGCGTCTCTGCTGGACTGAGAGCTCACCCGGAACGAGCCCAGAGGGGTCTGGTGGGTGGCAGCAGCCAAATCCAAGTCCGAGAGGTAAAAGATGTTGCGGTTAAGGGGTTGGAGGAGCACCCAGAGATGGGGAACACGGGGACCTCAGAACCTTTTTGTGTAGTGAAGAACAAGGCCCTGAGCTTTGCTGGGCCGGGAAGTAATAAAAAACCCAAACAGATGAGAAGTGGAAAACCCATCCAGCCACAGTACTGAGATCAGTTTAGGACCAAGCCAACCCGAGGGAGCTGACAGCACCAGGCACCATGGGAAGACAGACACACGCTTGCAGGGAGAAAACGCGAGCAGCCCTGAAGAGCCCTGCTCCAGCCACGCAGACGCTGCCAGGGGGAGCGTCCGGGAGCCTCCCGCCCTCCCCATTGCCGTCAGCAGGAGACCAGAGCTGGAAACGGGTCGCCGAACCCGGGCGGAAGGAGGGGGCGTGTGCACAGGTCCCACATCCCGCTGGGCTTGGCTGCGTGGCATCACTTCATCAACTCTGCTCCTTGTCTTTGACCAGCAGCACCGTGTGTTGGCCGCCACTGGACACGGCCAGGACCGTGCGGTTTTCCAGCTGCTTGCCCGTCATCTCCACGGGGCTCCAGACGTCATCCTCCTCCCCTGTGCCCAGCTGGTAGTTGGTGCCCATGCCCCAGGCAAACGCTCGGCCTGCAATGGAGGTGACGAAAGTTTTGACTTCAAAGGGGCTGCAGGATGGGGTGGGAAGGGGACCCAGCAGCCAGACCCAAGGGGACTTCACACCCAGGCAGGGGGATGAGCGACGGCTGCCAGAGAGGCAGGCAGGGACAAGAGGAGCAGCGCGGGGACTTCACACCCAGGCAGGGGGATGAGCGACGGCTGCCAGAAAGGCAGGCAGGGACAAGAGGAGCAGCGCTTGACAACTTGAAGAGGCATTTCATCACACAGCCAAGGCAGGGTTTTGCCCCTGGGGAGCAAACCAAACCCATCAGCCCACTGCAAACTCCTTCCCGCAGCCATGCGCTGCAGATGCTGTGCACAAGCAAGTGTAGCACCAGAGCACGGAGGTCTCGCAGCAGCAGAGTTCAGGGTGTGGAGAAGGCACTGGCGGGGCAATAATCCCTCCTGGTCAGCACCCTGTTAGGAACCTTGCTGCCAAGGGCCCACAAAAATATTTGAGCAGCTGCTGCCCAGCTGCCCCTGGGCCGGGCACTCGGCAGGGGCTGCATCAGCGCCTGGACCTGGCTCCAGTCCCGATGCAGACAGCAGCATGCGATGAAGCTGCGTGAGGCCAGCCAGATCCTGGGGGGCCAGGCTGGGCAGAGCACCAGGATGGTGCGTGAGGGGTGGAGGGGTACACAGGGCAGTGTTCCGAAGCCCATGGAAGCCCCTGGCACTCACCATCACTGCTGACTGCGTAGCCGACTGACGCACCGCACGCGACGGAAGAGATGCTGGGGAGCTCTGAGATGACGGTGGGCGTGCTCTTCTCCTCCGCCCCTGCCCCGAGGCCCAGCCGGCCATACTCTGCCCTGCCCAGGCTGTAGGCTTTACCTAGAGCACAAGAGACACACAGGAGAGGTGACTCGAGAGGGGCAGAAGCCCGCAGCAAGCCATAGCCAGACACTCTTCCCCCGGGCTAACTCCTGGAGGAGCATCGCTCCTCCCTACCACACCCTAGATCCCAACCAGGAGGCGCAGGGTGGGATAGAGACCCTTGAGCTCCCCAAAATCAAGAGGATGGGTGGTTGCCTGGACAATCAAGCCTGCGAGAGCAGAGTTCACAAGTGTCTCCAGGCTTCTGTTACCCTCCCTGCCCTTTGCTGCAAATTCACACCACCCTTGTTGCCTTGAACAGTGAGGACTTGGGAAGGCTCCAGCACATCTCCCTCACCCCAACACCTCCCCAGCCAGGACAAGGGACATGGGAGTCCCCCCCATCCCACTTCGCGTGACTCCCAGCCCGCCCATCGTGCTGGCGCTCACCCTCCGAGTCGACGCAGACCGTGTGGTGCTGCCCGCCAGAGAACCCGACCCAGGACTTGGTGGAGTTCTTGAAGCACGTCAGGTTCTGTGCGGAGAAGCAGGGCTCGGTGCCCTGGGTCCCTGCAGGGTGGGATGCACAAACCCGGGCAGATCAGCTCTGTGGGCACAGACAGCCCAAGCCAGGCACCAGCACTGAGCCATCCACTCTGGGGCTCACCCCACCAGAGACTGACACAGCCCCCCAAGCCCCCAGAATCAAATTTCTGCTCAAACCCATTGGCTGCAGGGGCTGGGACCTAAACCCAGAGCTATGCAGGATGACTCCCCACCCCAATTTTGAGCTCTGGTGTGTCTGGCGGGTGCTTGGTGTTCAGGATCTGGGGTGCCCAGCAGTGTTCCCCCCCCAGGCCAGGGCAGCACGGGACCAGGAAGTCCGCAGCCAAACCAAAGCAGGCAGGAGATCTGGAGGGATGTAAGCGAAGCTCACCCAGCTGGTGGTAGTTGGAGAGGCCAAATCCATAGATGTGTCCCTCCTGCGTGACAGCGAAGGTGAAATAAGCCCCGCAAAAGGCGTCCTGGAAACGCGTTTTGCTTCTGTTGCCTTTGCCTCTGACAGGGACGCACTGGGGGACCAGCAGGCGCTCTAGGGGCAGGAAACAAGGTGTCACACGAGGCCTAGTGATTTAGACCCTTTTCATCTCCCCTTAGATCCAGCTCACTGAATTCAAGCAAGCAATTTACACAAAAGCCCTTGAAGAGCAGGGGAAGAGACAGGGTCTCTTTGCTCCTCTGCAAAGCACAGAGCTGGGGCGGAAGGACGCAGTGCCGCGTGCTTCCGAGCACCAAAGCAACTCACGCAGCCCTTTCCTTCCTCCCCGGTTGGCAAAGAGCGCCGGCACTCTCCCCAGCTGGCCCTGCTCGCCACAGCCGCACGTGAAGAGGTCACCGTCCACCGTCAGCATCACTAAGTGGTCATTCCCTGGGAGAGGAATGAAGCAGGCGTCACACTCCAGATCCCCCAGGAACCCAGCAAGACCCAGAGGCTGAGATCCCACGCGTAGGGATCGATCCCAGCTTTGGACAATTCAGTGGGGTTTACTGCATCGGATCCCTTGACACCAGCTTCTGGCACAACTTAACACCCCAGGATCTTCCTCTTCCTGATCCCAGTTCCCCAGCGAAAACTCCAAATAAGTTTCTCTGGGAAGGTTTAGGGGCACAGCCCTCCCCAGCCTCACCTGGGCCCTGGACAAGTTCCCTGGCTGCTCTGCTCAGCTTCCCCAAGTCTAGAAGAAGGCGAGCGCTTTGACCCCACTGGGTCATGGTTAGGGCACTCTTGTAAGGCATTTTACATCGAATTGGGTCAAATATTAACAATCTCATTGCGGCTAGGAAAGACGCAAGGTCTGTTCACTCAGGAGCTAGAGGAGAGCAAGCACACCATGGTATCTGGCTCAGAGCAGCCATGGGGGAGGAAAAGGACATGGACCTTCTGGACCTTCACCTCCTCCTGAGGGTTGCAACAGCCTGGTGCACCAGACTGACCCACGCACGCCCCAGGACCTTGCTCACCTGAGACAATTTTAACGACAGGTGCACTGAGCTGGAGCAGCACAGGAACGGAGCTCGTCTTCATGGGCTCCAGCAAGCCAATCACCCCGTTGTTATCCTGTGTGGAGAGACGGATGCGGGGATGTGAGCTGTGGAAGCAGCAACTGTCAGCGGAGTTTCCAGTGTCCGAGAAATCAACATACCCGGAAAGAGCCCCAGACAAAAACCCTGCCGTCCTCTGTCAGCGCGGCTGTGTGACTGTCGCCCGCAGAGACCTGCACCACCTTTTCCTGCAGCTCCACCAGCCCCGGTGTGGTCTCCGACCCTTCTGCTGAGGTGTCGCGCCCGAGGGCGCCTTCATCGTTGCATCCAAAGGTGTAGATCTGCAGATAAAGAGCAAGACAGTCAGGATGAGACCCGGAGGAGCAACAGGTTGAGCATAAAGCCAGTGGACAGAGACCCACCAGGCTAAATTATCCCTTTGAGCCCCTAAAATTTTGTGATCCATGGCATGGAGACCACGCTCATCCCCGGAGCTGGAGTGAGCTACACTTGCAGGGAGAGAAGCAACCAATTCAGACCACCCCTGCTCCAGGACAGGTCCCACAGCTTGCGGGGAAGAACAGCTCAGCTACCCCTCTCTCCCCAGGGGCTGCCCCCTCCACCCTGCACTCACTTTTCCTGTGTGGCTGAGGCACACTGTGTGCATCCCTCCAGCTTCCGCCTGCACAATCATCTCTGGCAGTGGCACCAGGGCCGGCTTCTTCCTCTCCATCACGTCCTCCCCCAGGCCCAGCTGGCCGACATCCCCCTGCCCCAGCGTCAGCACCAGGCCGGGCTGTGTCCGGTGGGACGGGTGGCAGACTGTGGGGCAGAAGGCAGATAAAAAACATATATAACATACGGGGTGGAACAATCCTTCCATTAAAGCTGGTCCCTGGGAACGGGGAAAAAGGCAGGGATTTTTTCTTACCTTTAAGCTTCTTCCTTCCAGGGGACGACTCTTCGGCCACTGGGCTCTTCTTCGCAGAGCGTTTCCCCGGCATAGTGCCTTGGATCTAAACCCCACAGACACCCTGTCAGGGGGGTGTCACCTCGTGTCACCCCAGGGGCTTTGCTGGAGGCTCACAGCGCACCTAACAGCTGTCTGGCGTCTTTTTCACCCCTCCTGCTTTAACGTCACCCCGGGTCACCTGAGGGAGCGGTGACTGCACTAGGATTTGAGCGCCGGCCTCCGTACTTTACCCCCTCTGACGCAGAGGCGAGCCCCCCTCCACCCTGCGGGGAGCCAGGCCAGGTAACGGGGCCCCAGCCCCCCGCCTGCGCTCCTCAGCGCTCAGGCCCACGAATGCCGTCCCGCCCCCCCCC
>VZSC01016362.1:31775-55059 GCA_013398225.1 Steatornis caripensis
CGGTGCAGGCAGGGCGGGCAGCTGCCGCTATGGTGGCTTCCGAGGGGCCTCCTGCTCAGTCAGCGTGTAAATAACTCGTCCCGACGTGCCACCTCTACACCCGCCTGCCCAGCCAGGGGTTCAGCCGCAAGGGGACGGGGCTGCAGCAAAACAATCGGGTACTGAGCACCAGGAGGGGCCGATCAGACAGCGAAACGTGGCAAAGAGCGTTACAAAAGCCAGCGGGTCCACGCTCTCAGGGCTGGTAGCCAGGACCACGGCCAAGATGCCCTCTAACGAAGGCTATTCTTCAGCCGTTTAGTGGGAAACGCTGACTTAGTGAACTTCTTTACACCCTACTCCATCTGTTTGGAGAAAAGCAACAAGCCCAGTAACACACATGCTGCTTGCCACGCTACGAGAAAGTCTTAAGTCCATCAGTTCTGGGTAGTTAACCAGTAATTAATCGGCAGTTATTCAGACAGGGTCTTTCAAAGCATCGACAGTAGCGTTTCAAACCATTTCAGGCGTAGCAGAGATGTTTGCCAGGGCCTTCTCCAGCTCAGGAATCCCTAATTGCGGAAATAACGATCGCATAGAGTTGATTAAGAGTCACTGGCCTTCCTACCAGGGGATTAAAAGCATCACGTTCACAACCTGAAAGGGCTGCAGTGGAGTTCTGAAACTTTCTGGTCCTCATAATTGTTACAATTCTTTTACAATAAAGCCAAAAGATGTGCTTCCCACAGGATTTGCAGCCTGTTGAGGACGCAGAGCTGACCAGGGCATTCGTCCCTCCCCCCTTCCATCATCCCACTCTCATTCCTGAAGCAGGAACCAGACTGAATTTCTTGTGGTAACAGGAAGATGGCAACCCAACAATCCACGCCTGGAATATCAAGTCCTCTTACCTAACATGCTGAGTCCTTCCTATTCCACTGATTAGCTTTACTCGTTAACACATAAATCCACCCATCAGGATGCTCTAGACCAAAGGCCTGCGTCATCTGTGTGGAAAAAACCAGCCCTTTTCCCAGAAATTCCTAATTATGTACTTAGCTAACAGGCCAGCCTCATCTCCTTTTGTGTAACCAGAGCCTAGCCCCGCGGAGCCCGTGCCACTCCTGCAGCCAGGCCCTGGTGACCAGAAAACAGGCACGTAACCCCAGCATGTTCACTCATTCCAGGGATGAGCAGGTACATCCACAATCTCACCCTTTACCTTCAAGTTTCAGGGGGATATCCAGCTGCTGGGGCAAGTAGGTAACTTGTTAATGTGTGTTTTAACCCTTTATTTCAGCACAACCTTCCCAGAAGCTGCTGAGGCCATCAGCATTGTTCCTTTGGCAGATGAGCGGATTTTTCGTTGCCCCCACAGCAGAGCTGGGCTACAGCCCACATCAACCCTTCTGGGTTTTAACACTGATGCAAAGGTTAATCTGCCACGAGATAATCCAAAACTAAAAGGCATCGCCTGCTCCTAATCCAGCCCAAAGAGCCAATGACAGTTTTTAAGTAGGTTTTGCACCTTTCACCACCCCCACCCCCACAGAGGACACGCAAACAGCACACAGGAATCCCACATCAGACACCAAGCGAGAGGCACCAACAGCAGCGTCCAAGATCTCTTCATATTTTGGGACGGATCAAGTGATCACCCACACAAAGAAATGTACACCAAGCAAAAACAAGTGAAGTTTATTTAGTTCTCTACTGCAGCTAGATACAGGTTTACAGTTGATCCTTATTTCAGGTAACACGAATGCACAAATTACCACTCTTGCCCACATCCCACGAGCCACCCCTCCGGCATTCGTTTCCCCTGCAACGTCCTCGCCATGCTCGAGCCGCATCGGGTCGAATCACACCTCCCCTGGCAGCTGGCAGAGGGCAGCCCCACCAACTGGCGGGGTGGCTGGTCTGCAGGCCAGCAAGTCCCAGTCCCCAGAGAGCACGTGGCTTCTTTTTCTCATTCCTTTCTTACACCATGGGCTACCATCCTTTGAAAAGCACCCCAAAGGTCACTCCCTTCCTGGCGAGCCACGCCACCCAGTCCTGCCCTTGCCTTTGTGGTCCCTTTCAGGCACCTGTACGCCAAATTCACCACCACCCCATGGCTCCATCCTCTCCTGTGCATAGCTCACACAGGCGCGGCTTCATTGTACCACAAACTCAGCACCTACACGACACACCACGTGACCAGGCACAGCCCTGCCTTCTCACAGAGACCGTTTAACAGGCAGTCCCCAGCGGGCAGCACGTCGCTGCCGAACATGGGCATCTCCTCCTGCTTCCAGCCCGTTCTGATCCCTGCAGCCACGTCACACACACTGCATGACAGCAACCTGTGCTATCACTTCTATTATTCAGGCTGGTACCCTCAATATACTCACGCTCTCCCACTAGACACGGGGATTCTTTTCTGTTGTCAGCCTTTCATCAGCGTCTGCAACAATTTAGGAAAAAAAATAAAAATAAGAGAGCTTACTACTCAGCAAGAAGCACAGAACCCATTAGCTATGTGACGATCAGGTAAAGCCCAGGCACACGTTCCCAGCCCGAAGCAAGCATGACATGTGCCTACTATGTGCCTTCCGCCAGTATAATCCCAGTGCTCCACCACCCATATTAATGACACATCCTTCTTCACAGCAGGTAAAAAGTCTGCTGGGACTGATGAACATGAAACACGCGTGATGACAGGGGTCTGTGCCAGGGCCCTCGTGACTTTCCACCACGTGTTTCTGGTCTTTCCCCAGTTCCCGTATCACACAAATAAGGCCTCAAACTCATCAAATATCCTTCACCATGCATTTTTCCCCCCCTCTTCTTTAAGATTCAGGAATCAGCCTCTTCCCCTAGTCCATCCAAAGTCCAACAACCATCTCAGAAACTGGGGAAACGCCTAAGCTAATGTAAAGCTAAAAATCTAACGATGAGCTTGAGCGGTATAGGAACTATATTATTTTGTTTGTAGGTGCACACGCTGGAGGAGTGATCCCCGTGTTCCTGGCACGCTGAATAAAGCGTCTACTTATTCACGTTAAATTGGTGTCGGGTAAGCTTCTTTTGCCCCGTTTGGTTACATAACTAGCCACAGCCAACAATATCGCAGATTTTCGGCAACAGTATCAGCGCAGTATTACTCACCTTCCAAATCGGTGCTCCACTCACTTCAAACTCAGGAAGTTAAGCACTGCGAATAACAAAGAGAAGATTTTGTAATTAATTGCTGTTTCTCCTTTCCCCTTTCCCCCACCCCAGCCGTGCAGACCGGCACACGCCTCCCCACGCCCGCCGGGGCTGCAGAGCTGTTTCCTGCATGGTTTATCTCCTCCGTCATGGCCCGAGGGCTCGGAGAAGCAGTAGGAATATGCAGGCTGCAGACCCGAGGCCCGGCTTGTTCTCCAACGTCGTGGAAAGGGACTGTACGTCACGGGCCCGAAGGCCTACGCTCCCATGCGCCACACGGACAGAGCCGAGAGAGAGCGACTTCTCCGGGTATCCACGTTGGATTCACGGCTTAAGGCGCCGTCGCCACCTTCGCCCCCAATCCCCTTTTCCTCTGCCCCCACCCCCCAGCGACACACAGCTCACAGAACGACCCCACGGCCGGTACTCACGGCGGCAGCGGGCTGGGGGAGGCCGGGCCGGGCAGGCGTCAGCGCAGCCTGAGGGACGAGAAGACGGTGAGGAGCGGCTGAGGGCGGCGCGGCCCCTCAGAGGCGCCAAGCGAAGGCCGCTCAAGGCCTCTTACCACCAGGGAAGCAGCGGCCACAGGGACCCCCACGGTAATGCGGGGGAGGCGCGGGGAGGCTCGGACCTACCTGACACCGCCGCTCCACGCGGAGAAAGAGGCCGAATGCCCGCGCGTCGCGGTATTTATAGAGCGGGAGGGGGCGGGGCTAGAGCGCGCATGCGCGGCGAGCAAGGCCCGGGGGGGCATGACCCATGCGCGGTGGGGAGGTGGTGGCTGTTGGCGCATGCGCGGTGGGAAGGCGGGAAAGGCGGCCATGGCAGCCATGCTGGCTCAGCGCACCGCCCGCCTCTGCTGGGGAGAGGCAGAGTCCGAACCCCCCAACCCTTCCTCCCCTCACCGAGGCATTTCAAGCGTGACCACACAAAGCACTTTTTTAAAAAAAAATCCTAAAATACTTTTATTCAATAATTAAAATTTGTTGATGAGGAGACTGATATACAACACAATGATTTAGTCTACAGGCATACTGTACAGGGGGAAGCTGTGAGGGAAGACCCCACCACCATCTCCCGTGGGGCCATGGCAGCCTGGGTGTTGGCACGGTGCGGAGGGACCGGCGGCAGAGCCAGGCCCTACCGAGCAAGAGGAGAGCGGTGTGCGAGCAAGGCCAGTCCTTCTCTCCGTTCCCACACCCTCCTCGTCCTGCCATACTCCCTTCTTCACATTAAGTGGCACCTCACACATGGGTTAGGCTTTGTGCATGATACAGCCAATACTAGATACTTTTTTTAAAAAAACCCACATTTAGGAAGAACCAATATGAGATCGTTCTCAGAAGAAAAAGAGTATCTTTTTAAGGTCACTTTTTAAACCTCTTCTTTCCTTCCTGCCACACAGTGAAATTATCAAGTTTCCAGTAGCTTTAGTTGTAAAAATGAGAAAAGGCAAGTTTCACCCTGATTTGGGAGAGTAAAAAACATCTGACAGGAAGCCACAATAAAAAGAATGGACTACTCTCACAGCTTCCCCAAATTAAAAAGTTTTTAAAAGGCAACAGTCAGTTCCTGGTTCTGTAATTTGTTAAAACAAGTCTAGATATCTCAAGACAAGATCTGTTAACAGTTAACATCACAGCAAGTGTGAGAGCATGAGGAGGGAATGTTTTATACATGTGGTTTTTGTTTTTCTTTTTTTTTACAAAAAGATGCAGCATATGTTAATATCTATACAATTCCCTTCCAGGACAACAAACCGTTGGTCAGTAGTGATTCAGGACATTAAGGACATGACAGAGATGCAAGCAAAACCAAAAAATTACAAGTCACATGTCAGTTATCTGCCAGGTCAGCATCTGCGCCGGGTTCTCTGTACACAGCTAATATACACACGTGCTTCCTAGCACATCCGCTCTCCACTCCTCAGCTTTCCAACATCAGAGCTGCCAGGTTTCCCCCCCCCTCCTCTTGGTAAGGAGGAGGAAATGAAGGAGTTACACCCCAAAAAAGGAGTATGTACAGCTGAGAACTGGGCCTGTCCGGGTTGAGAAAGGGAGCTGGGGAACGAACCGTTCATTCACATGTGCGTGGTCTCCTGCCAGGGATGCTGGCGCCGGAGCAGGGGCGTATTGCTGAGCTGTGCGAGGTATAGTGTTCTGTTCCAGCCTGATGGCACTCGAGACGTGTTTGTTCCAGTGAAAATGCTACATTCAGACAGGATCTCCCTCCCCTGGCCGAAAGCCCTTTTCTGGATATGTTTTGAAGGCAAATTTTGGAAGAGCCGAGGTTCCACCTTCGCTGTATTGCCTAGGAGAGGGACGCAGAGAACTACCAGGCCTCTTGGGTCTCTTGCTCCCTTTCTTGGAAGATTATGGTCGATGGTACCTAAAAGCCAAGTAAAAATCCAAGCATCACACTTGGAACTCTGGTTAAACGGTTACCGAGGCACTACAGATGGCTAAAAAGAGTAAAGCGAGTCATCGCTGAACTCTCAGCCCTCAGCAAAGCTGTTAACATCAAACAATTTCGCCTCTGCCTTCGAAAGCTCTTGTGCTCTGCACACACTCAGCCACAAGAAGCAACTGCTGAGGGGGGGGGAAAAAGAATCACTTGGGCCACGATCCCCCCGTTACTTCACAGGTAATACCCGAGCTAACTACCAAGGTGTTTTGTGGCTGTGGTTTCTGCTGCACATGTCTCCAGACTCCGAAAAGCACNACTGCTGAGGGGGGGGAAAAAAGAATCACTTGGGCCACGATCCCCCCGTTACTTCACAGGTAATACCCGAGCTAACTACCAAGGTGTTTTGTGGCTGTGGTTTCTGCTGCACATGTCTCCAGACTCCGAAAAGCACACTCCAGCTGCAAGGTCATGCTGGTTTCAGATACGCAAACTAGCCACTGGTGACACTTTGCGTTTCCAGGATCAAAGCCCCAGTTTAGGGAACAACCACCCACTCCATGACTGGTATTCCTCCGGTCACCCAACACCATCAAGGCAGAAAGGGACATTAAATCTACAACTATGGCACAGGTCATTTTTTCTAAGGTGTTAATGTTTTGCCTCTCAGCACTACCCCTGCTGCACAGCTCTTCCAACAAGACTAGAACTCTAAACGTGTTCTCACTCACCTTGTGAACTGCTTGCTGTCCTCATGGACTTCCATTTCACAGCTCTTAAATTCATTCAGCTCCTTCCGGATAGCAGCCTGCACAAAAAGCAAGAATTTTTTTTTTATCTCCTGCTAAGGCATATAAATATATATATTATATAAAATAACATATATATAAAAATAATACTAAAAATATATATATAATCCTCTCTGCCATCTCAAGTGACCTCAGCCACGGCAAGCAGGTGCTGTACCTCCCACAGCCCTGCTCAGGGCTGATCTGTACCACCTGCCAGTGGGGAAGAGTTAAGAGCAGTTTTGATACGCAAGGCTGAGTCCCACAGCTCCTTTGGTAAAGGCAGGAGCTCAGACTGCAGCAGCCACCCCAGCTTTCGCAGTCCACTCACACTAGGCTGAGTTTAATCTGTTGCCACACCAAGGGCTGGCCAGTCCCCACAAGTGGCCAGGGAAGACAAGAACAGATTGCTTCCCCACCAGCTCTTTGCCTAGGCCTGCCCCAGCCTGCAAGGAACTGCACTCCTGACTAATGTCCTGCACCTTGCATCCTCTTGGATCCCTCTGAAGCTGAGGCCAGGGCCACACTGGCGTGCAGACCATGCCCGCTTGGGCTCCACTTCACCGTGGAGGGGACAGCAAACAGGGCTGGGTACAGCACACGTGGGCGAAGGGACACTGGTGGTGCTTGGTGGGGTGGCAGAGGGAAAGATGAAGAAGTGAAGCAAAAGCAGCAAAGCAAATCTCCTTGGCTCACACAGTTTTACATGGGACACCCCGATCTAGCTCCCCTCTCCACACTTGGGGACAGGGCACTCCCTGTTACCTTGTCAGCTGGTGTTAGCTTTGTCCAGGGCTTATCCGCTCGCCGGTCATAGTCTTGAGCATCTGTTACTTCCACATATTCATTAAACCTCAGGATCTTCCTGGCCTGCAGCTCTGCCACCGTAGGCCTTTGGCTAAGCTGAACACCAGCAAGAACAAAGAAAGTTAGTGAGTGCCTTGTCCACAAAGCAGTTCAGGACTAAGTGCCCCAAGGAAACTAAAACCAGTTCCCTCACTGGGCCTGAACCAGAGATACTACTAGATCCTGCTTGCAGCTTGCAAGCAAATAGGGAAACCCTCTTACAGACAGTGTAATCTCATTCGCATCACGAGGCTGGGATAGGGCAGAAGGAAGGCGACATGGCGCCAAGGAGAAGACTGAGGCGTTTGGGAACAGCCATTACAAGGGCGAGCCCTGTGTGACACCCCTAAACCAAGCAAGCCCGTTCCCCGCTTCAGCAATGGCGATGCTCACATTCCACACCCGCAGGCCCGTGGAAAGTTTTTTTTCCCCAGCCGTGAATAACAACCACAAGTTAACTCGGATGTTGTAGCGAAAAGCAGCTGTTGCTCCGCTCAGCTTCTCCCACGCTGCTGTTACTTTGGAAACGGATTTTGGGGAGCCCAGTGGGAAAGTCGTAGCCACTGAAGTGATGTTAAAACAGCTAGGCCAGCACCAGCAAACCTTTCAAGTGCCAGGTGCCAAATTTAGTTCTCATCTAGCTTGTTACACTTGATGCCAGCTCAGATCTATCACTGACAAACACGGCTGCAGTGCCAACGGCTCACCATTGGTGACAGTCCGTGTTCCAAAGTCACTGCAGTCAGAGGGCACTGGGGACACTTACACAATAGCCCCGTGACTTCACCCACAGCAAGGTACCTACAATGTGCTCATAGCCACCACCATCCCCGACAGCTCTGCCAGATGGCGATCACAGCACGGAGGCCAGCAGTACCTTTCTGGTGAGCCTGCGTTTGATCTCTCGCTTCTCAGCTTGACGGTCAGCTTCATTTTTTGCTGCCAAGGGAAAAGAAAAAAAAACATAAATGTTTCCTATAAGCCACAGGCTTTGAAAAGTGCTTTCTGGACTTTGAACAAAGGAGGGTACCGAGCTGTATCAGATTATCTACGTATCTGAAAGCTCACCGCGGCGTGTCCACACCTAGTACACAGGCAGAGAGTGCGGTCCAACTCAGTACCCTTGCTCACCAAGCACCCCCCTGATGGGCAGTGGCAATATGGGCCTTCACCCAGCACGCAGGAGTCGTTCCCTCCGGCCCCCATGTATGTTAAAGATTAATGGCCATATTGCCAAAGTACATCCACCCTTTGCGGATTGCTCCTCCTCAAAGCTACGATACTAGCAGTTTAAAGACAGTAACAGCACAGGTAAGTATTTTAAATGGAAACTTCCTGAACTGACATTTCCCTTTCCTCAAGATGTTTATTTAAAACTTTTGCAGAGCAAGGTACGGCCAAGGGAAACACCACTGACTGAGTAATGAGCTGCTGCTTCTTGGAATGTGCAATACAATGCTGTAATGTCTGGACCACAAATAAAAGTCCAGCCCAAATAAAAACACCTTTAACAGCCCTTGCTATGTAACATCAGAGCCTTAACCAGTTCACGTACTCTCCCCTGAGGCGTCAGGCCGGGGACAGGTAGCCTCTCTATAATATGATGCTTTGAACT
The DNA here is from genome assembly GCA_013398225.1 of Steatornis caripensis. NCBI lineage: Eukaryota > Metazoa > Chordata > Aves > Caprimulgiformes > Steatornithidae > Steatornis > Steatornis caripensis. The sequence continues at coordinate 40,599 of VZSC01016362.1, forward strand.
GTATTGCTTGGTGCCACTGCTAGGGTCTGATTTTATCCAGAGCCGGTTTCTTACGGTGATGAAATACTGGGAAAAATCAGTGGGACTGCTTTACTACAATGATATAATCGAAGCACAGCCCTCCGTCACTACATTTCAAGCAGATTCCAGGTACACCTGGATGAAGATGTTAAAGGCAAACTTATTTTATGACTTAGGACCGCTAGAGAAGCATCACTCACGTTGAAGTATGTTCCTCTGCTCCAGTTCTTCCGCTGTCGGTCTCTGACTCAGTCGCCTAAAGAAAAGCGTGACAAGCGCGCAATGTTGTATCTGGTCATTCATCAGCAGGGGATGAAGAATACAACTGCTTGGTTTCAGTGTCCCTGGAAAGCCTCCTCGACACCCTTCATTCACCAGTGGAGACAACTGCTGCCCTGTTTTGCACCTTCCTCTGCTCAAACAGCTCCTCACCCACAGGCACGGGTTTGGAAAGCACTACGGCCTCTCAAAAGCTCAGAGGCAACTTTGCAGGGAACTCCAGGAGATGGCAGAGTCTGGACAATCAACAACCCCAGCTTAATCCACCACTGAATGCATCAGAACTCAGTCTGCATCTCTCCACGTCCATATTTTACAGCAGTAACATTCTACAGTCCTTGAGATTTTTCCCCTCCCAGTCCATTTGACATCTGGAAACAGAGGCCTGTCAGGGGATATTGCTCAACTCCAGGAGGAACTTCCAACTTTTATAACTGAGGGGGGAAATGAACACTTAGCCTCCCAGCCCTGATCCAGCAGCAGTGCCCATCATATTCCAGCACAGGCTGCTTAGACAAGGCAACAGCTTGGTCCAGTCCCACCCCTCACGCCGTCCCAACGCTCAAACGTAACACCCCCCTCCATTCCTCCTACCTGATCAGTGTCGTCCCGATCTGGTGCCGAATTTCGTTCCACTCCTCCTTGCTCTTCCGAGGGAAGACGATCTTCTCCTCCTGTGGTGTGGTTGTGTTCCCCAGCTTTATAGCTAGCGTGTCTTTCCTCTTCACTTTGTTAGCCAGTGTGCCTGTGGGGAGGAAGCGCAATGGGATACGACTGAAGACTGCAGTGCCTGAGCACAGTGGTACCAGCCACATGCCCCTGGCATTCGTGCTCTCCCCTGGGGCTTTCTTTCCAAGCTCAGTACTACAGCTCCCGAGCTAGTCGGGAGCAACAGCCAGCATTCCTGTGCCATGCACACGTCGCTCACCTAACACTGTCCCACCTGAAGGGGTGGGATAGCACAAGCTATTGCAGGAGCCATCTGCAACTGGAGCGGGTGCAACTCAGCAGACGAGCGTACAGGTTTGGCTGTAGAGCCTTTGAAAAAGTGAGGAAGAGGACATATGGTACATCACGAAATCAAGAACCAGCTGCTTTGAAGCACTGTGCGAACCAGCTCTTTGATCCAGATCTCTGCACAGCCAGGCATGAGCTCAGCGGAAGAAAAAGCCAGCTGCAATGTCAAAGCCTTACTGTTATGGCTTTCGTCATCTTCCTCATCTTCGTCATCTTTGTACACGATGGGCCCCTCCGAGTCGGAGTCACTCATCCCTTCATCTCCTTCCTGCTCCTCTGGCAGGACCTGGGGTACCAGTTTTGGGATGACTGTGACAGATGGCACATCTCCAATATACACACGAGGGCCCGAATTCTGCTCCTCTTCTTGGTCATCTTCTTCCTCTTCCTCATCGTCTGGACTAACGAGAAGCACACTGTTACACCTCTTAACACACACCACAGGGGCTGGGGAACACCCCTGAGACCAACACCTTGTTAGCTCTCCTCAGCTCATAGAATGCACGTCTGCGGGTAGCCCAGGAACCAGAGATGCAAGAGCAGCCCCACGATCCTGCACCATCCCCTCTGCACAGCACAGGGAGCTCTGGCAGAGGAAGTGCCAGAGGCAGGTTCTTTGCAGAACCAAACAGCCCCCTCGCCCCCTACTCCGGGATTTTCAGGTTCAACTCTGTTATAATACCAGACAGTCCTTTTCCCACTTCTGCTGTACAAAATGAAAGGTTAAGGAAGGCCACAAATGGATGAAATCCAGGACCTTGTTCTGTCTTGGTGCAATTAAAGACAGGCCTGGATTCCTGGCATCAGCCTGTGTTTGTAGTCTGGAACCCATTTGCCTTTATGAGCAATAAAACCCCAGAACCAGTGTTCAATTTCATGAGGAAGATGCACTGGTCCCCTAAGAGGCTGAAACAGATTCAGCCATCAGGCAAAACGGTTACTGAGCTGTTGCAAAACAAGTCAAAGAAACCAGCCCGGCCCACAGGCCCCGCACCACCACAGCCTCGCGGAAGCAGGGAGAACACCACCAACACATCGGAACCCAGCGTGACCCACACCACTGCCAGGCGTTATCACACACACGCACAGGAGGTACTCACACTTTCAGCATCTCAATGGTGACAGGCAGGGACCTCGTCCTGCCCAGGGTGCCACTGTCTTCTCCAAAGCCATCGTTCTCAAAGAGCAGCGAGTGAGCCCTGTGCGACCCCTCGGCAGGTGGGGTGACAGGCAGAGGACTGGCCAGAGCCTGCTGGATACGGATGTGCAATGGGATTTGGGGCAGACGAGGCAGCACGTGAGGTTCACCAAACCCTTGCTCTGCTGTCCTCTTCGACACTTCCAGTGACCTGAAGTCTTCAGGAGTAGGAGGAGGAGTAGTCTCTTTGGGTAGATCCAGGGAACGTGGAGGGTCCAAGACAGGGGTGGAGGCAGGCAAGGGCACGCGTGGAGGTTCAGGGGGTATGTGTGTGGGCAGCGGTGGCGAAGGTGAGGGTGGCGGGTAAGAAGAGGTCATGTGCATCGGTATCGGTGCGGGGCGGTTAGCTGTCGCCATCCTGTCGTTCGGGGGTTTGGAGGTGACAGCTGCCTCTGACGTGTTGTTAGGCAGGAGGCCTCTCTTCGGTGGGAGAGGAGGGGAAGGCTTAGACAAGCCCGTACCACTGTTCATTGCTTGAGAAAGTTCAGCTGAAAATAAAAAACACAAAAGCCACTATATTTAACAGGGCATTTTCCAGACACCAGCATGGAATAAGCATGGCAAAGCACCCAGAGCTTTGGACCAAGCAATCTCAGCTGCTTTTCTGCTACAACATGGTGCCAGAAATAACCAGGTTGCAAGCCTCTAGTTTGTCCTTCCTGCAGCAAAAGTAAGACTTGGAAGAGCAGCCAGAAACAAGCAGGCTGGGAGAGGTCTGTGCGTCCTGCTGCTTTAGAGAGAGAGACAGCACCAGCCCTCAAGTGACAGCAGATGGAGCTCACCCAGATCAGCAGGCTGCCTTGGCGGAGGAATGCAGGTATGTAGGGCACTTTATGGCTATATTTACAGCACCAGTTTGCAAAGGAATCCAAGACATCCAGGACACCCCAGACTCCAGTTGTGTTAACGGCTCCCTTTCACATGAAGAAAAAAAACTTTTTGGGAAGCCTTATTCAAAGGCAAAAGTCAGAACTGCAAGCGGCAATGTGCTCTCCCCCTTTCCATTCATCTGCCAGACCCAGCCCAAGAACCCCTTGCTGCCAGCAGCTCCTGCCTGTTTGAGGTGGTTAGGTTCTGCTCTACTCCCTCTGCACTCCGTTCCTGAAGCTCCCTANATGGCTCCCTTTCACATGAAGAAAACAAAACTTTTTGGGAAGCCTTATTCAAAGGCAAAAGTCAGAACTGCAAGCGGCAATGTGCTCTCCCCCTTTCCATTCATCTGCCAGACCCAGCCCGAGAACCCCTTGCTGCCAGCAGCTCCTGCCTGTTTGAGGTGGTTAGGTTCTGCTCTACTCCCTCTGCACTCCGTTCCTGAAGCTCCCTATGAGCTTCTCTGCAACTACAAAATAAATCGCAAAACTTCCAAAAACAGTTAAGAGCCTCGAGCCTACACATAGTTTGCCTGCTGTGTGATGGAGCAGAGAGGGGACCGTGTCATATAATGAAAAATGCCTACAGCGGGCAAATCTTGGGTTCCTAGGGAAGAAGCTGGACCAGTGAAGACTGCTCTTGCTTTAGGAGTTTGTAGCCTTTAACGTTCACATGTCAACAGCTTCTTGGGCTTGGAAAGGTNGGGACCGTGTCATATAATGGAAAATGCCTACAGCGGGCAAATCTTGGGTTCCTAGGGAAGAAGCTGGACCAGTGAAGACTGCTCTTGCTTTAGGAGTTTGTAGCCTTTAACGTTCACATGTCAACAGCTTCTTGGGCTTGGAAAGGTTTTGCCCATCTGCTTGGAGAGGATCAGACTTACTGCAGGTCACCTGGAGCAGGTGACAGTCACAGCGGTAGCCCCAGCACAGAGCTGGGAGGAATCCACAGTCCCAGACTCCACAAGAGGGTGCTGCAAGCAGGGAGCGTTTCACCGAGATAAGGCTGCATAACTGGAGAGGTGGGCACATTTTTGGGATGGTTAGCATTTCCAGACTTTCCCCTTGTAGATTAAGGGCCAGATCGTGCAAAACACCAAGTGCCCTCAGCTCCCATCAACTTCAGCCCGGAGGGGTTTCAGTATCTCCTCAGCAGTGCTCGAAGCCTGGCAGGACCAGGCTCGAGTCACCTTTGGGTAATGACAGACAGATTTTGAAAGGGACCAAGTAGCTGGCAGAAGGAAGAGAGAGAAAAGGGCTGGGTGCTGCTCAGAGCATCCTCCCGAGCCAGCCCGTCTCCCTTTGGTGAGATAAACCCAGTGCAATGACTGGCACCACCTCTCCTGACGTGCCACTGTGGTGAGATCCAGTGCTCTAGCACAGTAACTGCGGCTCCTCAAACCTGCCAGCGGCACCAAGCAGCAGGGCTGCCGCCAAGCTCCCAGCTGGCGGGACTGCGCCGTTTGCCCTGCTTGCTTTTTCAAGCTGTTACCGATTAAATTCCTACTCCCCAAAAGTGTTTCCTGAGCCTTATTTTCACAGGTACTGCATCAGAGACCAGAACTGCTCAGAGAACGAACAAGGGAGGATCCTCATGAGGGAACAAAGGGGCGACTGCACATTAACAGTCCTCCCCTGCCCTAGGTTATAACAGCAGCACAGAAGCACACACATGCCCGAGTCAGATCACGCATCAAAGACCTGTGCAGAGCTCACAAAGCCCATTCCGCTGCTGCTTTTAATCCACAGCAACAAAACAAGGCTTGCACAGCAACAGCTGCACGCATGCTGCAGTTTCAGCTCCATCGTGCCGGAGGGATGGCCCTGCAGAGAGCTGCAAAGCCTCGCTCTGTATCTGCGTTCTCATCCAGGAGACAAAAGAGGGGCTGGCTGCTCTCCCCTCCTCTCCTCCACACCCCTGTAGCCGCAGGTGCACCGAGCCCAGCCCTGTATTGTTGGGGAGAGAGGCACGCTGTGTCTGAACATATATTTGATAAACTGCTGTCTTCAGCCATGTTTTTTTTGTTCCACAAGTACCTCCTGCAATTAGCACTGGGGCATTTCAAATACCATCTGTGATGTGTGCAAGCAGCTTAAAGAAAACAAGAAAGTATTTCATCAAGTGCTCAGGCATGGTCAGGCTAATCAACCTGGTCTGGCATACAGGAGTGTTTAATACCATATCAAGGTCACTTGCAAAACCTGCTAGAGCAAGGAGAAGCCCCAAGCAGAACAGAGTGATGCAGTTCGTACTGAAAGCAGCGGCCCAGGCTACTTCAGATGGCAACTTGCGCACGATCTAGGCTTCCGCCACTGCGTCCCAAACCACACCTGGGTAACACCTCCGGTTTCTGTGATAGCAGCACAGACCTGTCTGATTGATCCTCCCAGGAACCTCCCTCCTGATCTGTACAAGCCTCTGCTAACGCAATCCAAAGATCTGATTTAGCAGGTGGTCTGTGAAATACGAACAGGCCATCGACTGGATGGACGTTGTCTCACTTACTTCAGCAGTCATGCATCTTTAAGACCTCTACAATTCCTAAACAGCACAGGGACTCATTCATCTTTAAGAAACTTTCCCCATATCTTCTGCTTAGAAAAGTTACAGATAGAGACGTCTAATTCTTTAAGTGAGAAGACTCAGCTCAAATTACAGTTGAGCTGATTTATCCACAGCACAAAACTTAAGGACAAGACTAATATGGCAATGCCCTGGCCACAGACCTTAGGGAAGGCACCCAGGTATAACCAGGTAAGTCTGAATGATCCCTGCCAGCTCCCAGCCTCTCTGCACCAAGTGGAAACCATATGGCCCAGCAGTGACAGCCACATCATTGCTTGGTGTGATGTGGATTTTTTGCTTTCGCTTTATGCAAAGACCAGCTGAAAGCATCAATTCTCTCTGACCGTAGTCTTGCAAAGCAAAAGGCTCATACACCATCCACCGAATCCCAGCCGTCCACAGCTGAATCCCAGCCGTCAGTAAAGCATCAACATTCAAAGACACTGTCTTACGGTTGACAGAGAAATGCTTTCCCCTCTTCTTGCACCACTCCTACTCCTGCCAAAAGCAGGCAGGGATCCCTTCCTGCAGGTAGCTGTTGGAAACATACACGTCTGACAGACTGGATGGCTTACAGCAGAAGACTCCAGTAATTACACTGTTCTCAGCACACATATGCCCTTGCTAAACGCTGGCGGATCTTCTGAGTCCAAACTGGACTGTATTCAGGAAATATGGTCAGACATTCATGATACAACACTTGCTACATCATGCTAAATATCTTCCCTTATGAAGGGAAGGGACTCTCGGAGCAAGGGCTCCAGAACATCCTAGGGTACAAAAACCAGGCTACGAAGGCGCTTACCTATTACTGAGTTGCTATTTCTGTTGACAGGTTTGGGAGGAGGGACGGGAGGCTGTTTGGCAGGAGCTGTGCTGGTTGTACTTGTGGGCGCAGTAGTGTTGGCACTGGCAAGAGCATGGGGCAGAGTCCTGGGGGCTGGGGAAGGGGCAGCTGTGGAAGTCACTGTCTTTGCCACAACAGAGGCTGTGGTAGAGGGTGCAGTTTTTGCAGTGCTGCTGGCAGGCACTGGATCCTTCGCCTGCGCTTCATTTGCCTCCTGGGAAGTGGAGGGAGGTCTTTTGGGAGGAAACAGAGGCTGTCTGGGAACATGCAGCTCCTGAGGTGGTTCCAGTTCAGGCCCCGAGTGGCCGCTGGAGGAGCCTGCAAAGTGAGATGGTTCAGTTTAAGAGACTGGAAGGCCCAGAGAGGGGTGGGAAGGATCAGATATGAGAATCTGAAGCAACCAATTTTGCACACGTGGTTTCTTACCCTGCCTCTTCTTTGGTTCCTCAGCTGGAACAGGCTTCCTAAGGCCAGATGGCTTTGTGGTCTCCTCCTCCTGGCTGGCCAGGTTACAAACCCCAGGACCACCGATTGGGACTGTGTGGCCATTCTTCAGTGCAGGTGGGTTCAGCTTGTCTGGTTCATCACCATCTGCAAGGGGATGGGAGGGGAGAGAAGCAAGCAGAAAACACTCAGAAAGCACGAGACAGAGGAGAGACAGCTGAGCTGACTGAACTGCCATCGATCTGCACAGACTTCTCTCTGGCTTCTGAAACAGCTGGTCTTCAGTCTGCCTTCTGCAGAGGAGAGCACAGCAACACCAACTACCTGAGCTGAGAGCCCTCGATTTCATTATCGACAAACAAAACAGCACGGCACTGTATCCCATCAAGTGTTTTTCTTCTTAATCTACTACCAGCAGCCGCTTAATCTACCACCTTGTTTAGAAAGAACACTAATGCATTTAAGACTAGTATGCCCAACGCTGTGCCATGGCCCAAGGAAGTTGCAATCACAGTTAAAAACCTCCATCAGCTTTTGTATCTACCCAGCATTACAGAGTACTTACAAGTTCTCTGCTGCAATACACATTCCCACACTAGCCAAGTAATCTACTGGACATGCAATAACAGATTCTGATAAAGTCTTGAAATTAGCTGAGGCACCTCTATTTTCCTTCTGTTTCTATGCTGAATTTGGCACAAAAATCACTACTCTACCCAAAAGGTCCCACAGCAAGGCATATTTTCCTCACTTTTTAACCTTTGTTTTAATCAGATGTAATGATAATCTCCAGAATCGATGTAGTTCATCTTGACTACTTCTGCTTTTACAGATCGAGTTCCCCAAATGTTAGAAGCAAGATTTCCTTTGGAAAAAAAAAAACACAACCCATCCTCTTTTCAGCCCATGCTTTTGAGAGCACTTAAAGCCCTAGTCACAATGAGGAAATACTCAATGATTCTCTGTCTCTGCAATTGCCCTGACAGGACAAACTTCATAATATTATTCCCAAAATCAGACTTAGCATCCACTCTAACCAGGCATTGCCCATTTTGACTCCTTTCCTACTCAAGAAAACTTGTACAGATACGTCATAAATTTGATTTAAAATCCTTAGGATTGTCAGTCTACCACCTCTCAAGCAATTGCAGGGCATGGCACTGTGGCCCCCACCAGGTCTCAGAGCCCAGCACGCTCTGTTGCTCTGATTTTTTGATGATTTATTCCACGGCCCTCTTCACCTCTCCTCTCCCCGCCAAGGTATTGTACCTCCCCTTCCCTAACCCGCTATTATTCAGAAGCTGAAAGCAAAGATGCCAAGAAGCCAAAAGCTCCCAAGGCTTTCTTCTCTGCAAAAAACAGCCTTGGTTCCTGACAGGAGACGGAAGACCGCGACCGCGCTGCCTCTCTTAGCAGCCCTTCCCTGAAATGCCAGAAGTACAGACAGCAACAACAGGGATTCTCCTCCCCAGCCAGGGCTGAAACTCAAGAGATGAGCTGGAGCTTTTTATGGCAGCAATTGCCTCTGGCTAGCTGAAGTTTTCAGCAAATGAGACAGGAACAACATGATCTAGCTTTCCTTACCATTCAAACCTTGCGTGCCCTTCTCTGGCAGGGAGCTGCAGCATGCGCAGAATGCTCCTGACTGCTTTCTCACACCACTTCCCTCCTGACTTCAGCTCCAGTGACCTCCTTTAAGGTCAAGACAGCCCAGCGCTATCTTCTTTCCCTACTGTGAGCCCAGCACAACCTGCTGACTGCCATCCCAGAGAGCACAGGACCTCCTCTGCCAGCTGCGCAGGTTTGAAAGCCTCCACTATACCTCTCCCCTACCTCCTCGCTCACTCGTCTCAAAGGGTTTCCAGCTTTTTTTTCCCCTAAGAAAACTAACTGACCTTGTAAGAGCACGTTTTAAAATTGCAAGCAAATACAATAACCTACCACCACCGTCTTATGACTGCCCAAGTGTTTTTAACTCATACAAGGGATTAAGATAATGCGCTTTCTAATCTAACCCTCCTGACAATACTGACTGCTCCCTCATACCTTGGGGTTGCACTTTGTCCAGATTATAGCCATCTTCTCTTCCTTAAGCCAGATCAGATGACTCAAAGCAGAAAATAATTCCATCTCCTAGCCACGCTTCTGTTACACCCTTACCCTTTGGAAGATCTCTCCTCTGTCATCTCTAGTTGGAAGTTTGTTACCCAAAGCCTTTGATCTCTCTTCCACAGTTTCACCTTGTGACCTCATACACTTTGGTACCCAGTGAACTCTTCCTCCAGCCCAGCATTTACACCCTCGGGTAGCTGTAGATGGTTTTCATTACAGCGTAGCTGCAAACAACTGTGTTAAAGACTTTTCCTCTCAGTTTTGCTTTCAGCGGTTTGGTCTGAAAACCACTTTTTCACCTCCACTTTGCATCTTTCTCAGGAGAACCCTGAAATTTGCACTAGGTTAAGGCTGCCTCTGCAGTACGCTTTCGGAGGCGCGATCACACATCGCTCTAAGCCAAAACCACGCTGCCACCCACACGGGTGGGCTGCCCTCCTACCACAAGTTCCCACCCCCTCCCTCGTACCAACATCACCCGACACGCAGCCAGGTGACTGGATGGTGACCTGATCTGCCCAGGAAGTTATTTTAGCAGGATGGCCCCAACTCTGATACATCAGGGATGACAGATAAGACTTCTCTGACAGCAAAGCAAGCGTCTTAGTCGTGACTAACTATGACACCATGCCATGAAGCATCTCGTCCTTAACGCTTTGAGGAAACGTCCCTACCCAGGCAGTTCAAAAGCCATCAGTTGGTTTCTTTTCCCAAGCCTAAGGCCTTCGAACCTGAGCTCCGAGGTCAGCAGCAGTCCTGCAGCGGTTTGAGTGCAGTCTGGAGGGTGATCAGAACGAGCCGGAGATGGGAGTGTGACGGAGGAGCTTAGCAGGACAAGACAAGGCGGCTAGAGCGGGACATGTACAAGAGGGACAGGATAGGAAGTGACACACAGAGCAGCCCTTCCCTCCCCGCTGGCAGCAGGCAGGAAGATGTCCAAGACAGGCATTTGCACTTTCTTAGCAACATCTTCCTAACTGCACAGGCTGTCCTCCCTGCCAGGTGCAAGAGTCAGATGAGAGAGCATATTGAAAAGGGCAAGACAGACAGGAACCACATGAGCAAAGAGCCCTTAAACTCATCTCCCAAAAAAGAACAGCTGCGAGGGCGAGGTTTTGCCAGAGGAAGGATCAGCTACACAGAACACAGACAGGAGGAGAAGTTCATTTGCAGACTCACCCTGCTCAGGGTCTTCCAACAGAACCCCTCTTTTTACCAGCTCCTCTCTTGGCTTTCGCATAGAAATCTTTCGTTCTAAAACTGATATTAAATTGAAAAAAAGCACTCAGAAAACAGGGTAAGCTAGAAGTTCAAGATACTTTTTTAAAGGGATCCTCTGGAGGAAATAAAAGGGCTTCAAATTTCACTGCTTTTGCATGGATTAAGAGAAGGAGTCTGCACGTTCAGGCCTGCACTTCACACTAGACTGGTGATCACGGAGCAAACCCTCCCTCCCCACAGCTGCTCAGGGAGGTTCCTTGCAAGAAAGGAATTTGTTTGTCTGAAACTACTGCTCCACGGCACGGTGTTTCTGGTGAGACTGCAGGTGCCAGCCCATCGCCAAAGTCACATTTTGGTTACGTGTGTCAGCACTCGGGCTTGTGACAGCAAGCCCTTCTCACTAGCCAGATGGCTAATAGCAGGTTTCCCAAGCGAAGGAAGGGACTCCCACCCAGCCCCCATTACCTTCTGAAGTCTCCTTAAATTTGTCACTGCTTTTCTTTTTCCTCCACTTCCAGGGTTTGAAGATCTTGCCAAAGCTTGAAAACTTGCTTTTCCTCTTTGTAGGAGGTGTGGTGTCACCCGATTCCAAAACATCTACCCCCATGCTGGCATCAGCTGGGAGGTGATCCACCTCTTCGGCTGCATGGAAAAGAATAAGGAAGTTACCTTCGTGCTGCAGGTAACAGCTGCCATCTCCCACCAGCCTGCCCCTTGCACGCTTGGAAACGGTGGCGCACGTTCATGCAAAGAAGGTAGCACGACTCCATGCCTTGACGTAACCCGTCAGCATTTCGCATTAGCTTGGGGGGACGAGAGTGGGGTTTCCAATGTTAACAGTGCAAAGGGTAATTGATAAGAGGCTTTGTAATGAAACACGGATTAGTTTAAGTCTGCAGCGTCACAGCTTCGCCCAAGGAACACAAAAATCACTTTGCTGCAGTTTCTCATCTTCAGCTGGAAGCAACTGGTGCTAGACACAAGTAATTACATGAACACAAATACCTTCCAGAATGCAGAGCTGACTTTCACAACTGTCTACACACACTGAAATTCCCCGACCCATTACAACAGCTGTATGTGCTAGAACTTAGCCTCTCTGATTTTTCCCTCTATAAATAAGGCAAGCAAAGCTGGCCAAGAGCAACAACTACACAGGAAAGCAACACAATACACGCCTGTGCTCCACCTACTGTACTCGAAGTCTCTGGAGAACAACACAAGAAGGACACGGGGGTGGGAAGGGACACGCAAAAAAAACCCCAACTTGCTCCGAGCAAAAAAGCTCTTAAGGAAACAAGTTGAGAAGCAGAACCAGAGCACGAGACGCTAAGCTGGTGACTGTCAGTTCTGGTTTGCCTGGTACTGCTGTTTTCTGGGTATTTGATGGAACGTAAGGGAACGTTCACGATCAGCAGAATCTAGCAATGCATGCAAAAAACTAAAAATCAGAGTGCACACAACCTAAGCGAAGCCAGCTGGTGGCCTGTTTCACCATCTTACAGACTCAGAGTCCCTTAGCTTCAGCACTGCAAAAGACAGGAGCACCCAAGCTGCATCGCAGAACTCTGAACACAGCNAGTAAGGGAACGTTCATGATCAGCAGAATCTAGCAATGCATGCAAAAAACTAAAAATCAGAGTGCACACAACCTAAGCGAAGCCAGCTGGTGGCCTGTTTCACCATCTTACAGACTCAGAGTCCCTTAGCTTCAGCACTGCAAAAGACAGGAGCACCCAAGCTGCATCGCAGAACTCTGAACACAGCCTCAAGACTTCCTACAGTCCTACAACGCAGCCCTGCCAAACGTCACATACCGCAGGCTGAGGTGCCGCGTTACAAATTGCACTTGCGCGTCTTATTTTTGAGCCTCTAAGTCAAGTTTTGCAAGCCTTCTGGGATCACAAAAGACCTTTTAGTCAACTTCAGACAAGCCTGTATGATGTGCCTGCAGAAAAGACAATACCCCGTAGGCCACGCAGAGAGTTCAGCCAAGAATCCCATCTCCTGAGGTTAAGAGATTGGGAAAGGAAGTTTATGGGGAAAGCCATCTTGCACACAGGACAAAGAGCTAATAACGTATCTATACATAACTATATCCTACAAATATCCACCAAGGATACAGACCCAGATGTGAGAAAGGAGATTCCTGTCAACATGGGGAAGAGCTGATTCAGGACTGGAGAAAAAAAAGAAAAAAAAAAATTGTTTGACAGAGCTCTCCCTGCAACCCTGTAGTGCTTCCCAGGATGAGATTTCAGGCCTCGGGAAGCACCGGGAGCCCCAGCCACGGGCTCCGGAGCAGTCCCAGGCCGGCTGCCAACAGGCCGCCGCTGCGCAACACTGCAGGACAGATGGACCCCAATTTTTCAGTCTGAGCACAAATTAAATGGAAGATCCCTGAATAATAGGAAAGAGAAGAGCAACAGAGACCATGCTAGCAGCACAAGGGAAACCGGAGAGTATTTCAGTAGGAGGACTGAGATCACGTGCAACTAGCGCAGTCTTTAACCAAATGATGGAGGAAGAGGAAAGCCAGTGCAGGACTCCAGTTTACCAAGAGGCTGGAGTGGCAAGGGAGGGCTACTGTGCTAACCAGCAGGAAAAAAAAAGGCTTTGCAAAGCTAACCGTGGCCGTTTCAGACTTCATGACCCTTCCAGCTCTGTACAGGTTTCTCTCCTCTTACTTGCGGGACGCCAGATTTCACACAGATGGGGTTTTTCTGTTTGGTTGTTGGTTGCGTTGTTTAGGGTTTTTTTTAAATCAGTCCCCTAACAGAAAGCTCTCTTGGAGCCAGTGAAAAGTTGGTGCCAGCCAACATTTATTTGAAAAAGCAAGATCAATTCAGCATCTGAGCCACTGCTTAAAAAAAAAAACTGGCTTTGTAACAGCAGAGAAATTGGGTAGAAAGTAACATACGAGATGTCAGCACCAATCTGATTTTCTGTGGCTCTGTTCTGTGATTTTCTGCCAGGAGGGAAGGAGAGTAAGTGGAAGTGGGGACAAAAAAAAAAAAAGGCATTTCAAGCTCCCCAGAAACCCAAGAGAAATTGCCTGGATCTTTAGAGGCAGTTTCTTCACAGACTAGAACATTAGCCCTAGAGTTGTACGTGTCATTTTAAAAAGCAGTATTCACTTTGGTCAACAGAGCGTTCCCAAAGTTTACCAGGCAGGCAAGACCACTTGCCAGGCACAAGCTGTGGACTGAATTTGGATCCTGAGTGCCATGCACAGGCATTTCCCTCACCTTTCCAAGGAGCAGTAACAGCGCTGACGGCAGTCGTACCAAGCTCACTTCACATGCATTGCTTCCCTGCACCGCTCTTCGGAATGTAACTTACGTGCTGCCTGCCACCCAAGGTGTCAGAGTGCTGCACTAAGCAAAGTAAGTTATTAAAAGAAAACTCAACCATCAGGCCCACGGATTAATGAACGGAGACCTCAGCACGCTGTGATGTCTCCATTTCCAATTAGACGGAAAATGACAAGCGTTCCCCCACCACAGTCACCTCCGAGCAGCTACGGAGGAACAGTGGACACAACAGGATGAGCCAAAACTGCAGGAGACACACGATATTCCAAAGCAGGAGCAGCTACGAGCGGGGAGGGCGGGGGAGAGCCCACGCGCGAGTTTTACTCCACGCGGAAGAACCTCTTCCAGCAGCTTCTGCAGCCCAGGTCTGGCTGTCAAATCNCCCACCACAGTCACCTCCGAGCAGCTACGGAGGAACAGTGGACACAACAGGATGAGCCAAAACTGCAGGAGACACACGATATTCCAAAGCAGGAGCAGCTACGAGCGGGGAGGGCGGGGGAGAGCCCACGCGCGAGTTTTACTCCACGCGGAAGAACCTCTTCCAGCAGCTTCTGCAGCCCAGGTCTGGCT
>VZSC01016363.1:0-28510 GCA_013398225.1 Steatornis caripensis
TTCTATGATTCTATGATTCTATGATTCTTTCTGAATTACTGGTGTATGTGCATTATGTATTTTAGAATTATTATGTAATTAGTTGGAAAGCTAAAATGCTTCAAGCTGCAAACTTTGAACAAAGGTCTTTCATCAAAGTCCATCAGTTTCCCTCTGAAAATTTAGAAGTATCTTGAAATGAAAACCTAAAAAATGTTTTTTAATAAGCAGAACAAAGATTCCTCTCCTATAAAGGATAGTTGAGGAAGAAAATGAAGGCAGGACTTCAAAGAAACAGACCTTATCAGGATGTCTTTTTGAACTACATTTTTAGGACCATCTGAAATTCATTAAAATTTTGTCAGCTTACTCGAGAAGTCAGTAATTAATCTTAACTGCTACTGTGAAACATTCTGGAATGGGCTTTTGTGGATATCTTCCAGTTGGAATCAAAGTTCAACAAATAGAGCAAGGTTTTGCAAACTTTCATAGAGGCAAAGGAGGTGCAGAGCGTTGTGCAGAAACAGAAATAACATAGCATTGACTTTTGCCCTCCCTGACTCTGGGCTGGCTACACATACAACAACCATTAGACTGCAACAAATGAAAACATATACCAGCAATAACAAAGGGCTAATAAAGTTGCAGAGATTCACCTGAGCTCCAGAGAAATTGAGGTCTGCTCAAGATTTGTTACGTCTTCTACAACGAGCTTATGACCCCTTAAAATTGGTGTGATGTCCTTTTGCAAGTTATTCTGGCTTCTCTCTGTACTTGCAGTTCAGTTCAAAAGAGCAGCACTGAAGCACAGGGTCAAAGTATTCCCTTTATATATATATATATATAAAAATACATGGGAGTTTTTGCTCAGGTGAAAACATATCTCCTTCTGTGTCCATATTAATTATATAGTTTGTTATTTTCAGATACAAAACTCAGAAAATTTCTGCCTATTAAACCATGAAATTACTGGTATGTACCAATTTTTATCAGTATGGAAAAAGTTGATTTGGAGTTGTCTAAATTGGAAATGTTTTTATCTGGTAGTAGAGAGCATATCACTAAATATCTTTGAAAGAATCTGGATTTCTGGAGATAGCACTTGTTCTTAATTAGCCTGTAAACACATTCCATTCTGTGCTTATTTGGTTGAAAGACCATCATGAAAGTGATTAAAAATATGGTGTTTCTAACATGGGCAGAGGTTCTGTAGAACAATTAAAACTAGAAAAAAGTATTCTGCAAACAGCAATGCCCAGACTTCATAGAGCTAGCAAATGGCTTTGAGATCCTTATAAATGATCAAAACAAAGAGATTTTTTTAAATCTCTTTGAATGAAAATGATCATTCCAAGGAAAGAATGTAAAATGTAAGGCTTATGATAGTAACAGACGAGCAAGCCTCCTGCTTCCTCCTTTGTGTGGACTCATGGCAAGAGAGGTACACACTTCTGCCCATTTATTGGTGACTATATATTGTGTCTTCTGAGACAGCAATGAAGCCAGGGCAGGGAAACACTGCCACGTAAAAAAAATGCACCAGCCAGAAGACAGGTAACTTGAGAAAGGTTTGTGGTCAGTTTTGACTGAAATCAGTAACAAACTCGTAAAATGGTCAGCAGAATAGGCCAATTACCAATATTGTTGCGTTGAGGGTTACCACATATTATTCTGCTGTAAAATACAGTAAGAATAAACAGAATAAGTGGCTTGGACTTGTCACAGTTTTGTGACATTTTTAAAGTGCAACATTCCCTCAGGCTTTTTTCCCTTCTCAAGCAGCCACTTTTTAGGCTACATCTCTCCCTAACATATGTTCAAGCACCAAAAAACATTCCTAATTTACAGCAATTAGTTAACAAGTACTAACACGATAAACCAAATCTAAAATTGTAGGTACTGTCATGTTCTCCACCACCAGCGTAAGTGCTGGTGAAGCTGAGTTTGCCCAGCTTCATTGAAAGGCAGCCTTTCGGAGACAGAAAGGTGTTAAAGCGTAGCCCCAATCATAACAATGCAAGCTACTCAACTGGACATTTTGGAAAACCTTTCTGCATATCTGCTGCCTCGGTAGGCATACGAGTAACGGCATCTCCCTGCACCCTGTGGCTGGTGCACAGCCTTCCCCTCCAGATGGCCGGCTGTGTGGCATGCACTAGTATAACCTAGCTGTTGTGGCCACAGGATCATGACCTCCATGTCGTAATCAGGTAAGAAAAGGTACAAAAATTTCCATTTCTTTTCTCTGTCCTCTTTGCACACACTAATAAGGCCAGGCGCTGGTTTGTCCTCTGGTTTTTTTAAAGCGAAATAGTGTAAGAGGGAAATTGTGCATTGGTGTTAGGGGAATTTCCTGACAGAGCCAGTATGCCTCAGTTCCAGTAAATGCAAAGCTGAAAATGCCTTATACAGAGAATACGTATTCCAGAATAAACAGAAGATAACATTTGTAACTGCAGCAGTGAGCTGACCTTTTTAGCAAGGTATTTGTACTTAGGGAAGGTTCTCAGCTGGTAAAAATAATAAAATGCAACAGTGAATGAAGGAAGGTGAACTTATTTTACCTGGGGAAACAGGCTTTATCTTCAATAAATATAGAACTTGCATTTGCCCACTTCATTCCACTGCAAAGCTGTTTTTTCTTACAGCTTCTGTCTCAAATCTGAATATTAAAGGCAAAGCCCACGATTCCATACAGCGTAAAGAGTGCTATGCACGTGACAGGTTTTTCTACTTTAAAGTGAGCTTATATTTTTATTTCTACAGAAGGGACAGAATGACCACGGAAAGGAGCCATTTGTGGCAGTCCCAGAGCAAGATAAATGTAAATTCTTCAGGATGCCTGAAGTGAGATGTGACATAAAGTAAAAAAATAACAAATAATGTATTAGGCTTATTTTACTGCTTTTCAGATTAAGCATGAGTGCCCCACTTTTCTCCAGTGTTTTCTTCTCTGACCATCCACTTTACTTAGGTATTTTTCACCCTGAATGTTAGATCTAAAATAAATCTTGAAATGTATGAACAATAAATATTTGTAAGAAGTAAATAAATATTTCTGAAAGAAAATCAGATACCTTATAATTACCTAATGCACATTTTGTGCACAGTTTTACGTTTATTCACACAGTTGGATTCTTCAAATTGCAACATACATGAAAAATTTGAAAAAGTGCTGGACCAGTGCTTTTAACACGAACAGGTGCCTAACCTGGCTGGGCCTTGTAAAACTGAATTACCTGCTTACCTTTGGAGACAGAAGGCACTATAAGGCATGTGTGTGCATTTCTGCAGCTACCTAGAAGTATTCTGGGAGGAGAACACCACCAAGTCACATTCTAAGGAATGGCTGGTGAGAAGTAAAATCGTTCACTTACTTTTACTAAAGATAAAATCATTCACATATGCACTTGAATCATAGCTGAGTAACACAAGGAAGGAATGTGATCACAGAGACATACCTAGGCAACAGTGTAATTCCACGTAAAAAAGAGAAAATTGAGAGGGCAAGATAGCCAACTGCTAGAAGACACCTTTAAATTTAAGAAGGCTTCCTTTCCTGAGCTTCCGGCAAAGACTTTTACTTCAGTATTTCTGCAAGAAGGGTCTGTTTTTTCCCAACCAGTTGAAATTATATTTCTTTTACAAAGAGTATGCCCATGTATCATTCATACCAGAACATTTGGAAGTATAAAAGAATTGACATTGTAAGTTATGTTTAGACACTCAGCTTCCAAGTTAGTAAATTTCAGCCATAATGACTGGGCATAGACATAGGCTGTGTCTAGGTATGAATCAGACAAACTTTTGGTAATTTTTTTAGTGAAAAAAAAAGGAAAGAAAACATTGCTAGTACTGCTAAGCATGCATCATCCATGTGTATGCGCCTGCACACAGAGCTACACACATGTATACACATATATACACATATGACTGGGCAAAATTTGCTTTTTTGTTGTTCAGTAATTATTTGGGGGGGTTTAATGTGCTTTAGAATAATTCTGAAAATGCAAGTCAGAGACCTACAGTACCCTGGGGAAGGATGGATGTTTAAAATGCAGGCCTCTTGGTAAGGGAAGCTAAGCTTGTAAGGTAGAGGCCATAGCACTCATTTGGCCAACCATCATAACGGAAAAAGAAGATAAAATTTGAAGGCAGAGTTTGTGAAGATCTGGCCTTCTTTTCCAAGCATAAAATCCATCAAATGCGTTTGCCTGAGAACATAACAGCCAGGAAGATTAGAGATACAGCTATGTCTTTATACTTAGAGCCCTCTTAAGAAATGGCAGCATCACAAAAGTATGGCTAGAAGGAACCTCAGAAGATCATCCAGCCTGTTTGCTTTCCCACTACAAGATCCACTACACCTAAGCCATTTTGGACAAACACTCACCCAGTCTTTTCTCAAAAACTCCAGAACCATCTGAAGAAAAATTAAGTCAAGTGCTTTGCGGTCTATACTAGTACAAAAATGTTCCTAACAAATAACTCAAATATTTTCTGCTGCAATATAAAAGGAATGTGGTTAGAAGCTGGGCCTTTCCACCTGACATGTTATGTAGACTACAATTACGGACTGTGGTGGCTCAAATCCTTTTTGTGCAGCTCCAGTCAAAATTTTGTTCTAGGCTTTTGTGTGTGTACATTTGTGCATGAATAATGCAACAAAGTTTTAAGACAACAGTATCAAACTAAACAAGATTGATATAGGTTGTATTTTATCAAAATAATACTAACAAGACAAGAATATTTAGTTGTTATACAACTGAGAAGAGAAGAAAATGGCTGTCACCTTGTAAAGGAACTTGCGGCTTTCTCCTATGCACCTCTTCCGGTGCTCATCCCAAATTGCCATGAAACCACCTCTGCAAGCTTGAGGCTAGCCAGTGAGAAACCCCCTCTGAGACTCACTGCTTTGGTGCAACAATGCACCACAACCCTGTAATGTTTCTAATGTAATGTTTCTAAGTAAAAGCACTAAAAAAAAAACAAACCATGAGGGAAATGTTAAAATTCTGAATTATGCTGTTGCACTGTGTAACAGGTGTGCCCCAGGTTTGTAACTACCTCTGCTATACAGAGGCATGCTGTCCCTGTTTCCCTAGCTAGACAGAATAACAAAGAAAGATTCTAGTGGGCTTTTTGGTGGGGAAAGACCCAGGATCCACCCCCAGCTATCCTAAGGTAAAGGTTAAAGGCAGCTGAGGAAATGAGTGGGGAGCTCTTGCTCCTGCTATGTTTGTGACGGCACTCGTGCTTCAGTCACGAATTACCAAGTATTAGTGTCACCCTCCAAGCGTTTGCCAGTGGTCTGAAGACTACTATCTGATCTCTCTGCCCAATGCTAAGCAGTGGTAATAAAAAAATATTGCTCTTCTAATGTAACTTACCTGTATGAGCACTGGTAATGAGCATTGCAGAACAGATGTTATGTGATCACCCGTATGAACTTATTCGTGCCATGATAACTAGAAAGGATGGCTGACTATACATTTGGAGAGTTTCTTCAGTGTGATTTTGCATAATTGATTTTTATTATTAAACTCTAGCATTGATTTCTGTGTGCTACATATGAGGTAATATTTTGTGCTGGTTTTATGGAATAGAAGAGTCTCAATGCATGGGAACAGTGTGTAGTTGTGATAAAGGGGCTCTTCCCATTCAGACTGACTATAGGAAGCAACAGTATCAAACCTATTTTATGCATGTTGTATAAGCTTTGTTATACAAAGAGCTTTTATAATTCTTTGATCATTTCCACTATAGTTTAACAAGCAATTTCCTAAGTTAGTGACAGCTGTTTAATTGTCTTCTATCCATTTTCATCTTAAAGAAATAGAAAGCTTTTTGTATTATACTCATTAGTTTCTTAGCAGGACGCAACAGCCTTTTTCATAAGCATTGCTGTCTGCTTATATTTTCTGTTATTGTCATAGAGATTTAAGAACTGTACAGATAATATTGTTTTCAATTTAGTAACCTAATTTACTGTTACCGTTTAGAGTTTTTACCGAGTTGTGTAGGAGAAAAGTTTTGGCTGAACTATACTGCCATCTTGTGGTGACCACTGTTTCTGGTTCAAATTCACACATTAACGCTTTCTTTTCAAACAGAAGAATGTGGATACTATACAAATAAAGTTATGTTTCTTGTGGCTGCTTGGTTACAGATATTCAGTGTAGTTTCTTCCCTACTAACTCCAGCCGAGGTGTCTCAAGATGATATCCAGAAACAAATACATCCAAACTGATCCTGATGAAAATGTTGACCGTGAACTCCTCAGTTCTCCCACAGCCTTCCTGAGACATTATTACCTACGTCAAAGTGATCCATATCCAAGAGGATACTGAAAGGCATTCCTTCGACCTAGGGGATCACGTTTAGAAATAAAGACTTCAGCTTGTCGGCACCTCTGAAAATCACTGGTATCAAGCACTGACTAGCTTCTAGCATATTCAAGTCTGATATATTCAAGTAAGCTTGAATCTTCACTATTCCTGTCCCTGGAAGTCAATCCGGCTCCTGCACAGGGCCTTACACATGTGCACAAATAAGTGATGCCGTATAGTGACGCTGGGCAGAAATCGCTTGGATATCAGTCTTGCATTTGCCACACACCAGTCATTTCAGCAGTGTTCATGTTTTGCAGAACGAGTACAACTACTGTATTTTCGTGGAGCAAATCCCACCACAGTCACATCGGGGACTGTGTGGCTGTACTGCACCCTGGTGACGGCGTGATGGTAGCATGGCACTAAACCTATGCAAAACAAATGCCACTGAGGTTATTTGGTGCTCAGGCCCACCTTCCTCTCTACTGCCTAGCCAGCCCTAGTTTTGGTCTCCCTGGCCCTGAGCTGGACTTACCTGTAAGGCTGCTCTGCTTTAGTTGTGGGAAAGATTGGAAGTGGGCGATTCTCCTCTTCCCCAGCAAAGTGCCAGGGCAGAGCAAGGAGGTCAGGAAGGTCGATTGGTCTTGGGTGGGATCAGCTTGAGGCAGAGGGGCTTGTACCCCAGACAGATGGAACGAAAAATGGATGGGCATAACCAGTGTTGCATTTTGCTTCAGTTTTTCAACCCCAACCAGATTGGATAGGCTACAGAACGTGGTGCTATGGGATACAGAAAGGCACCTGCCACCACAGTATTCAGTAAACCTGATCTAGGTGCTTAATAGCAAGGAGTTTCTCCCATCAATGGGCCTGGTTGTACCGAAAGTGCTGTGCAGAAGCTGAGATGGACAATGGCTGCAGTGACAGACTGTCGTTTCCTACGTCAAAAAGGCAGTGCTGAAATCCAGACACATGGCTTTCTAAATTTTGGACTACTCCCTATGTATCACAGAAGAAGGGTGAATTAGCCAGCGGTGAACTTTAGCCCGGCACCATCCAGCAGCTGCCAGTACATGAGTCTGTGGGTTTTCAGAAGGCTGGAGTTCAACTACGGGCGGTGAACTCAGTCCTCGCCCGCAACCTGCATGGGGGCTCAGAGCTTCTGAGATGGTTCTGGGTCAGCCACAGTTCTGCCCATTCTCTACCCTAAAAGCACCCAGTGTTCCTGAATACTAAAGACAACTGGATGACGATACAAAAAATCTTTCTTTCCTAATAGGTTTGAGGACATGTGAATGAAGAAGATTATTTTTATCCCACAAAGGCCAAGAATAATTCCTCCGGCAGCATATCCTTTCAGGCAGCCCAACCAAGATACTTCCGTTGGAGGCTGTTGCCATGGCATCTGTCCAATGTCTTCACAGCGTCTTCCAGATTTCTGAAATCTAGCATGAAAGAAAGAGGAAAGGAGGCGCTAGTTAAAAGACACACAGCAAGGCTGCCAGAAGTAAGGCTCCAGTCCAGCCTGCAGGATGCCTGCGTACTGTTTTGAGTTAATTGGGATTTTTTTTTTCTGTATGGCATTTCATCCATAGGACACTAAGTTGTCCCTTTTCATTTTTGGCAACAAAGACGGAATTGTTATAGAAATATTTCGATTAAGTCAGTCAGGGCAAAATTCATTTTACCTGACTTCAGCTGTCAACGCACCTAGCCTAAGGGGGCTGTCTAGGCTCCTGTTAGAATTAACAGAAGGAGAAGAGTTTCTCCCAAGGATGATTTCTCAACCCTACTTTAGACACCTAATTTAAAAAGGGGTATTTTACCCTTTGGAACCGTTTCTCTCTCTCCTTTAACTACAGCAGGACCATGGATGGACTAAATGCCTGGATTTTCAGGTGAGGTAAAGTGAATATGAGCAAAGACTTCTGCCTTAGATATTATTTTGGTAATTGAAATTGCCAGCCAAAATGAAAGAAGTGAGTGAACAGCCTGGAACATACTTTTTTTGTGTCAGGAAACAATGCAGCTAAATTCAAAATGGCTTTTTGCGCACTCTCTCAACTTTAGCAGAGGTCAAAAGCCTCTCCGACCATAAATTAGCACTAAAGAAATTCAGCAAGAGGCCACGCTCAGGAAACAAGTGAGGATAAATTAATATTGAGACAACCGTACGAGGCTGGTTTGTCCAGGAGTGCAAATGCAGCAGTCAGACCCAGCCTCACTGTTTTGGGGATTGTGCCATGGCATGATCCCTTTTTCAGACCAATGAGCTCCATGATACAGGGATTCAACCGTCCACCTGTTCATTGTGGGAGGGCTTCTCACAGTTTGCAGGCTTGTAGCAGGCCCAGACAGATGTATTTTGGAATCACTGCATTTTAGTCAGTAAGCCAGGCACAGGAGTGAAATCTAGCCTGCCAGATAAATACGTACTTTTATCAAGAGCTGTTAGACAAGGTTACATAGTTCTACAATCAAGAATAAATAAGCCGGCTTTATCATCAATTTCTGACTTTGAGATGACAAGGTGTTGAACTGGTGATAAAATACAAATTTCCTTACTTTCTCTCTGCACCTTATTTCCCCAAAATTAACTCTTCTAAGAGGGAATAGTGTATAGATGGTGAGTCTACTGAAGATGCGTGGTAGGCTGGCATCTAAGTGGTGCATCCAAATAAAACCTGATTGTGCGTTAATGATGCCCATTGCGATGCCTGGGGGGCACACAAACAAGAGGAGGGCACAGCCGGGACTGCCTATTTTTTAAGGCAGCTCACTTTGAATCTATGTGCTACAGACAAGAGCACCCCACCTCCAAGTTCTGTTCGTTAAAATCATTTTCACTGAACGTGTTCAGTAGGGCCAGGACTCGACCCTGCAGCCTGCAGCAGAGCCACAGGCACCTCTGAACAGCAGCACAGGTGCTACTGCAGAGGAGCAGCGCTGGAGTTAAAAACGATGTGCCAGTCTGCCAGCCTGGGTGCATTACAGGTTTCCTTCACCAGGCGGATCTACACACAGGCACCTGCCAGCCGTTATGTCCAGGAGCAGCCGGACCACGGCCCAGGACCCATGGCAACACCCCACGCACCAGTTTCGGGCTGGTGTCACCGGGGACAAAGGAGCTTTCAGGGACCGGCTCCCCGGGGCTCTCACCCGGAACACGGGGGCCTGAGAGGCACCCAGTCTGTCCCAGCAGGCCGGCCTGGGGCTCACGGGCCACGGGTACTGCTGGGCACAGCTTGGGCACAACTAGGCCACAGCCAGGCCCCGCCGCACGCTGCCGTGGCACTCCCGGAAGCGCTTGCCGGGCCATAGCGGAAGCGGGGTGGGGCCTAGCCTCTTTGGTGCTGGTGGCCGGGGAAGATGGTGAGCGCTGGGGCGCGGGCGCGGGGTGTTCGGCGGTATCCACCGGCATCCGCCGCCGTGCAGGGCCCTGCGGGGCTACGGGCCACGTGTGGGGCGCAGGACGGCCCTGCGCCCTGCTGTGGCCGGGCTCGGCGGCGGGACGGCCCTGCAGGGAGGCCGCTGCGGGGCCTGGTCTTTAGGGCTTGGCTGCAGGCGCCGCTGCTGGCGCGGGCCGGGGAGCGGGGCGTCTGGTCCCGGTCCGAGGGGGCGGTGCGGGGCCGTGCTGCCGCCCGGGCGCCTCGGAGGCCTCCCTCGCAGTCTTCTCCGTGCTTGCTGCGGACCCCGCCGGGCTGGCGCTACCCGCGGCTGGGGCGGCCGGGCGGGTAACGTAGCAAGAAGGGTGTTCGGTCGCCAGAGGCTGTCGCGGTGAGCCTGCGGCCGGTGTGCGCGGAGCAAGCAGCCGTTCTTCGGGGAAAGAGCAGTTGGCTGTTTGTCAGGTGTGAGTCTGGGGGCGATGAGAAGGGAGTGGGAGGTAACCGCTCGGTGGGTGCGTTTTATTTCAGCGCGGGGCGGAGGGGTAAAAAATGGCGACGAGAGGCGTAAGGAAATGGTTCTAAAAATGGAGGCTACCTGTAGGCGAAACTGGATCGGTGCTTCATAGTGCCTCTGACGTGTTTGTTTGACTTCGTGGATGTCTGCCTCTGTTAGAGGAGGTTATTCTTGTTTTAGTTCTGTGACTCGCAGGTGCTAGTGATATTTCCAACATACTGCGTTTTGAAATGTTTTTCAGACGAAGGGTACATCATCATTTGGTAAGCGACGAAATAAGACACACACGCTGTGTCGTCGATGTGGGTCCAAGGCGTACCATCTGCAGAAATCTACCTGTGGCAAGTGTGGTTACCCTGCTAAGCGTAAGAGAAAGTGTAAGTAACAAACTTCTAACTGACTTGAGTTTAAAAACTTGTGTTTCTTTATCTTCTTGAGTAATCTTGACTTTTATTCTAACCAAGGAGGAATACTGCGTCATCTTGCAACATTTGGACTTTTTGCAAATTAATGCTGATTTAACTATATTTTAGTCAACATGCAGTATTACTACATAGAAATTGACTTAATTTGTAATTTTTTTTTGCTTTTGTCAGATTGTGTAATTGTGCTATACAAATGTAATGTGCAACTTAATTATTTGGTGTAGATGAGTAACAGTAACTTGTATGATTTAGATAACTGGAGTGCAAAGGCTAAAAGACGCAACACCACTGGTACTGGTCGCATGAGGCACCTGAAAAAGGTCTACCGTCGATTCAGGTATACCATTTTATTACAGACTAGTGTGGTATGAAATCCTGCGTAGGTAATAATTTAATTATAAAATCCATCATTCAAAGTTAACATTTTTATATACTTAGTACACTTCATGTGGTGTGGTCTAGTCTTTTTTCTTAAATATATCATGAAATAAATGATGCCTTATGTAATTGGCTGCATATTGCTTTGAGGATAAAAAACCTCATTCACTGTTAATACATAGGATGTATAACAAGCTCTGGTGTTTCTATTATGTGTAGATAGTACAGAATATAGAGGTGGTTGTAATAAAATGCCCACACTTACAAAGATGACGCTTTGTGTACTATTACCTCTATGTGTGAGTCAGTTAAATTCTCGGTTGGACTGAAGTGTGGGTTTTTGTAAGAGACAAACCTTGAAATGCATTCCAATCCCCTTTTGCCCACAAAAAAAAAAGTTCAGGACTGGAATAACTTCAGCAGTCACTCTCTTGTTTGGAGTTCAGTTAGCAGTAAGGAGCTGTAACATCAGATTCTGAGTTGCAGGTTTCTAAAACATGTTACAAAGGTTTGAGTGATATTTACGAGGTAATGGTGAGGAAATTGTACAGTTAAACTCATTAAGAATTTATTCTGTATGACCTCCATGCTCTGAAATTGAGCTCTGTAGCTTCTGCCCAAATATGCAAGAAAGCTGGATGAAAAATACCAAGGAATTAAGAGTCTTGTCATGAAGATGTAGGTTGGATTTAATAGCAAAAAAGTAGAAGTCTTTTAAGTCCCAGACCTGGGTGTAGTTGTGGGGTCCATTCACCTGGTTTGGTGAGCGCAGTCTTTCCCAGCAGCAGCCAGAAAATACCTCACAGAGTGCAGCTGTAGTCTGCTTTTCACTGGGTGTTGCTGAAGTAGAAATGTCATATCCAAAAGTGCGCTTGGGGGTTGCTCTTCTTTTGTCATGCCGGTCTTAATGTCTAGTTGGAGGCATAGAGGATTTCTGTAAAAAACTGACTTGTACTTCACAAACATGAAAATCTTCTGCTGTGTTGCTTAGAAGAAACATGAAGTAAGGCATAGCTTCAGCAGGTGTGCTGTACCTCATGCAGTCCTGCAGTGTTCACTCAGTTACTGAAGTCTTCCTGTTTGAAGAAGTCGAATTTGTTTCAGCAAGAAGAGAGCAAAAACCATACTGCTTATTCCAAACACTTGTTAATAGGTGTTTCTTCTTAAAAATGTCTGAACATATGAACTCCTTGGTGATTTTAGTGCATTACTGAGATAAGCTGAAAAAACCTCGTGAACTTGATCTAAAACAATACTTGCCAGAAAATAATCTGGAGCTGGAATCATCCTTTCAAAAAGTGTTAACTGTATTTCTACTTATAGGAATGGCTTCCGTGAGGGAACCACACCGAAGCCCAAGAGAGCAGCTGTTGCAGCCTCCAGTTCGTCATAAAGACTCATCTATTTGTTAAAATAAATGGTCTTATCAAAAAAATCTGTCACCTTTTACACATGTTTTACTTTAGTGAAGTGCAGGATTTCTGAAAATATGTACGTTTACCCCCACAGTGTCTTTGATGTGGTATGCGTGAAACAATGCATTAAAAACAATCCTTAATTGACTTTTCATTTGCTAGCACCTCTGCCTTGAAAAGGACCATTATCTCTGTGCTGAGCTTAAAAAGAGGCTTGTATGTATTACTAAAAAGAACTCACCTGCAAGAGAGACAGGATGTTGGCATCATGGACCTGCCCTGCTTGCCTCTGAGTTTCACTGTGCCCTAGCATGGAGAGTCAGAATTTATCTCAAATATAGTAACTTGAATAATGGGACTCATGCTTTTCTGGGAGGGAATAGTTAAAGAGGGATTTCCAGTCTTGGCTGTTTTTCATTGTCCTGTGGCACTGCCAGGCCTGTGAAAGTATTGCTTGTTCAGTGGGTTACTGCTTCTTGGGCAAAAGGAAGCTCGCTAGTCTGGAGCACGCATACTTCCAGACACACAGGGTCTGGAGATTGCCTGTAGGTTGGACAGAAGTTGCCCAAGTGGTCTGAGGAGGTCGTTGTGAAAAGCTGACGCACAAAAAGATTCGCGTTAACTATGCTGGTGTAAACAATATCACTGCAATAGTTTACAGGATTTTCAGATGTCTGGGACAGAACATACCAAAAAACCAAGAAGTTTTGATGCTTTAAGCTTCTGAGGCTGTTCTGATTCCATGGGTTTCATCCTGAACTTGCAGATGCAGCATACTGCTTTGTCAGTACTGAGGGATCTGCAGTTAAGATACCAACTTGTGTAATCACTGAAGAAATTTTCAGGCAAGTTTGAAATTGGAGTGTGCCTGACTGCACTTTCTTACATGTTGAAATGAAGTGCTCTATGTTTTTGGATACTTTGTTATCTACTTGTTCTGTTTCTAAACAAAAGGAAATCTTGACCTGTTCTCTTGTAAGAAGTACACTGCACTCGCTCTGCTTTCAGCTGCTGCTTCTGAGAAAGTAAGTGGTGGTAAAGCTGTTAGAATAGACTCTGCATACTCCACATTCATGTATTCCTAGGGCTCAGGAGTGCATCTGAAATGTGTTTTTTGCTGATATACTGGGAAACACTTAAACGTAGGAGGAAGTAATCATAAACGTGTCCTTGTTACTTTCAGAGTGAGAATAACTCATCAAAGCATCTTAAAACAGGTCAGCAAGACTCTGAGGGCTTGTTAAGCAAAGGTACAGTTGGACAGTGGTGTGGCAGGTATTGTGACTATGCTTTGCAAAGTCTTACGTGATCTTTGTGTAGTGTTGGAGCTTTGTTCTGAGCAGCCTGTTAGACTACACTGACCCACAGACATGAGAGAATACTGCAAAGGCAAGTGCTTAGCCATTTGCTCCTGCTACCTGTTGGGTCTTCAGCTTGAATGAGGCTCCTGAAAAATGATCATTTGTATAATACGTAACATGTCAAGGTAACTAATGGTGATTGAAACTTGGAATGGCTTGCAGTAACTTTGAAAACTTAAAACTTGACTCTGCAGTTGACTCAGTTGACTCTGCAGCAGGAACAGCTGGACAAGGTGTTTATACCATCCAGTGTGCTTAGCATAAAGTGCTAATTTTACTTTACCAATAAATTAAGATTACCTCCTCTGCTGTATTGTGAGGGTAGTGTGGAGACCAGTCCAGTTACTTCTTCCTCAATGACACAAGCAATCAACACCCACTAGGGAAAGGGCAGAGGTCGTCCTGGCAGTCCCCTCAGAAGACAATCTCCTATGACAATGACCCAATCTTCATGGAAGTGGTTTTGATGCAGGATGTAGGGTGACTTCACCTTGGTGACACCTCCAGCCTAGATGGACCATCACCCTTGTTGTCATTTGGTTTGACTTGCTGACCCTTGTACCTGTTGTACCTGGGCACGTTGGAAGGCGGGGCAGTCACAGAGGAGATGCTCCTGCTGCACCGGGCAGGAACTTGTCACCATTGGCCCTTACCTGTAAAGTCACTGTGTCCTACTGGAGGAGGGTAGGGAATCCTCTGCAGCATGCATCCTGTCCGCCTGACAGGCCTGTCCCAGGGATGGCAGGGTGCTGCTGGTGTCCCTCTCAGACTCCCTCATACTCCTCAGCCTACTCACCTCCCACAAGACTGCTCACAGCAGCCAGCTGGTTGTGTCATGAGAGCCGGGCACGCCCTGCAGCCTGACCCCTGAGCAGTGCCATGCTCCCACCAGAGATGTGTCTGGGAAGCTGCCTCAGCGTGGCGGGTGCAGGGTTTAGAGAGGACATGGCCTTCTGCCGGGCAGGTACCATTGCCTCCTGACAGAGCCAGCAGAGATGCAGCCCCCACCCCATACAAACTGCGCTCCAGCGCTCCCAGGGGGTCTTTTAGAGGTGGGGGCTTGGCTGTGCTTGCTCTTGGCCCTGCCCAGGTCTCCTTAGCCTCTGTCACGCGAGCTGTGGGCTCTGGTAGGTCTCTCAGCTCCCCAGAGATTCCCCCGGTTGAGGAGCCCCCTGGTACTGAGCTGGAGCACTCTGCTCTGGATCATCAGGAGCTGCCCGCCTCAGCAACCGAGTGCTTGTTCAATTACGTGGTGTATGAATGTCCCGCCATTGCTCCTAGCCCCGCTCAGCATGTTGACGGTTTTTATATCATTCAGGATATCAAGAACTGAGGAAGTGCATTTTCTGTCTTGAAGAAATCAAACACGAGGGCAGTGTTAACGTGTTGATATCAGACAAGAGCTTTGTTTGGCAAAGCACTTCCTTTTTCTCTAGTGTCCAAAGAACATAATACCACTGGGTGTCAAAGAAGCATCTCAGTAGGGGCAGAAAGAATGGGAAAGAGAGGCAGGAGAGAGACAGGGGAAGAAAAAGAGGAAAAGTGAGGAAGGAAGAAAGGGAAGGCAGGCAGGAAGGAAGGGCAGGAGGAAGGGAGGGAGAACAAAGGGGACAGAACAGGGAGAGGAGCCCATGTGCTGGCTTTGGGAGGCCTGAGGAGTGCCCTGTTTGCTCTCCATGATCGAGAGGTGCTCCCTCTCCTGGGGTGTGGGTGGCCTGTGGTGGCTGCTGCCCCCAACGAGGTCTGTAGCGCAATCTGGAAATAGCAGCTGTAATTCACGCGAGAATCCGCCCGCTCTAAAGCATACTGGTACACCCGTAATGTGGAATTCAATGAAAATTGCCCCAAGGGAAATTAGAAGTAACATTTGTCAAAGGGTGGATGGAGTTGGAAGAACCGTAGTCTGTTAAGGATAGGGAACCTGAGGAATAGAGTATGGTAGCAACCAGGAGGTGCTGTGACCTGTGAAATACCCTGCTTCACATAAAACCTGCCGTTAATCCTACTGATACAAACCCAGAAGGACTCTGTGGCTCTCAGTGTCGTTGCTTGTCTTAAACTGATGGATGATGGTCAGCTGCCCACTGATTGTGTGTCCCTGTCACTTACAGTCAAAGATATGTAAGACATTAAAGGCCTCACTTAGTACCACACCACTCCTGCTTTTCTCTAGAACAAAAGCCCCCAAAATCTGAAAATTCACAAGGCAGAAAATGAGGCTATGTTTCCTCACTTTTACGAATCCCTGGGCCAAGCCGTTAGTGGGTTACACCTCAAGTGGCATGGTACAGCAAAGGGAACTTCCACCCTCTCGCAAATTCTACCTCAAAAATAAATCTGCTTGCATTTCAAAATACAATCATGATATTTGAAAGGAACTGGAAAATGAGTTTTTAGTAAAAGTATGTATGTGTCAGTCAAAACATTACAATTTAGTTTCTGTTATGAACTGTTACAATACTCTGTAACAGAACACATGACAAAACATCTGGAACAGTATATTGAAATGAAGTTTTATTTTGCAGGAATTTCGTCTGTTAAAACATCTTCCTACAGAGTACTATACTTGCACGTAAGAATAAGCAACCTGCTCTGGGGGCACCTGCTTTAGCAGGGGGGTTGGACTGGATGATCTCCAGAGGGCCCTTCCAACACCTGCCATTCTGTGATTCTGTGATAATTGACAGACGAATGCAAAAGTAAGTGGTGGATTAAGGGCAAAACTTACAGGTGCTGGCACATCCATGCATGAAGACGGAAAAATAAGTTAGTGGAGCTGAAGTGGTTGCCTTCAAAGACAACCCTGGTACAATGGACATCTTAGAGAGCTGGGATATGGAGGATCAATGGGATTCAATGTTACCTGGCTACGAGTTTCATAGGAACAACATGGTAAGCTGTTCAGGGGGCATTCTAAGCACTCTGCATGAAAGATTCTGTAAGCAGCAACAGCATAAAATCATCATGGAAAAGAAAAGCATCACAGGACATGCAGTTGGAAATCACAGACCAAAAATAAAAATGATTGTTCAGGTTGTACTACTGACCTCCTTGATGAGGAAGGAGAGAGTGATCAAGAAGTGGTAAGTAGGATTAGCAAAGCTGTGAATTTTGGGCAGGTAGTAATAGGGAGTGTCCTACTACTGGGTCAATGACTTCTCAAGAACAAAATGCAGAGAGAACATCTTTGGGTGCAATAAGTGACTGCTTCGTAAGACAACTTGTCCTACAGACCACAGGAAAAGAGGCCCTACAGGGTTTGGTCTGGAGTGGTGCACTACATGTGTGTAATTTCAGAGGTTTTGACAGTAGTTTTGATACTACCTGCTAAAGAAACCATAGCAAAGCAAGATTAAATGCAATTTTGGCCACAGTTCAATCTCTTTTGATCAAAGGTCATGTTAAATAACTTGGAATGTCATAACTGAAACCACAGATAAAGCATACTCTTTAAAAAGAAGCATTATTAATGCAGCCTTCTAGACCAGAAAAGTCAGTAAGCCATATACAGGTATGTAATACCCATATATGCTACCACACAGTGTAGCTGCAGCTTTAATGCAGGCTTTTCAGAGGTCCAAGTTGCAAGATGTCACCAGCTCTCTTCTGTTTGTGTCTTGACTGTTTGAAGTGCTGAGAAGGATGTCCTGGTAGGGAATGCCAAATGAAGAGTGCCAGCAAGCTCCTGTTGGGACAGCTGTCACAGTGTGGTTTTGGGTAACCATTCTGAGCAGCCCATGCCAAGGTACAGGAGGCAGGGAAGTTGCCAGCATTGCTCCCTTGCATTGTAGGGCAGATGAGAGGGTTTGCCATGCTGTGGCTGTCCTGTGAACCAGCAGTCTCAAGGTGAAAACTTTGCTAACTTCACAATTGTTGGGCAAACACAATTCCCAAACAATTTCTTTTGTCTGATTACTTTGAGTAATTGTATTTTACCAAATTCTTAATTTGTGGCTGGATAAACTATTTCTCCAGCCTTCCTCACAGTTTTTTTCTAGGAACAGCTAGAATGGCTGGTAAAGTTCTGTGGTGGCTCCATTTCAGTGGCTCACCAAACTGAAACACCCCTGAGCACTGAAAGTGAATATTTGAAGATCACTGGCCAGAAATCTGAACTCAATTAGCCCTTTGGGCTTTGTGCAATTTTCCTCTTCTGACATCCAGCAGCTACTGGATAGCACTAAGGTTACTGTCCTGCTCACAAACACATTCTAACAAGCCCCAGACTTTGGTTTTAGGAGTGCTGAAAAATTGTCTGGGGCACAGAATTTGGGTTCTTTGTTTAGAGAAGTGTGAGGTTGGTTTCCTCAGCTCTTGTAGGTCAAACGATGCTTATACCCTCACACAAATTTTTTTTTTTATTCCTTGCTTTGAGAGCACTTGCAGCTAATAGTAAATGCTGGCTGGAAATTGCCAGGCAGGTGTGTATGGACCCTCAAACTTGCTGAAAGTGCATGCTGTCCCAGCACTGTGGTGTGTAAAGATGCTACATAG
This sequence comes from Steatornis caripensis, assembly GCA_013398225.1. NCBI lineage: Eukaryota > Metazoa > Chordata > Aves > Caprimulgiformes > Steatornithidae > Steatornis > Steatornis caripensis. The sequence goes on from VZSC01016363.1 coordinate 18,285, forward strand.
CCTCGGTTCTTGTATTAACCACTAAAGCATGCCACCACTACTTGGTTACAGAGTAATTTCAAAGAATCTGTAAAAGCACTGTTTGCCCTCTGTGTCAAGAAATGGATAGAGTGTGAAGAGCTGTCTCTGAAGAATACCCACAAGCAGGTTGAAAGCTTATGGGTAAGGCATACCCATAGGTAACAAATGGAATCTTGTGGTTGGTGTCTACTACAGGCTGCCTGATCAAGGGGAGCCTATTGACGAAGCCTTCTTACTCCAGCTACAGGAAGCATCTGTGGTGGTGCAGACCCCCTCCCTGGGCCGCACTGTGGTGTCAGGGCCAGCCAACATGGCACAAGTGCAACGAGCTGAGGCAATCTGACGTTCTCTGATCCTGCCTGCCGATGCAGTGAGCTGAGACATGAAACAATGTGGTACCATCCTGTCCTCAGACAAGAACAGTGAGTTAGGATGGTCAGGTGCTCCCTGATCATACCTGGAATTCCTGCTGCAAGCACAGTGTGTCAGGCCGATTGGGCACTCCCTGACTGTACCAGGAATTCATGTTGCCTGGGAAACGTACCTGAAATTCCTCCTGCCTGGATCAGAGCCCACTCTGAGATGTGCCAAGATTACCTGCCAAGAACTATGGCCACAACGAAAAAAGGTGCTGACCAAAATAAAAGATTTTGTGATCCTATAAAACAGTGGTCCCAAGTGAGGTCCTTTGAGCTCTCCAGGACCACAGCGGGCTGTGACCCTGTATCCCCCCTGAGTTGGGACACCTCTTAGGGCAGATTTTTGCGACACTTGAGGTAGATTTCACGTTGTGATTCAGATCGCCCACTGACAAAAGCCAATGAAGGAAAGAGTGAGTAATTCATTATATTTAGATTTCACAAGGTTCAAAGACTGAGTAATTCACTGTAACTCAATTTTGTGAGGTTTTCAAAGATCATTGAGTACCAAAATTTACTATAATCTGCAGAGAAAGAAACATCTTAATCATAGGTTAATGTTCATATCTGTGTGTTTGTGTGCGTATGTATGTGATTTAGTTTAGAAAACTTTGTTGAATCTTAACTTGTTGATTACTAAGTATTGCTAGAAAATCATATAATCTAGTCTTGTGATTTATTGTAATAGTGTTAATATATCTTAAATTGCTGCTACAAATTGCTGCTATCTCAAAGTTATACAGGACCCATAATCACAGGTTAAATGACTTTCACTGAAATCCCAGTACCACACTCCTTTAGACATAAACCATTGACCAAGTCTGGGTCGAGGACTGGATCCAGCCATACCTAGACTCCTGAGAAGGAGTTTAGAAAGCATGGGGGTCCTTTCTGAACCTCTTGACTCAATGGGAGGGCATTGTTTATACCTTTTCCTTAATCCCTATACAAATCACTCCAACCCGATTCTTGATTTCCCTGCCCAATCTTTGTACAAATCACTTTCCCCAATCAACATGTAAGTCACTCCTAAGCACCACTCTGACCCAGTTTCCCTTGTACATTCCCTTAATATAGTAAGGAACAGAGTGAACCTTGCCATCAAATTCTGTAAAGTTGTGCTTTTATAAATTCATATTAAAATCACTTCTAATGTCCTTAATGGTGATTCATTAAGTGACCCTTAAAACCTTAATCACTCTCCTCCATGGCAGCATTGTGCTCACAGGCTGTCATGCCGCTGGGGGTCTTTAAGCACCCTGACATCTGCTGGAAAGGTAGCACAGTGAGCTGCAGGCAATCCAGGAGACTCCTGGAGTACATAGAGGATAACTTCTTAGGCCAGGTAATAGACTGCCCTACAAGAGGGTATGCGATACTGGACCTGATGTTCACCAATGCAAGTGAGCTAATTGGTAATGTCATGATTGGAGGCAGCCTGGGCTGCAGTGATTATGCACTGGTGGAGTTTGCAGACCTCAGGGTTGTGGATCAGGCAAAGAGTAAAGTCAGGACCCTGAAATATAGGAATGCGTAATTCCAGCTGTTCAAGGAGTTAAGTCTATAGGCCCCTCTGGGAAACCGCCATCAGGGACAAGGGAGCAGAACACAGCTGGCAGATCTTTAAGGATGCTTTCCATAGAGCGCACGAGCTCTCGATCCCCAGGCATAAGAAATCAGGAAAGGAAGGCAAGAGCCTGGCATGGCTGAGTCAGGACTTGGTGGTCAAACTAAGGTGCAAGAAGGAAATGCACAGGCAGTAGAAGCAGGGACAGGTATCCTGGGAAGAATACAGGGATGCTGCCTGGTTGTGTGAGGATGGCGTCAGGAAGGGCAAGGCACAGCTGGAGCTGAACTTGGCAAGGCATGCAAAGAATAATCAGAATGCCTTCTACAGGTATGTCAGCCAGAAAATGAAGGTCAAAGAAAGCATACCCACCCTGATTAACACAACTGGCAAACTGGTAACAACAGGCCATGAGAAGGCTGAGATACTCAACAACATTCTTGCCTCAGTCTTCACTGGCAATCTGTCTTCCCACACCTCTCAAGTGGATGGACCTCATGACTCCACCAGTGCATGATCATTGTAGCCCAGGCTGCCTCCAATCTTGATGTCACTGATTAGCTCACTTACGTTGGTGACCGTCAGGTCCAGTACCACACACCCTCTAGTAGAGCTGTCAGTTAGCAGGCCTGAGCAGTTTTCCTCAATGCACTCCGGGAATCTCCTGGATTGCCTGTAGCTCACTGTGCTACCTTTTCCAGCAGATGTTGAGGTGCTTGAAGACCCCCAGCAGGAATAGAGCCTGCGAGCATGTCTGCTGTAGCTGGAGTAAGGCAGCTTCACGAATGGGCTCCCCTTGATCAGGGGAGCAGACACCAACCACAAGGTTCCGAAGCTTTCAACCTGCTCGTGGCTATTTTTCAGAGGCAGCTCTTCACACTCTATCCATTTCTTGACATTGGGTGGAGCCCCCCCACACCACATTCCTCTCATGTTGCTTCTGAACAGCCTGCAGCCATCAATAGCTGCACTCCAGTCATGGGGTTCATTCCACCAAGTTTCAGTAATGAGAACTAGGTTGTAGCTTTCTAACAGCACAGTGGCTTCCAGCTCACCCTGGTTGTTGCTGATGCTGCACGCAGCAGGGTAGAGGCACTTCAGCTTGGCTGTTGGCCAGGTCACCTTCTTAAAGGAATACCCCTTCATTCCTTTGAGGTATTCCACTCGTGTTTCCTCGTTAGCTCCCATTACCTCGGGAGCCCCTGGCTCACCTCTGTAAGATGCCAAGTGTGCTCCAGGGTAGCCAGCACATCAGAGCGATAGGCTGAGGGCCCTCACTAGCACCCTGTCCATCTAACCTCAGCAGTTCATCCCACAGCTTGTCACAGGCAAGCCTGAAGTTACCCGCCTCCCCCTTCAAGTCTACAGTTGGGTCAATGAGCCCCGCTAGCTCATGAGCTCCTTTATGAGTAGAAAAAAATTAACAGCACTTCCCAAGACAGAATTCCTGTAAAGTTACAACTTTTAACCCGATTTTTCTAGTGCTGTCAGACTACGAAAGTTGACTTTTGAGTTGCAGTTAATGATGACCACCACTGACTACTCAGTTATTTTTATTTCTTGCAGATGTTAGTGAGTTGCTTCCCAGAGGTATTGAAGTGTAAAAGGCCAATTCTCAAAAGCAGAAATATTTGGAGTGTCTTATTTTTCATTCGCTACTGCCATATTTTTTTTTCAAAACCCCAGATCATCTCAAAGAGAGGAAGACAACAGAAGACCACAAACTCAATTTAATACAGAAATTGGTACTTTGTTTACTTGAAACTGAAGTCTAGTTAGGTTTGCCTGCAAAAACAAGTATTTACAATATTATGTCAATATAGCTACAAAACATAGTCTGGTATAGCTATACCCTGCTAAAAGATTACTTTGGAGTCTTTCGTTTCTTTACTTGTAACATTTATGCTGATGCTTCAGTTCTGAAAAGCTTTTTTTGCTTCTTCCTCTGAATTTTGCGTGGCTTCTTTTTATCTTTAACAATTGGCTTTGACTCTGGTTTCACAAGCTGTATTTCCACCGGCTTTTCTTCAGCTGGAGTTTCAAAGACCACTTCAGTGGGATCTTCTTCAATAAGCACCTTACTCCCTTTTTTCTTAATCTTTTGTACTTCCTTCACTTGCTGTTTCTCTCTAAACTTAGCTGCCACTGACAATCTTACCAGCCGTCGATGCTGCAAAAATAAGAATTTAAATTACATCAGGTTTCAAATAAGCAAGATGGAAGAAATCAGGTATTGAAGAAACAGGAGGTAATTTCTCTGCTTAATTGTCAAAATCCTCAGTGTAATGCCATCTTTCCAGTGACATGAATTTTGCATTCATTCAATTTTTACACAATTACCCTGTTCTCAAACTGTGATCAGTTAGGGCACTCTTTTCTACAAAGGGCTCCAGAGAAAGGCATACGTGGTTCTCCTGCACAGAGAGGTTGCAAGAGCAGACTTCAAATTAGTTCCTAAATGAAAGAGAAGACAAAGCTTCTTACCATATTTGGGGACTGGTAATGGGGATTTTCATACAGAGTTGGTCCTCCAAAGCTCCCTTGAAAGATTTTTATGAGGTTCAGGACAAAACGAGGCCCAATTTCTACTAGAGATGCATCTTCTTCTATTATCTGCAAAGAAAAGAATACTCTCTCATGGATTGAACCAAAGTATATGACCTCATAGGCACCTTGCATACAGTGATACACAACAAAATTTAAATCCAAGATACAATGCCACTGAAGCTGAAAAGCTGGACTTGTACAAACACAATTCTGTACATAAAGCAGCTTCTTTTGGGTTGAAGCAAGCACTGAAGAGAGTACTAGGTATTTGTGAATTCCTCCTTTAGAAACCGAGCTGCAGTACACTGTGGGCCAAAGCACCAATTAAAGTTAAAAGACAGGCAAAACTCAGGCTCTGGCTACTACTACCTGTTACCAAGACAACCATCACAGAATTGCAACTAACAGAATGTCAGTTGAAGCACACGTAACTGAAACCAGCTCTCTCCAGAGACACAGGAGAAGGTAAGTCATTTTAGGACACCGAAATTACTTTATGCAAGCACTAGGTGTTGGCATATCCTGATGATAATGATTCTTCTCATTTTATTGTAATTGATGGATTTGATATGAAATCACTCCACTGAGCACCACCTGAAGAGCTAAGAGACCACTAACCTGGTAATTCCGAAACCAGATCCTCTCATCTGTAATGGTGAAGGTGAAAACATGATCTACAAAAGGCTGGCTTTTGGGGTGATACTGTGGTGTACCAAATATCTGTAATAAAAGGCAGTATTTCTAATCATCTGTAAATCTATGAGGGAAAACATAAATCGATAAATGGGTCATTTTTAATTCATTTTAATTTACTAAGATCCAGATCCAAGGTTACATTTCAAAACCCGAAATTTAAGAACAAGTGTCCCAGTGATTTTAAGCACATGACCCTAATCCTTTGAAGATATTTTGCAAGGTCAGAAGTATAGAACTAGTACTTAAAAAAACACTGAGATTTTTAAACATGTTGCCAAGAAACATTTCCAATGAGGAAGAAACACTGGACAGAACTACAGACTGACCTGAATAAACAATTCTTTTAGCAGAGCATAGTGTGGCTTCTTGTCGAATGTCTACAAAGGAAAAATGTAATTTTACATACAAAGCTAAATGTCATGTAAAGAAAACAAAAGCATACTTGATGAAATAAAATCTATACTTACTGGATCAAAAGACAAAAGGGGTCGTGAGCCCCTTAGGCAGTTTCCCGTCATCTTCAATTCAGCCAGTGTGTGAACTACAGTGATTTTGGAAAAAGATAATTTTAGTACTTACAGAAAACTGCACAGACAAGAAAGCAAGAGTCCAAACACAATAAAGTCAACCAACTTACCATTCTGCACTAAGAATTTAGCTGATGGTCCCTGTGGTGTATTTGAAAGCCTGCAGAGGACAGGTAGTGGGGAAAAGGGAAAGGAAAAACGTTAACAGCAGCCAGAAGGTATGCTGAATTTCTACAGTACACTCCAAACGGTTATTTCTGTATTGAAGTAATTTCAGTTGCTTTTATAGCATTCTTGAGTTCCTTTAACATACTTAAACATACTTGCTTGCTAAACAATTTTGTAAAATGCTTCTGCAAACTGTCTACAAAAGGTGGTCATGCATTGTAAACTGACACTGCCCACAGAAGTGCAGGATTAGTACAGATTTAGCTAAGCAACACTGTTTCATGCATCTTCACTACTACAGCAGGAAACTTTAGATAGAACAGAAGCATCCCCAGCTATATATGGAAATGCAAGAATACATAACATTTCCTTACCACATATAGAGATCCTGTTTCTTTTTGGCTTCAAAAAAGATGCACTTATTGCAGTTTTTCATTTCACACACCTATACGAGACACATGAAATTAGCCGTTTACAAAATTATGAAGAAATTTTCAAAAACTTTCCACATTAATCTCTAACATAAGTCCAAAAGCAAAGGTCCTGTCATAATAAATTAGACCTACTGATCCCCAAACTTAAGTTGAAGCACTTGTTTTGTTGAAAAAGTCTCACATACTTATTACCAGGAGTAGTAACTTCAATAAAGCTACAAGCAATCTGACAAGCTCTCCAGGATATAACCACCAGAGCAGGAGCTGTGACATTAGGTTCTAGTTTCAGAACTACCAATGTCCTACTACACTGTTTGCCCTGGCTGCGTATTTGTTCCCTGCTTTCTTCAACTATAGACTGTAATACAACTTTTACCTGTACAGAAAGGCACGTTCCGTTTTATTTCTTCACGACAAAAGTATGCGTTTAATTAAAGGTTTCATTAATCAAAAGTCAGCTTCCTGTTCTAACACATGCACTTTTTGAATATCAGTAATTTTAATCTATCATAGAATCACAAAATGGTTTGGGTTGGAAAAGACCTTAAAGATCACTTCATCCCAGTCCCCCTGCCACGGGCAGGGACACCCTCCACCAGACCAGGCTGCTCAAAGCCCCATCCAGCCTGGCCTTGAATATGTCCAGGGAGGGGGCATCCACAGCTTCTCTGGGCGACCTGTGACAGTTTCTCACCACCCCCATTGTGAAGGATTTCTTCCTAACATCTAATCCAAATCTACCCTCTTTCAGTTTAAAATTGTTACCCCTCATCCTATCACCACACGCCCTTGTAAAAAGTCCCTCTCCAGCTCTCTTGTAGGTCCCTCCAGGTACTGGAAGGCTGCAACAAGATCTCCCTGGAGCCTTATCTTCAGACTTCCCAAGTCCTTCTTCTCTGCCCAGCCTGTACCTGTGCTTGGGATTCCCCTGACCCTTGTGCCAGTCCTTGCACTTGGCCTCGCTGAACTTTATGTGGTTTGCATGGGCCCACCTCTCAAGCCTGCCAAGGTCCCTCCATATCTACAAAGTTACACAATTCCTATAACTAGGATGAAATCCTTTGAACTTAGTTGCCCTTTTCTCTTGCACATTGAATTTCCAGAGAAAATTAAAAAAGCAGCGCTAGTTACCTCATTAATTACAAACAACTGGTCTTTACGGTCCATTTTAGTATCTGGAAAACAAGAACAGCATTTAGAAGGCTGGAAAACCAATTTAACAGAAGTTCTTTTAACAGTCAGTCCTTTTGCAAAAAATTTACTGGGTATAAATGCAATATTAAGAATAACCATCAAGTTGTTTCAGCCATGTTATGCAATAAATAACCACACCAACGAAAGTATCTGGGCTGAAACCATAGGAGTCATTTCCCAGAGAGTATTAAGATACAATGACAGTCGCTCTATTTGTTGGCTCAAAACGGGTTTGGTGTTTGTTTAATTGAAAGTCTCATCAAAACAGTTATGTACCGCATTTTAAAAGAGAACAGGTTGTTAGAAGTTCTGGGTTTAAAATAGTTCGAAAACTTAAGTTGGAAATGATGCCTAACCCTACCTGCTTTAGAATGAGGCATCAATGTTCGTAAGTCTTGCATTAGGTGTCTTGTTCTGAAATTAATTCCACGAGAAGAGAAAATAAGCACCCTCTCCTTGTTTTTCCATTTACCCTAGAAAAAAGGCAAAAAAGTTAAGATGGAAAAGGAAGCTTCTAGCCTTAAAACTACTACAACATGGCAACACCAAATGCTTGAATTGTTGTTATAGAAAACCATAGTGAGAACATTTGTTATTATCTCTCCACCCGCACAGAATCATTCTCTCAGCAAGAACGATGACTTCCCTACAAAACATGGGGACATACATTCTGGCATAAAGACCTGCCGTCCACCCTTCACTCACTGCTCCTTCCACTCATACAAAACATGTATGTATTAAGAAACATGTACATATTAAGAAAGCCACATGCAATACTTATTTGTAAAAGGCACCCCTCCTTCCCTGCAAAATGACCCAAGCTACAGTCTGCAGGTACAATTTAGCTCTCCCGACAAATGAGCACATGATGAAATCTCAGAATTCAACGTGCTGCTTCTTGTTTTTCTTTTAAGCAAACCACAAGGCAATTACTGAAGCCTTCTCAGGATGGCTCCTAAACGAACAGGCATAAGTTCCACATGTCCTTTGTACACAGCAGGATTGCCAAACTCTTTAAAATACTTTTGAGACTAAGGTAACACTATTTATTTACATCGACCAGAATCACAGCATGGTGGGGATTGGAAGGCCGCTCTGGAGATCCCCCAGTCCAACTCCCCTGCTAAAGCAGATGCCCCCAGAGCAGGCTGCACAGGAACGCATCCAGGCGGGGTTTGAATCTCCACAGCCTCCCTGGGCAGCCTGTGCCAGGGCTCTGTCACCCTCACAGGAAAGAAGTTCTTCGTCATGTTCAGGGGGAGCTGCCTGTGCTCCAGTCTGTGCCTGTTGCCCCTTGTCCTGTCGCTGGGCACCACTGAAATAGCCTGGCCCCAGAACAACGCTCTTTGCGCGTCTTCCAAGAAATGACGCACCACCGCAAGTTACTTGTACTGAGACTATTAAAAAAACAGGAATAAGGCTCTCTGCCCTCGCTGAGCAGCCAGGCTCCCCCCAGACACCCCGAGGCCCCGCACCCCAGCCCCGGGAGCAGCAGCGGCCCGCCGCGGACGGCGCCTCCTTTCCCGCGGGGCTGGAACGGGCATCCCTAAGGCACGGCCGGAGCACGGGGACGGGGTGCCCTTCCTACGGGTCCGACCCGCTCCCCGCAGGGCAGCGGGGCTTGGGGTACCTGGGAGACCGGCGGCGGGATGCTATACTCCTCCGGGCCCGCTCCGTCCGGGCCCGCCTCAGCATGCGGCTCGGGCGCGCTCGGGGCCCTCTTAGGGCGCTTCTTCGGCCGCGCAGCCGGACCATCGCGCTTCCGCTTGGCCGCCGCCATGTTGGCCTCACCACGCTGTGCCCACTGTCGCTCGCACTTCCTCCCGCCCGTATTTCCGCCCCCTCTCACTTCCGCCCCCTGCGGAAGCGCGGCCGTAGCGCCGCCATGCCGTTCTCCGCGCAGCCGCCCGCCAGCGGGCAGCCGTATGTGCTGTCCGCTAGCCTGGACAACGTCCGCCACCTCTCCAACCTCCTTAGGGCTGTCCACTTTCAGGAGCACGCCACCTGCTTCGCCACGGCCAACGGCCTCAGGGTGACGGTGGAGGACGCCAAATGCATCCAGGCCAATGCCTTCATCCAGGTGAGGGCTGCGCGCCCCGCCCGGCCCCCGGCCCCGGTTGCTGCTCTTGGCCGGGCCGCCCCCGGTGGGCCTTGCCGGTGAGGAGGGGCTGGGAGCTCGGCGAGGCCTCAGCTGCGCCGTGGAGGAGCTGCCCCGCAGGTTTGCCTGCGGCGGGCGGGGAGCCGCGGTGGAACCGCAGCACGGTGGCGTGACCTGGTTTGGGCCAGGACAGAACCAATTTTCTGTTAGTAGCTTTACTCTTTAGTCTCTTCTGAGCAGCTGCACTCTCTGAAATTAACTGCGTGTTTTCCAGACAGTAGCTGCTTCTAGCAGTGATGAGGCTCGTTGTTTACAGTTAGTGCTGGAACATCGGTAGGAATGGTATGCAGAAAGGCTCTGGCTTGTAGTTATCCCTGTGGAGACCAAGGTCGGTGCTTGCTTCTGCTGACTTTCCTACGCACTGAAAATGAAAGGGCGGAAAAGGGGTCACACCCACGACCCTCCGGAGGGGTCAGACAGGTGACCCAAACCTGGCCTGACGCAGTGTTANGCTTTACTCTTTAGTCTCTTCTGAGCAGCTGCACTCTCTGAAAT
>VZSC01016365.1:0-18400 GCA_013398225.1 Steatornis caripensis
CTCCAGAAGAATGCTATGGGAAATGGTGTCAAAGGCTTTGCTGAAGCCTAGGTAGACAAAATCCACAGCCTTTTCCTCATTTACTAAGGGGGTTACCTTGACATAGAAGGACATCAAGTTAGTCAAGCAGCACTTGGCCTTTCATAAACCCATGCTGACTGGGCCTGATTGCCTGGTTGTTCTGTATGTGCCACGTGATTATACTTAAGATGATCTGCTCCATTACACTCCTTGCCACTTGAGGTGCATGCTGCATGATCAAGATCTTGAGTCCTGAAAGAGATCATATTCAGTATACCCAATAGCTCTGATTTCAAGTTCCAAATTTCTAGGTCATAGAAGTCATTTAAATTATTATGGTTTGGATGGTAGACGGGTCTGGAGTTCGGAGTAGACTCAGCCAAAGATTTAATATGCATCATCTCTGTAAAGCTCCTGCTGCTGTTTTGGGTGAAGCTTTGATACTCAGCCCTAGCAATTAATTGTTCCCACGTCATCAAGACTTTTCTTATTATAGCTCTTTCAATATGCATAATGCTATTGTCCTCCATTATTACTTCTGTGCACCCTATGGTGCCGAGGTTCATCAGTTATCCCAGAGATGTCCATACTTTAGGTACCCTAAAAATGGGAAGACATGTTTTACCCTGGAGACCTTCCAACAGCCCAAAGGCTGAGAGAATGTTCTTTCTGGGCATAAAGCTTTATTAGTGTTTGTGTCTTTAAAGACTAAAAGGCTGAGGAATTCGCATGTATTAGCTAGATGGGGACAAAAAGAGAAGCCAATGTGAGTAGTCCATTTATTTGATTAGTTACATAATTATGCCTTTTTTTTTTTTTAACATGTTGGGTGGACAGGTGAAAATGCAGATAGTGCTACAGCATGAGTTCCATAGCTGCATTGTTGAGCAAAGATGTCAGAATAAAGGAAATACACAACAGAAACTGCAAATACAGATTCTGAACTTTTAAGACCAAAAATCTGCTGTTATTAGCCTTGTATCAGCTGACCATGCTCAAAACTCTGGACTTGGTCTGAGGAAGTGGTCAGTGTGAAAAGTTCTTCTGACACACTTCTTGTTTGTACTGGCATAGTCTGACTTAATTTAGCATATGTATTTGGACATGTATCTTAACCACTTAAAGCACATATTCCTATGAGCAAAGCACTAAACTAAGCCTACAGAAGAAGCTAGAGAGTATCATCAGAGTCTCCAGAGAAAGCTACAGGACTGTCACACTGCTCCTTGCATTTTTTATTTTCTTTTGCTTAAATACTTGTTTTAATGAATGCTTGTTATATATTTCTTGAATCTTTGTGTACACTCACATATACACATGCACATGCATACTTTGTTTTATTTAACTGCTTATTTGCTTGTTTATTTATTCCATATTATCTTTATCTTTTTACTGAATATGCAAAAAACAGAACATGACTGTATTTCAAGACTTAATCCCTACACTTAAATCTAACCCTGCTTCTATATTTACATGTTGTAAGGTCCCCCCTTGTGTGAGCAGTTACAAAAGATCAGTGCTGTCAGTAAACAGCACTGGGAGAAGGAGTTGAGAAGGGTAAGGTGATAGGCAAGTATAGGAGGAATGTGAATACAAAAATCTACCTCGTATCAGAACAGAGTAGCAAATACTCTTCTAGATAAGTCTGTATTTGTTGTCATCTGTATGCTTCTGTACAATGCATCTCCATGAACTGTTTGCTGAGATCATCTTCACCATATGGCTTAGGAAAGTGGACTCTAACTACACTCAGTGAAGCTTTATTGCTTGCTCTTAATCTGAAACACCCTCTACTTTTCAGTCCTAGGACTAGCAGAAATCTCTTGCCTTTGCAATGCTCTACTGGCAAAGATTCCCTGGGTGGTTTAGACCTGCTTGTGTCCTGTAAACCCACGGTACTTTGTCTGTTTGGCTAAGATCATGCAGAGTTTAAATATTTGAACCTGGGTCTCTGGCCAGAAAAAACCTAATGCAGTAACTGAAAGCTTTCATTCCGCTTAAACAGTCTTTCTAGGTAATCCGTAGAAGAATGAAAACAACAAAGTTGCAAACCTGTATGTGGTTTGTGGGACAAGGTTTTGGCAGTAGGAGGGCTACAGGGTTGGCTTCTGTGAGAAGCTGTTAGAAGCTTCCCCCATGTCCAATCAGGCCAATGTCAGCTGGTTGCAAGACAAACGTGCTGTCAGCCAAGGCTGAGCCCATCAGCAACAGTGGTAGCACCTCTGTGATAACATATTTAAGAAGGAGGGAAAAATCTGCTCAACAGCAATTGCAGCCAGAGACAGGAGTGAGAATATGTGAGAGAAACAACTCTGCAGACACCAAGGGCAATGAAGAAGGAGGAGGAGGAGGTGCTCCAGGCACCAGAGAAGAGATTCCCCTGCAGCCTGTGGTGAAGAACATGGTGAGGCATGCTGTCTGCCTGCAGCCCACGGAGGTCCACAGTGGAACAGATGTCCACACGCACCCCATGGAGGACCCCATGCCGGAGCAGGTGGATGCACCTGAAGGAGGCTGTGCCCCCATGGGATGTCCACAGCAGGCTCCTGGTGGGAGAGGGTCTCACATGGAAGCCATTTTGCTGGCAGGACTTCTGACCTTGCGGAAGGGACCCACACTGGAGCAGTTTGTGAAGAACTGCAACCTATGGGAAGGACTGACGTTAGAGAAGTTTGTGGAGAACTGCCTCCCATGAGAAGGGTGCCGTGCTGGAGCAGGGAAAGAGTGTGAGGAGTCCTCCCCCTGAGGAGGAAGGAGCGGCAGAGACAACGTGTGATGAACTGAATGCAACTCCCATTCCCCATTCCCCTGCACCGTTGCGGGGGAGGAGATAGAGAAATTGGGAGTGAAGTTGGGCCTGAGAAGAAGGGATGAGTGGGGAGAAGGTGTTTTAAGATTCAGTTTTATTTCTCATTATCCTACTTTGATTTGATTGGTAATGAATTAAATCAATTTTTTTCACCAAGTCAAATCTGTTTTGCTCGTGATGGTGAAAAATTAGTGAATTATCTCTCCTTGTCCTTATCGCTATCCACAAGCTTTTCATTCTATTTTTTCTCTCCCCTGTCCAGCTGAGAAGGGGAACGACAGAACATCTTTGGCGGGACGCCGATATCCAGCCAGGGTCAACACACCACAGTATCTTTGAAAAAGAGACCCTTTGTATTACAACATCTAACTTTGCCTGCCTGCTAGACTAGTGATAGGCTTCTGATATCGCAACTTGGTCGATCCCTGACCACAAGCAAGATTTTTATAACTGAACTGCCCAAACCAGTCCGTGCTGTGACTCCTCCTGATCTGCCGAGGATTTATGAACCACCGCTGAACAGCTGCCTGCTGATAACCAAGCAAAACATTCAGTGCACATTCCCAAGTTATTATACTATTGTTTCAAAGGAGCAGCCAGAGTTAGTCAGCCTAGATCCAATTAAGATTGGGGTCAGTCTGCTTACCCATGGCATGATAAATTTCCTGCTGTGCTTATAGCACTATCTCCCTGAAGATTGTCGGGATACACATTCCTGAGAGGACTTTGTTCACATTTGATGCTCATTTGCTTGTCACCAGGCTTTACCCTCAAACGGCTCTCTTTTTGGGCCTGCCTTCATTAAAATAAACTGGGAAGGTTTGAATTGCAATGGAGAGTGGGTGCTTTAGTAGACTGCATTGTCAAATTTGTTTAGTTTCTGTCTACCAGTTGCTCACCTGATGGTTCTTCAGGTCAGAAGGTGGCAAGGGTTTCTGCTGAAGACCAGACACTTAGGGTTCCATCTGAAGCTTCTTCCTTGTGTTTGAGTGTAGCAGTACCTGCACCTCTCCAAAGTGCTGTGCAATGATAGCCTGTAGCATCCTTGTTTGTGATGAAACAGCAGTCACAGTAGAACAGTATTTAGAGAACTAGAAAGAGGATTGTATTATTCTCAGGGCGCACCTACAAGATACATCGAAGGCAGATGTAAGGTCTCCTTCCCTGCGATCTTCAACCAAGATTAATAAAAAAACCCATGTGAACATATTAAATGAAAGACAGAAAATGTGAACCTTACTATTTAGCAGGTTTATTACCTTGGCCTCAGCGCATGACTGATCAGTCTGTCTGGAGCACGTGTCCCTCAACAGCAAAAAAAAGGTCCTTAAGACAGTCTCTGAGAAGGAATATCTAGGGAAATACGACTCTATAACCTTAAGTGTTTGCTCTGACTGCCATCAGAGACAGGTTATATCACTAGACGTACATTTAGTATGACCCAGAATGGACATTGCTTTTCTGCTGGAGGTATCTATAAGCACATAAGCTTTCTGGTTCCCATGGGCTGCCCGAGGGCTGTGTTGTCCCACTGTTTCCAGATTCCCCTACAAGTATAGAGCAAATTCAATTTGGTCACAAATGTGCCAGCTACCGCACATCTGCATGGTGGTATCTAGCTTGAATCAATATGTGATAGCCTAACTATTAAGACTCTTCCAGCTGTACATTGGCAGTATTCCTCACATGCAAATACATTTGTTTGTCTTAAATGACAGTTTGGAACAGAGATCATCAGAGTCTCATTTTTAGCCAATTACCCAGCATTTGCTTTGCCCAATTTGCATGGAGAACAACCTATTATTGCTCTCAGTCTGGGGGGGGAATTGTTTGCCTTTTGCAGCTTCACAAGCTGCAGATGCAGTCTAATTTTTTTTGTAAATATGTAAAACAATAAAACGTGGAGGAAACAGTCCATCTGCAGATGTCAAGTAGTGAGAGAGCACCTCACCACTGAAAATGTTGGCATTGATTACTGTTCATTAAATATGAAGAAGACTGAGCTGGTGTCATCAGATCTCCTGCAATACTTCATTGCAAAGCAGTACTTTTAATGTTTTACGTCCTGTCTCCAAATTCTAAGACATCTCAAAATTATTGGGTTTTTAGTGGAATTCAAGGGCTCCATACGTTGCTGTTAATTTTTCACATCAAAATGACGCATAATTTTAAATAACTTTTCCTCCTTAAGACCTTTTAAACACCTAACCTTGCCTTAGTTAGTTATAGTACATTTTCGTTTCTTACTCACTCTGAAGATACTCAGTGAGTAGTGTCAGCATGGCCATCCTAAAGAGGACTAATATTTTTATAAAATGGCTAATGATTTGGAGGATCTTTCTTCTGGAACCTTTCAGCTTGATAGACTTTCAAAAGAGCTTTCAAAAATGTGAGCAGCTGTCTTTTAAGATAATCTCTCAATTTCACAGTCATTTAAATAATCCAGAATCACAGTCGTTTAAATGAGTAACTCCTATTTACTTCTGTAGAAATTAAATTACCTCTGTAGGTTTGGTCTGTCTCTGATTTCTAAAACTTTGGTCCATTCTCCATCTCTGGCTGTGCTTTTACATGTGGCAGTCAAGGAGAAATTTGTCTTTGATTACATGGTTAGAAACTAGAGACAAACCAATTTCCAAATGCAGGTGTACTTACTCCTGGATGTTGTTGCCATGAAGATTCTATTGAAGCCCTATCAATCAGTTGCATTTTTATAGCCAAGTAAAACTACATGCAGGATCCCAATTACAGTGGCCAGGGAAGGACTGGGATGTACTAGGAGAGGTTTCTTTAGTGGAAATAGTTCTCAGAGCTGTAGTACATGGTGCCGCTCTTGGTGAATGCACACAAGAAATGCTATGTATATGTCTTATCACTCAAGAACAAGAAAAAATAGTATAACTTGAGGACATGTAAAATAAGAATGAATAGTTTTCAAGGGATGAAAATCTCAACTCTTGAAGAAGAAAAGAAGAGATCTGACCTTGCTTAGGTCACTAAAATGAGGTCTATAGTTATCACATACTGGAACAGGACGAGCATTGAACATAGAGGGAGAACAACTACATGATAGAAAAGTCAATACTGTCAGAAGAAAAAGGTCTAAGTAGGCCAGAAATAACATTTGGCTGGAAATTAAAAGATGATTCCTGGCTATCACAGAGGACAAACATTGGAATAGACTCCAGTAGAATAAACGTTTTGAATGCTTGAAAGGCAAAATGTGATCAGTTTAAAAAAATGGACCCATATGACACAGCCCCAACAGACTGGAGATCATGATCCAGGTGATCCCTTCCAACATAACACTCCTGAGATGTGGTTCAGATAGCAGCAGGAGAAGCAACAGCCCAGCAGAGAAACATGTTTCAACACAAGACTTTGGACAATAGCCAGCATTCTAGCTGCTGCATTCATCTGCTTTTCTTTGCTTCTCTGTACATTTGCTCTGTACCTGGTACACCAAAGCAATAATGTCAGTGGTCGATTTATGGCTTTTCTTCCTCTTTTCTCCCAGTGACAGGAGGGAACTTTGTGACCCCTGAGAGAAGTAGAACATAAAAGTCATGGACAGAGGGGATGAAAACTTTTTTTTTTTTTTTCCTGCCAACTCCAACATGCATGCCACTTAATTTGATAGTTAGTAGCTATGGGCATCCTGTGTCTAAACAGCACAAAAAATTCCTGTCCCTGCAGGTCTCATTACTGAAGAAGGTTCTTGCCACAGCTTTCTCTTTTGGAAGGAAGCCTGGCTATAAAAAATGAACAGAAATCTGCTGGTGGGTGGTTGGAAAGGGAGGCAAGATATGGGGTCCCAGTCCCCCTCCAGCAGGAACCCAGGGCATTTTGCCTTTGTACCTAGATGTGCTCTGATGAACAAAGTCATTTAACTGCATCAACGCAATCCACAATACAGTTTTCTTCCTAGTAATTTAAATATGTATTACAGCATGGTACAAAGATCCTTCAGGATCCTTTAATCCAGTGCCGGAAGTAAGTGAGGTTAATTAAAACTCGTTATTTAGAAAGGAAATAACTCTACAGGCTTCAGACTATAAACCAAACAATAATTGGCAAGTTGCAGGGAAAAAAAGTCGTGTTCTTTACAGGTGAGGTAATTTGCCGTTGCTCACTGGGGCAATACCTCATGGCTTTTCTCTGTATGGGAGAGGAGTAAAGTCTGGTGTCACATAGATATTTTCTAGAAAGAAGAACATTCCTGCATGACCATAGCCACCTCAGTAATGACTCAGACACAGGACTTCTAGAGGTACCCATCTGGCTGTGACCAGTTTGCTGAGAAGGTGCCTGGAGTCAGGAGCTATATCAGATAATTATTAATGGATCAGCCAAGTCTTGTAAAAAGTTGGGAGTCTGACAAATGGGTCTTTTCTGCAAAAAAAAACCAGCTCCTCAGAAGAGTCCCAGCATTATCTACTGAGAGCCACCAGAGACCTGGACCTGTCAGCATCTCAGACTGATGTCTTCAGACGTAAGAACTTATCTCTGACTTCACCTCCAGAAGGCATTTTACAGAGGTAAAACAAGTAGACATCTAATTGCTTTAATCTGATTCTATTCATGTCTAGATAGAGAAGCAGGCTGGATTCATTCTACAATGATGTTATCCACCAAGGTATTTCCAGGAGGTGTTTTACGCTTTCAAGGGCTAGCAACACATTGTGAAAAAAAATAGTCCAGACACCAGTAGAGACTTCAGCATGTCATCCTCTCTTCTTCTCATGATGCATGTCTGCTGTATTGTGTTACACACCCAACATCTATCTCAGCTGGGTATTAAAGATCGAGAAGAATCACTTTGCCTTATCACAGGGGTTCTTCCGCTGTTAGGTCAGAATTACTGAAATAATAGATTATGCAGGGGTTGCAACCACTACACATCATGTAGCACCCTACACATCATGTAGCACCCAAGGGTCTTTAACTGGTGCAGTCTTTCAGACCTGGGGTTCCACTTTTACGATATAAATGTCTTCTTCCTTAAGAGAAGCCACTCAGTTCTAATGAAATGAGCAAAGAAAATAATGCATAACGGTAACCTGACATTGATGACTTATATAACTGTTTAATAAATGACCTATAATATGCTCTGTGAGAATACAAATGACACAAACAACTCTTTAATAAGTCATTGCTAATGGGAAGCAAAATGTATTAGCAGGGAATAAAGAGTTGTGATTTAGGCTTATTTGAGGGTAGTAGTATATCTTGCAGATCTTTGGAGTGCATCCTTATAAATACATTAATTTCTAAGAGCTGTCAGCTGAGGTTCAGTTTAATTTAAAAAAACAGAATTACAATGTTGAAATATACACTTTTGTTTTTAAAAATAATAAGAACCCTTGTTTATATGCTCATTTTCACAATGTTGCACAGTCTGCCACTCTTTAGCAATGTGAGGCAGCCTATAATCTAAAAGCTTAGCAGACAGATCATAATTGTTGGTTGACATGACAAAAGGATGTGATTATAATTAGAGGGGGATGATGCCTTGTGATTTTTAAGCTTTTTATTGAAAAGGTTTTATGCTTTGATTCACTTCTGTTTATGGGAATATGCCTATATTTTATAAAAGGATACTTACTTTTTATTCTCTTTCTCTTCTTTACATCTCTCATTTATTTATGAAGTATTTTTAATGGATTTTTTCCCCTTTCATAGATGAGGAGATAAACATTTTTTATAATGCCTTATTGTTTAGGTATAAAGCAACTCATGTACATTTTGCTGGGGAGATTCTGTCCCCCTTTTCTGACATGTTTGATGACTCATAAATTGCTGGATATTGCTGTGGAAAGTGTCACCATGGAGGCCATGCTTCTTTTACAGCTGTTTCGAGATGATAGAATTTCTTCAGCAAGCCTGGGTTGTGCTAGTTTTGTAATGACCTGTGTTCATATTTATACAGAATGACACCGTCTTCAGTAAGAAGCATCTAAATGTGTGTGTTTCCAGTGCTCAACAATCTCCAAATTCATTTTTTTGACAGTGACTTGGAACATAAAAGCACTAGTGTTGGATAAAACCAGAAGCCACTCTAAGTTGGTATCTGAAGCCCTGCAGTGACCTCAAATGTACCCATGTTATTGTTATTAGCCATGACGCATAGGCAACGTGATTTCATATTACCTGAGGAATGTGCTACGGATGTATCGAAAACAATGTTCAATAGCAGATGTCAAGGAGAGAGTTTAAGGACAGAGAGATGTACACAGCAACATGTTACTCTACCCTACAGAGATTTCTGGAGTTGGAGATGATACTATTGTATTTAACGGACATCAGCAGATAGATTTTTTTTCCATTAATTTGTCTAATCAATTTTTAAAGATGTTTAAATATTTATCAACCATTATGTCCTATGCTGAGAAGTCCTTAGCTTAAGGTTTTTGTTGTGTGAACTATTTTCTTCTCATTTTGAGCCTGCCATCTGCTATTTCTGTTTCAGAACTCCCAATAACTCTTGTTTTGTTTTGCTTTGCTTTGCTTTGGTTTATTTTAAAAAGAATCATAGATTCATAGAATGATAGAACGGTTTGGGTTGGAAGGGAACTTAAAGATCGCCTAGTTCTAACTCCCTGCCATGGACAGGGACACCTTCCACTAGACCAGGTTGCTCAAAGACCCATCCAACATGTCCAGCATTTTTCCAGCCATCAAATCATTTTTGCTGTTCTTTCGGTACAGACTCTGGATTTTTTTCAGCACAGCAGAATTGGACTCAGCAGTGATGTATCAAGCTGTGGTTGTTAATTCTGGATTGGTATCTTCTTGGATCACATTCCAAGATACACTTGGTTTGACTCGGCACAAGGTAGTATGGAGGTTATGACAGCTTTAGGTTCGTTTTGGGAAGACAGACAGTATCTGACCCAGCACGAAACTAGAGGAACATGGAGAGATGACCCCTTCTGTTCTCCAAAATACAACCCTAATGCAGCCTGTCATTATGAGCTGCAAAACCAGTGGCTATCGGATCCGGGATTTACACCCTACAGAAGTGCTGGGTTTGGTCTAATTCTGCAAAATTTCAAGCTTGGTGCATCTCATACTTCATGTCCTTTTTACACAAGCTAGATTGGGAGATTAAATCATTCCTCAGGCCCTACAAATCTGGGATCTCCCATACACCGCCAGGGGCTGCAGACTGGTTAGAGGTTGCTATTATTTCTGTCAGTGAGTATGTGTTTTAACTTTATTCAGAATATCCCTTTTATGTCAGGCCAAGGACATTTTACTACTTCTGCCAAGCACCTCTGGGATGGGATCCAGTGCCTTCCTGCTTCACACGCCACTGGGATCACCTATGTGCTTTGGGAAGCCCACTGATGATGCCAGCAAGTTCTACTTAGGTCTTTAAAGAAATCAGTCCTTGCTCAGCAAATGAAGATGATTACCTCTCCCAAGCTAATCAGAATAATCTTACAATGCAAATTTACAAGCTTAGGTGCCAAATAACCAGGAAGCTAGCAAACACATTTGTCCTTCCAAATAATGCCTTATCTGGAAACGGCAGCTATTAAGCTGATATTTAGATATATTTGGCTGACTCTGCTTAGTCCCTGGCTCAATATGTTTTGGCTGTTGATTTTTGTTCTTGGACAATTTCAGCTAAGCTTAGTTCATTTGTCCCTACAAGACTCCCTATTTACCAAAGACTTCTGCTGGTGTGACTTGGATGCACTCAGCTCTGTGGGTGTGCATTTGAGAGGTCCTGTATTGTCTATTGTGTTCAGCTTGTATTGATGTCCTTAGTTGATTAGGACAGTTCCAAGCACAAACACAGGCTGGACAGAGAATAGATTGAGACCAAACCTGACCAGAAGGACTTGGGGTTGTTGGTTGATGAGAAGCTCAACATGTGCCAGCATTGTTCATTTGCAGCCCAGAAGGCCAACCGTATCCTGAGCCACATCAAAAGAATCATAACCAGCAGGTCACAGGAGGTGATTCTCCCCTCTACTCCACTCTTGTGAGATCCCACCTGCAGTACTGTGTCCAGCTCTGGAGCCCCCAACAGAAGAAGGACATGAACGTGTTGGAGTCAGTCCAAAGGAGGGCCACAAAGGTGATCAGGGAGCTGGAGCACCTCTCCTATGAAGACAGGTTCAGTGTGTTAGTGTTGTTCAGCTCAGAAAAGAGAAGGGTCCGGGGAGACCTTAGAGCAGCCTTCCAGTACCTGAAGGAGCCTACAAGAGAGCTGGAGACGGACATTTTACAAAGGCATGTAGTGTTAGGATGAGGGGTAATGGTTTTAAACCGAAAGAGGATAGGCTTAGATTAGCTATTAGGAAGAAATTCTTCATGAGGAGGGTGGTGAGACAATGGAACAGGTTGCCTAGAGAAGTTGTGAACGCCTCCTCTCTAGAAGTGTTCAAGGCCAGGCTGGATGGGTCTTTAAGCAACCTGATCTAGTGGAAGGTGCCCCTGCAAATGGTAGTGGATTTAGAAATGAATGATCTTAAAGGTCTCTTCTGACCCAAACCATTCTATGATTCTACAGCTGAAAAGTTTGAGATCCAAACAGAGGTGTCAGGACACCTACATTCAGTACAATTCAAGATTACAGAAGTACACTGGTACTGGATTCATTTTTATGTGTCTTAGAGTAATCAGTTGTAGCTGTAATTATTAAACACATTATTTAACCTTGCTAGGAGGCTTTCAGAAATGCAATGGAGAGAGGTTTGTTATCTATGGTTATGTGTTGCTCAAGGCAGGAGAGTTTGAAAGAAGCAATACTGAGGAAATATGGCTGTTATGCCAGCAAAAAAAAACCCTGAAAAAAAAATCTTTAAATCTGCTTTCCAAACCATTCAGCGACCGTCCTTCAATGACCATTATCTCCCCAAATGGGCAAGCGACTGATCAAATTAGGCTTCTTTGCCAACGCAAGGAAGGACAAATTGCTTTTAATGAGATTTACCTTTTTTTAGAGGATTGTGGATACTAGTAGGGAAAGGGGAGATAGGATTTCATGTCCTGTGTCCCTTTTAACAACACCTCATTCTATATGTTGCCTTGAGCAAAACTCTCAAGAGTGAAAAAAAGTTGTACAAAATACTAAGTCTCTCTAGTCTCCATGTTCTGTTTTCCCTCTTCCTCTCTATGCATGCACTCATACATCAAATGGCTTAATGTGGAGTGAAACTAATGATCTCCATGCACAAATCTCTCGCTTGTGCTCCAAGTGTCTAAATGGGAAGTGGCTTTGCACTCATGCTTCAGGCAAAGGTCTTTTGAAGCGATCGGTCGTGTGAACAGCTAGATTCAGCACCTGCATGGCAGAGGCTAAGTGCTTTTCCTTATTTTGCAATCAAAAGGTTGAAAGGCAAGCTGCAAATATTACTCATTATCTTTTATAATTCCATATTATGCTGAAGGGGAGATGGATCTCTTTGGCTTCAGTCATACTCCTTTAAGTTTACCCTGTCAAGATAGAGAGCAGGAAGAAGTGTCTTTTACTTGAAGTTGTACTTGAACAATATTAAAATACATTTGGGAAGAATAAAACTGCAGTGAGAATAAGCAAGCCTTTTAGCCCTCATGAGTGAAGTTCAAGCAGCTGCCAACATTTCTGAGTGGCAGAAAAACTTGTATCAAAAAAAGAACATACTAAAATGCATCCTCTTTTCTCTCCTGAGCAGATATTTTTAAAAACATATTTTTCAAAGTTTCCAAGAACCCACCTCACATTCAATCCTCTCCACAGCAAAATGAAGCTCTGTCATCTTCAGTGACAGCTTGTCAAGGGGGAGAGTGGTTAAGGTTTAACAGTTGCTCAAAGAATCACCATCAAATGTACCTCTGGCCAGTAGAAAAGACATGGGAAGATAAGCATACAGAGAGCAGCAGCTGAGAACTGCTGTGGGAGGATTTAGGTGGCCAGGCTGTGCAAGCGCTCCTGTGTCAGTCAATGTCTTCACCAACAGGTAATTGGTGACCCTTCCAGAATACCACTGAAATTTCAGCAAAAAAAGATAACTTTAGGCAATTATTTTCATTCCATTCCAGAGAATCACAAGTCAGGGGACACAGGAACTGGTCGCAAGCTATGCCTACCATTTTCTGGACAGCTTGAAAGTGTGAAGGACAGTAGACACATGATTCATCTGCCTTGATGATAGCATGATCTTAGACTTTTTACTGTTGAACCTGTTGTGTAAATTCAAGCTTCATTGCAGATGACCATTAGATAATCACCTCCGAATGGCAAATTAAATGTGACCAGGTATTTGCCATTGCAAAATGGGCAGAAATAAGTCACCTTCACCCTATAAATGCAAGAAACCATCTGGACAGCAGATGGACTTCTGGGCTGTTTTCTATGGCAAACTTGCCTGTGCAAGCATTTTCTTTTCTTGCAGTAAAGAGGAAAGAGTAGTTCCATGAAGCACTTTGCCAACAAATTCCAAGGAACATAATGAAAATATTTGAGAAGAGGGAAATAAGATAACTTACTTGAGAGCTTAGCTCTAGCTAGCGGTCCTCCCAGGTTAGCCTCATATGCAATGCTTCACTCAATGTCCATCAAGTCTGGGACTCTGGCTTGACCAGATCATGGCGGCCCCTTACACAACAACTAAATGCATCTGACTGTAGATGGAAACATTTGCCAGATAAAATGTAGAAAGGGCCGAAGGCTCACTTCAAAGAGGAGGTTCTTAATCTTGATGCACTGTCTGGAAACCTGCTCAATCATAGTAGAATAAACCCTGCAAAGCAAGCAGGTAGCCCTGATGTGCCTGAAAGACTATGGTAATCACTTAGGAACTGATTTCAGTTGCTAATTTTTAGAATTTCATAAATTGAAATTAGATGAACCAGAAAAAGTGATATTCAAGTCAAGACAGATGTACTTAACTGTAGGTGTAAGCAAGTAGCCTTCTACGCATACACTGGTACCTGAACTCTCAACAGAGTGAAGAGCTAATCAATACAGTCAGCAGGCTTGGTTTGACTATCATAAACATCCGAGAATGTCACAAATGCCACTAGATGTCTACATTTAGGCAACTAAATCTGATCTGTGATGTCTGTTTCAGGATGAACTGAACTACTGTCCAGAATCCTCTGACTACATTGATCAGGTCTATATTGACTGGAGCTTGGATACCTGACCTACATGTTGATAACAACATACAGAAACATAAATAACCACAGCTTGTCCTAGAGAAGAATCCCACTGGACATGTCTTCAAAATGCCATCAATGTTTCTTCTCTTGAAGCCTTAAAGAGGTTATAAAGAAATACTCAAGCAACATCTTTATTCCTGTCCCTCAGCACTTCTTGGACACTAAAGCATATGCACACTCCCAAGGACAAGCTCTTTCAGTCTCGTCTTCTTGATACCCAAGTTACATCTTAGGAAGAACACCACCACAGTATCTTGATATTTTCTGATTGTATTTTTTTATATGTTAATGACTGAAATTGAACAGGGTTTTGTCACATGCTTAAAGTACTAACCTGAGAACTGGGATTTCTGGATTTAGCTCCGAGCTACTGCCCAAATGCCCAGGGTGGCTTTTGGCAAGTCCTTTAACTTCCTTGCCTCTTAAATATTAATAGATAAAATGGAGGCTATTTTTCCTAAGGCAGTTGAGCTGAATGCACTAATGACTGTGTGATGCTACAGTAATGGAGGCATTTGACAAATTTAAAGAACAATGCTGCTGTTATTAGTGTGACTGATCAAAACTTTGCTTCAGGTTCATTAACTTCATCTTCTCATTTGTCAGTGTATAAATACTATTTTTGGCAGTTCAGATTCCAAAGAGCTCATTATTAGTATTTAAAGTCTGCCTGAAATTAAAAAGTAGGGTGGTGCAGGGGAGTGAGGTATTTTTTCCTGCTCTCTGCAAAATCTGGCATTGTGAAAATTATGTCTCTTGGCACCACAGTATAAGCAAACACAGAAGTTTCCCTTTAGTGACAGGAAAGAGGAAGGATTATTAAGAGATGCAGTAGAGTTTGAGAAAAATAAATGCAAACTACTTCTGCAAAACTTCCCTGACAGAATTGGATTTTGGCTGAGACATGGATTGAGCTGAACAGAAAGTAATAAATATGTCGAACCAAGCTGATTCTGCTGAGCCATTTGGGATGTTGCTGAACAGAGCACCAGGTTAAGCAGCTTATTTCCTCTGGTGGTGTGCCCTGCAGTAGGTCTGCATGCTTATGCAATTGTCCCTGAGGTAGTATAAGACCTTCCAACACCAGAAATATTCACTGTGGCTTTGCTAAGAGTTGGATACTGGAGTAGCGTGGCCTCACTGATGCTATGCTGAATCTCCAGTAAAAGGTATAACAAATGAAAGTTGGTTTGGCACAGTACGCAAGGTCTGTGCCTATCACCTAAGTTGTCCCTTACTTGCTTATATTAACATGGATAGCTGGGATTTCACTCAATTTTGTTGATGCATTAATATATCATTTCATTTTACAAGGACTCGGAAAATTTGAGGTATCTAGAGGATGAAGTATTTCCAAGGAAATTTTTTAATATAGATTGCACTAAGTACACTAGGTGCAACACACAGTCATTGTTGACAGAGGTGATGGATTGAGGAGCTTCAGGTGAGCCACTCTGATAACCTCTGCAGCCCTCACTTCTTTCTTGGTTATACTGAAAGAGATGTCTTGGCCTGTGCTTTAGGAGATACAGAGAATGCATAACATTTGTGGGATGCTTATCAGTAACTACACCTTGGAAATTCAGTTTAGGGGAATTCACACCAAGGTAAGCTATTGTATACTGCTGTTGATCATCCAGCTTCTCCTCTGAAAAAAAGTAATGATGTGGAAAATCAGTCTGGAGGCTGAATTAGCAATATTGTTTCCTGGCGTTTACCTGTCCATCTCTATTCCTCATTAATGTCTTGGTTTATATTTAGTGTCCCAATCTGATACACCTGGCAATATCTTTTTTACCTACTTTTGTAATCAGTGTAACAAAAAAGTCTGCTCCACTGCTGTCTTGCAGAGGGCTTACAATTAGGAGCAAAGATCCTCTGGCATTTTTCTAGCACCAAGGAAGGGTATTTGTTCTTGAGCTTCATCGCAGTGGAGGAGGACAAAGAGGTACGATATGCACACTAGCTTCTCTAGCAAAAAGGAAAATTCACTGTGAGGTATTTGTGCCCTTGGTGAGATCTTTCATTAGCTTCTATTACATCTATCGGCAGTCTGTTAGGGCTAGGGATGTTTTAAATAGAGCTGGCTGGCTTTGCCCTGCAGTAAGGAGATGCTCTTTCATTGTACAGAAGAAGGAATGCTGGAAACAACTGCAGGGTAGCAACTCCTCAGATGATTGATATAACTAGGTCTGCCAGCTCTCTTTTCTCCATGACTTTGGCTAATTTCTTTTTTGGCAGAGGTAAAAATGCTGTTAACATCCACCAAAGATATGCCATGTTACTGTGCCAACAAACATAAGCTATAAATGTGATGAATATGCACCTACTTGATGACAGTGACCTTACAATGATTTGGGAAACACCTGGATGGTCATAATTCAGTGTCATCACTGTTTTTATTCAGTCTCTCTGGGTTTTAGCGAGAGACAGTGCCTGAGCTGGTAGGGTGAATTTCCCACTGGACTAATTACCATGAATTGTGGTGCTGCCATTGTCTCACCATAAATCGTCCTGATAATGAGGCAGGTGAGTGCAGATCCCAAACCTTGGGCTCATGCAGGTTCAATGAGGATAAACCCATCAAAGGATTCCGAAACACTGTGATACTTGCTGTTACAAAGCTGCCGTGGAAGAAGCACATAATTAAAAACATACCCCTGGAGAGAATATAATTTAATCTTCTTCACATAACCCACAACTAGGACAGAAAACACAACAAAAGAAGGAATCTGAATCACAGAGAAAACAATGTCATTTTTTGTTGTGTGATTTGCTGGATTTCCTTGTAATAATTTTACACTTGATATTGAATATAAGGTCAATTATTGAGACTTGTAAATGAAAATTGCCAAGTTGTATTTTAGCAAACATGACATTTCTGTTGTGCATGCGAACCTCTTGGACTTTCGGTTTCCAATATGCTCTCCAGTCTCAAAAGCACAGCATGGTTTCAGAGACACAACAGGGGACTAAAAGAATGATATTTTATTGAGGAACACAGGATTTATTAGACTCAATTAAACTGTGGTCCGTTTGCTCCTGTATCTTGCCTCAAGCAATGAGTGAATTCCAGTGTTTCAAAGGCAAGTGAAATTACAGCGAAAGAAGAGACATGGGAAATTTCCTTAATAAAATTTGAAAAGTTTTCTTACCGACCCAGAACTCAGTTCTTGCTAAATGGGAACTCCAGAGAGAGCTGTGAGTCCTACAATGAAATTTTGGTCAAGTTTTGACTAACCTCAGATGAAAATTTAAGCTATATTTGGGCTAAAATGAAAGGACAACTCTCTCTGGCTTTTAAGGGTGTGACGTAAGTAACATTTATTAAACACATGATAGCAGTGTCTTGAGGCACTAACCTTGGTCGAAGCCTGCTTAGTCTTCATACTGTATATAATAAAACACAACTTCTCTTCTGAGTTTCCCTATCCCACCACTTTTTGAGGAAAGAGGAGGAAAAGAGTCAACAAAAAGAAACATTATTTCCTTCAAATCTTAGTTGCTTCTTGTCCCATGATGCCTAAAAAAAAAAAAGACAAAAAAAAGAAAAGAGAGGTGACTCTCTTAAACTTAGTTTTTTAGTGTCCATCTTTGTGACACTGGCTAGAGACTGCTGTGCTGCAAGCCATAAATTCCACAGCAGGAGTGGGATAGCTGCAAGTGCCATCCCCAGCATAGTCACTGGATAAACTTGGTTTTTCATTGCTTATTATGCTCAGTCTGATGGTAGATATGTGTTTGATCAGTATACTCCCACCAGGCCCTTATAGAAGGTCAATGAAATACCTTGTGGCTGGACGTCTGTGGGAGCAGGAATCACCTGTTTGAGTGGGTTCGCTCCTGCAGACCCAGAACTTGACTTAGTACTGACCCTGATCAAACACAGATTTAGGATGGTTGAAGGCAAGACTTGTTTCCTACCAGACGTTAAAACTCTTAGCAGCTAGATTTGTGATACATGCTTGGTGGACTGTACTTATGAGTGATAACTTTGTGACAGAAACATTCAATTTCTGTGATTCTGTTCATGACCAAGCTCATCTCCAAGCACATGAAAGAGAAGACTATCCGGAGTAGTCAACATGGATTCACCAAGGGAAAATCCTGCTTGACCAATCTGATAGCCTTCTATGATGGCATGACTGGCTCGGTGGACGAGGGGAGAGCAGTGGACGTTGTCTACCTTGACTTCAGTAAGGCTTTTGACACTGTCTCCCACAACAGCCTCATAGGAAAGCTCAGGAAGAGTGGCTTAGATGAGCGCACAGTGAGGTGGGTCAAAAACTGGCTGAATGGCAGAGCGCAGAGGGTAGTGATCGGTGGTGCAGAGTCTGGTTGGAGGCCTGTGACCAGCGGTGTTCCCCAGGGGTCAGTGCTGGGTCCAGTCCTGTTCAACGTATTCATCAATGA
>VZSC01016365.1:18924-41693 GCA_013398225.1 Steatornis caripensis
GAGGTTGTGGAGTCTCCTTCTCTGGAGATATTCAAAACCCGCCTGGATGCATTCCTGTGCAACCTGCTCTAGGCTAACCTGCTTTAGCAGGGGGGTTGGACTAGATGATCTCTAGAGGTCCCTTCCAACCCCTACCATTCTAGGATTCTATGATTCTATGACATGTTTCTGATTCTGTTTGAAATCATGGTTTGGTTGAGTTACGGGTCAGAACCAGTATTGAGGACTGAGACAAGTACAAGAGAACACGCTGCGGCTGTAGAGAGCATGCAAGAGATCTGAATGCTGAATCTTTCCTGATAAACTGTTTATGTATTGCTCTAAACAGTCAAAGGTAACAGTAAAGCCCTTTTTCCAAATTCTTTTTGATTCATAAAGAGTTTTCTATGATGCCTGAACTACAATATTAGAAGACGTGGTTGAAGTTGCATACATTTAGGACAGTAATGATGACTAAGAAACCGCTAGGCTTTCCCTCAATTTTGATCTGTCTGTGCACAATCATGATGAAACAATAATCAAAACATTTTTAAGCTTTTTTATAAACCTTTGGATTTATACTTTACAATTGCGGAAAGCATAAACAGGAAGTCATGGTAATTCTGAATCTCCACTCAGATTTCTACAGCATTTCAACACATTAAGAATTTGAACCATGCGCTTTATACGAGCTGAGTTTCCTTGATTAGTGAATACATTCAGTTTAGACCAATCTGATCTTTTATTCTTTCAAGCATTTTGGAAACAAATTTGGAAAAACGAAAAGCAAAAAACGCCCAAAAAGTCTGTTGAATACATCTACAGGCAGATAACTAAGAGAGAGGAAGTCCGAATCTCCCTTCTGCACCTAGGCTAGTCACTCTCAATTTTCTTCACAGGCAAGAGAGTCATATACTAAAAATACCTGTTCCATATTTCCTACTTTAGGTACTTACCTGGAAATAAGACAGTCTCCCGCTCTCATCTATATATCTACATGAGATGTTCATGTTGAACTAATTCTGCTAATTTATAATTTTGCAGCTCTGGCAGGCCTGATGCTATGAATGAAAAGGGAGACAGATTTGAAAAATCATCGGCAGCAGCTGAACTGCAGCTGTGTTAGGGCTCATTAGAACTTGTAATTCAGAAGAAAGCTGTACAAAGCAAAAGTTTGGAATCCCCATAGAAACTCACCCTCAGACAACTTCTGCCCTTGGCAATGTGAGTCTCCTGTTGCTCTTCAGGGGGAATGCTGCTCATTTCTGCCTACCCCATCCTTAAGGATGATGTCTCTGATGTCAGAGACAGCCGGAGGAATTACTGGAGTTTTGAAGGCTAGTGGTCACACACAGATGGTGCCTGGAGCACGTAAGGACACTTGGTCAAGATGTGACACCATCATAAATGATGTAAACTACATTTCAGGTTATTTGCTTGGAAGGGAGTGCTGCTATTACCTACTCTGGCTTCTTGCCTGCTGAGACAGGGAAACAGGATTTTTCAGTAGTAATTTCTGCTTCAAGTCTAATAATCATGCTAATACTAAAGCTTAACTTTTAAATAAGAAAAATCCAATCTAACAATGAAAAAAAAGTTATTCTTGATTTAAGAGTTGCAAGGATGGAGAATCCATCAAAGCATTAGTTAAGCAGATTAAATAGTTAATAGCATAGTGTTACAAATGTATTCCTTAATTTCTTCTCTAAATTAGAGCTCTGCAAATAATTGGTATTTTGGTTCACTGGGCAAATTAAAAATAAAAAAGAAAGAAATTGATAATGAAAGAAAACATTTTGGCATGAATGAACTCTTCAATTTGTAAACTAAAACACTGCTATGAAGGTCTGAAACATGCGAAGTCTAATTATAGTAGCACTGCAACTGTAGTAATGAGGGACTAGAGAGTGTGACTGATAAGCAGAAGATAATGGTCTAATAGGCATGATGTGCAAGGTTCTTCAAAGACTAAGAAAAGCCTATATGAGACATCCATGGGATTGTGTAGAGGACAGGCACACCAAAAAATGTTTGAAAATTGTATTTAAAGGTGACAGTTATCCAGTGAACATGTGGCTCTGCTGGTGATTGAATTCTTCATGTGTGCTTCGTGCATGGACAAGGTAATTAGCTGGCTGAAATGTACACATCGGGAGATTGCCAGGAGTAGGAAAAAGTGATAACAAAAGGGGAACCTAATTTTCTGGATGTTAACTGCTGGGCAGTTGGACACTGCTGTGCGATGGCTGGTTATCAGCGTGTGGTATTTGGCTTACCGTCTACTGTACTGCACAGAATGAGAAAAGTGCAGGACAAATCCAACCCTGAGTCCAGATGTGTGTTTAGAAGAGATCTAAGCTTAGACTGGGAGAGGTGATTAGAGACAGTCTCCGGAACAGGCAACCATTTCCAGTGGGTGAAGTAGATATTGAACAGAGCATTTAACTTTATTTATTTTTCCATCTTTTCTTTAATGAAAAAGAAAAGAAAAAGAAAATCAAAGATTTTACTTTTTGCAACGATTATTCTATGATTATTATTCTATTTTTTCCAAGATCAGTGAAGGTAGCTTTACCAAAGGGACTAGTGGAGGTTGCTAGCCCTTAATCCTTCCCTCTTTGATGATGTTCAATCTATGTATATTGCCTCTTGTGTGGTAGAGAGCAAGAGCACTGGTGACTCTTTACTTCTCTGCCTGTCTCCTTGAACACACGCATTTTGCCTGCATCATGCTCTGTACATTTAGGAAATATAAAACAGAAAAAGCATTCTGTTTTCTTAGAAAATGTCACCTTTCTAGTAATAGTTCCAAAAAGTTTCAAAAACATCATCTTTTTGAAAATTTTTTAACCAATTCTTTGGTAATTTCAGCCAAGGAAAAAGGAAAGCTCTTTCTTCTCTTCTGAGACCTTCTATTTTCTGTTTCTGAAGCCGTTATTTCTGTCCTTCCTTCATGTGAAGGAGTCTCAAGATTGCTTGCAGGTCAGTGATGGTTAGGCTACTTTTCCCTTTCTTTTATTCCTTCCTTTTAAAATACAGCCCTTTAGACTTATTTATCTTTTTGGAAGCAGGTAGAAAGTAGGTCAAGAAAAACAATAAATGCAATGAATGGGAAAATCTCCAACAAACACACAAAATAACTTTTCAACATTGTCAAACAATGTCATGGCCAGGAACTTTGTTATACACAGAAGTGACAACTTTAAAACCAAGCTCAGAAACGGAAATATTTCATTCCTCCGCCAGCCATTTCTCTACCTATGTTGCGGGTGTGTAATGCATGTCTTTTAGTCCAGTGAGCCATGATTGAATGAAATGCCTGTAAAACAAATAGAGCAAAAAGTTATAACTTAAGCTGAAGGGCTGAGATCCCCAGAAAAGACAATATCTTATGCGGATAGAAAAAGGTGAGCAACACACATTCACCAAAACCTGGCTATGTTTTCCAGATGTGCCAGACTGTGTAAGGCCTTGTGCTGCAACAAAAAATAAGACCTACATTAGAATTAACAGATAAAAAACTTAACAGTCACCAGCAATCCTCTCAACACCATCCCAGCTCTTTCAGCTGTGGTAATATATTCATGGATTACAAAAATAATTTAAATTACATTCCCACATAGTGGATCTGGGATTTGTGAGGTGACATTGCATTGCTTTACCTGGTTTTGGGAATACCTGGTTCTGAAGAAGGGAGGATGAGGAAGGAAGGAGAGAAGGAATGAAGCAAAGGAATAATTAGATATAACAAAAAACAATGATAAAATCTGAGACCGTAGTGTTGTTGGAAGCTACCTAATAGGATGAGGAATAAAGAAAATTGGATATTGACAGGTCAGTCGCCTGCTCTTTTTGCTGGGCTAACTGGTCTACTAAGAGCTTCTCATACCCAAATACAATATGGTCCTTCCCGGCAAGGGAATGTAAAAAACAGTGGCTGAATCAAGGGGTGGCACACATGGAAATAACAATTCTCCCCATTGGCACAGAGAAAATAAGGGCTCTTCAAGGGATTGGACTATTTTGCCAAGGGCAAAGCTATGGAGAACCACTTGGCCAGCTACTGAGAGAGGAGTAGAAATCTGTGAAGCTCTATCTATTGCTCCAAAGTACAATTTTCTGGTAGCCTCCACTCCTCCAGCCTCTGAATTGCTCAAAAAGCAGGACGGGAAATGCTCCCAGCTTCCTGGAGCTCGTGTGGTAGTTTGCTGTTCTAGATGACACTTCTTTCTGAGCCCCCTTTCCTCACAACATGAGCAAACCTGGTCTGATCTTAACTCCTCTCCTTGAGAAGAAGAAATACCAGGTTTTATTTGTGCTTCTAAGAAGCCTCTAGCTGGCTCCAAGGGACTACTTCTCTGGCTATTCCTTGGTATCATTCGGGAACTGGAACACTTTATTTAGACTGTGCAGTTTGATATATGACCCTGAGGTAGCTTCTCGGGCTGTTAGAAGAAAAAAAAATGGCAAAGGGCTACTTCCCATATTTTTCTTTTTTGTGTGTATTTGTGCACACTGGCACCTCCAGGAAAAACAGTTTTGACAAATCCTAAATTGAGAGACTGAACATTCAACTTTGGATTAGTGGAAATGTCTGAAAGAAAATGTGGCAATTTGGACTTCATTGCAAGCAGAAGGAAGTCTTTATGAAATAATTGCATTTAAACATGAAAATACTTGCTGTATCTTGGAGTGATGCTACAGACAAGCATAAGAACAAATGCTCCAGGGAAAACCAAAAACTCAGTCTTCTCCAGTGTGTTGTGCCCTGCAGGGAGCAACAGCAGATGCTTCTAGAAGAGTGAAAAAGCTGATGCCTCACCACTATACTCTCCCAGCCTCCAGCAATCTACCCTCTTTGTACTTTCCAAGTCAGAGATGATGTCTTGTTTAAAAGCCTGTGATGAAGTTTTTATTTCATGGCATTGAGGATTTGCCAGAGGAATCACTGAACCTACATGATGCAGGCTGTCAGATGAAAGCAGTCACTCCCAAGGCATGACTCTTGGGCAAAAAATTGCCCATAAAACTTGTGAGCACTAGACAGCCTGAAAATAAAAGAAATACAGATGTTTAGACCCATAAGGAAAAGTAATGGGAGCTTGTCACCAATGTTAGCAGCTGAATAGCGCTGGCCATGGATAGGGCAAGGATGGGTCCACAAAAATAGGTGACTCCAGTGGCTCTGTTGACTTTCAAAATCTATTAAAATGGCAAACATTTCTTTGGGAGGAATAAAAGGTCTCTGACAATATCCATTACCACCTCAAATCTGGAGAGTATACAAGGGACACAAGTTACTCCTTTCTCCGAAGTGAGACACAAAGCTATTTGAAACTTGCTGTTTGGCTGATTAAAACGCAGTAATTTCAAATTTCTTGTTTTAAGCAAACCCATCCCACTTGTTTGAGCTCTCTCAGCCCATAACCTCTTTAATTGACTGAACAATGGCACACTATGTTCTGTTTCTACCCAGTTATTTATATTCTTGTAATTAAAAAAAAAAAAAAAGCCAGAGAAAAAGAGAGAGACAGAGCCTGGGCAGCACAGTAACCTGCTGAAACATGCCAGATGCTTTGGATTTTTCACACTCCTGTTGTTTACCTTGACATGGATTGGGCTCGATGTTGTTAATTCACAACAAGAACATTTTGTTTATTAGGAATGTGCAGTGAATTATAATAGGAAGTCAACTGACAGTGACTGAGAAATTGCGCAGACCTGTGGATGATCTACTTCTATAGCCCAAAAACCTGTGTATCTGTGTTCGGTGTGGACATCCTCCAAGTATTTCCTTTGTCAAGACTGAGAGGTCCTTGGATGAAAAATTGATGCTTACTGATTTTCAGGACTCCATTTCTTCATGGCTCCTAACCAAAGTCTAAAAAAAATGCATCTGTTACTCCACCTAGCCTTAAAATCTGTGGGTTGTTGAACTAAATGTTTGGGAAATCAAGTACTGTGGCAATGTTTCCTGTCTGCTAGTTGCTTACAAAATAAAATATCTATGACCTGTAATGAGGTCCTGGGGAAAACAGGCAGATGCTTCGTGTGTGTATCTCTACACGTAACCACGTAACTCTGTCTGTGTGGGGCAGTCACCCAAATAGGTCTGCAATTCATACCAATAAGGCTAAGATATTTTCTGTCTGCAGAAAATGTTATCAATGTATGCAACAGTATTTAAAGACTGTACATAGCCATGGAGATTTCTCTGGGGCTTTACAAAGACATCATTAGAACATACCAGCCAGTAGAAAATTAGTTCTAGAACAATTTTTTTGTGTTGTCATATATAGTTATATATATATATATGTTACATAGTTATATATAGTTATAAATATTTCTTTGTGCTGTCATAAATAGTTATATTCATATATATTACATATAGAATATATAGTTTTATATATAAGTTACATTCACCACATTTGTGAATGTAAATTCAGTAACAGCTTGAGAAAGTCATGGTAGAGGAGATGCAGGGTGCTGCTTAGAAGTTGTAATTTTCAGTGAGTGTTTATTTCTTACCTTATTCTCCATGTGATGCCAAGTAAAGATTAAGATGAAATCAGAAGAACAGGAGGAAAACAACCTCCCCTTTATCCAACCCCCAATCTCCCTTCCAAACCTGCTGCCTGCAGGGCTAATAAGCAAAGGCTCGGTCTATCTATTTTTGCAGGACATTCTGCACTGAACAGCCCAGACTAGCCAAGTGCCGTGCCTTACCCAGCTTGAGGACATCAGTAAGTATAAGCATGCTGTGTGTCTCACTCTCAAAGTCTGGATGCAATCAAATATCATTCAGGAATAACTTGATAGCCCTTGGGCAGATTACCTCAAGAGAGGTTTGGGAGACGAGTGGTGGGAGAGCAGCCCTGCAAAAAGGGTTCTGGAGGTGTTGGCCGACAGCAGGCTCCATATGAGTCAGCAGTGTGGCCTGGTAGTCAAGCGGGCAAATTGCATCCTGGGGTGCAACAGACATGGCATAACCAGATGGTCAACGGAGGTGATTATCCCACTGTATTCAGCATTGGTGCTGACTCACCTTGAGTATTGTGTGCAGTTCTGGGCCTCGCAATTTAAGAAGGTTTTTAAGGTACTTGAATGCAGAGGAGGGCAACAAATCTTGTGAAAGTTCTGGAAATCAAGTCCTGTGAAGAGCAGCTAAGGACTCTGGGTTTGTCTAGTTTGGAGAAAGGGAGGATGAGGAGCGACCTCTTTGCTCTCTATAGCCTCCTGAGGATGGGAAGTAGTGAAGGAGGTGTCGATCTTTTCTCCTTGGAATCCAGTGGTAGGACTTGTGGGATTGGTTCAAAGGTGCATTAGAGGAGCTTCAGACTTGATATTAGAAAACATTTCTTTACAGAGAGAGCAGTCAAACAATGGAACAGGCTTTCTAGAGAGATGATTGATGCCCAAGCCTGTCAATGTTAGATAGGTATGTGGACAATGCCCTTAATAACATACTTTGACTTTTGGTCAGCCCTGAATTGGTCAGGCAGTTGAACTAGATGATCACTGTAGGTCTCTTCCAACTGAAAATATTCTATTCTATTCTACTCTGCTCTACTGCACTCTATGCTATCTCAAAAGATCTGTAAGGACTAATGTATAAAGATATACTTGTTCATCTCTGTTAGCATGGTCAGGACAAAACACAGGGTTAATGTACCCTGTCATAGTAGGATGGGATGGACAACTGTTTGATACATTCATGTGGAAGGTAAAAGATATGTTTGATTGGGCCACATGAGCTTCTTATTTTTTGAAAATGATGGTGTATGTAGCCACTTCCAAGAGCAATAAAAAATGGAGGATGAATTGGAGCATCTTCCATGGGCCATTCTTGGAATATGGAGAACCTGAAAAACAAGATGTGTATTCAGCCTGTAGCCAGAACGGAAAAAAAAAAAAACCAAAAAAAAAACCAAAAAAAAACCATCTGAAGAATAAGCCAATTTATGCTGACCTCTCTGAGTGAGATTTGCATAGAGAGCTGTCCCAAGAGGCTGCAGAAACCAGCAGCAGAGTATGGGAATAAACCAGTGCAAGAGACTACATTTTAGGGGAAAAAATCCAAGGCAGATTACATCTTGATCTTATCAGTTAGCAAAATACATATGGAGGTTGTCCAGTTTTTCTCTTGCCTCCTCTCACCTCACAGAATGCCCTACCAGGAGCCTAGGCCAGTGAAATCACAGCACAGAGGCTTGTCCCTAGGGCAACCTGCAAGGAGGTGATACCCTATTTGAAACATGGCCAGAAGAAAAAAAAAACAGAGGTCAGTATGCTCACTTGGTGTGTGGTTTTACTCAGCGAATACACAAAAGCATCAAAAGACTGCTTATCTCATCCAGGCCACTAAATGGGCAATATTAGAGGAGTTTCAATCATTTTGAGAAGAGCTCAGCAGTCTACCAGGAAGTATTGATTACAGTAAACTACATTTCCTGACAAGCTTGTTCAGTGCCAAGTCAATCATGAATGAGTTTATGAAGCTGTCTGCTCCACTTAGGCTGCCCAAAATAGTCCTGCAGGTTTTCTCTGAAGGAAATGAAAGAGCAGGCCTGCTGTAATACCTAATGCATCTTTCTGACAAAGAAGAAATAAAATGTAGCTCTGGATTTAGTATGTGAATTCTACTGTAACAAAGGACTGAATGTGAAGCTGCCTAGAAGAATTCAAACAGGGAGGGTAACTTAACCCAATCCAACCACGAACGGGGAAAGGATCTATCCTCCTTATGAAGAGGACATCCACAACCTTCCTTTCTCAGTTGGATGGGATACTGGTAGTCTGTAAGACTAAAATCAGACACTTATGGGAGTATTTGAGAACTTCAGATGCCACAAAGATTGGTGGTTCCCTCCTCCATGAGGTTTCATGCCCTGATGCCCTGCCATGAAGCAATGCCATAATGGCACAGTGGCTGAACTCATCACCTTCTAAGGAAAGATTTAAGAAAGCCATGAGAAAACTAGGTGTTAAACTCTCCTTGATTTATATGATCATTGTCAATTTCTTTGAGATGAAGGCACTATTTCATGATCTGGATTGGTCCATTCTAGCTAAATGCAATCTCAATAGCAGTGATCTCTCATCAAAAAACCTCAACCCAAAACACTAGAAAACAACAACAAAAAAACCCACACAGGTGTTATCACAGGGGCATTTTTTTTTTTTTTGCTTTCTTTCCTATGACAGAGGTCTTTTATTTATTCTCCTCTCATTCACCATCTCTCTTCACTTTTGTTTTCTTTTAATATTCCAGAGCAGGAACAGGTAAATGGTTGCACTGTAATTGAATAATTCCTTGACAGATATAATTCTGACTCAGTTAAGAGAAAAGTACAAAAATCCTTGTGGATATTTCAGTTGGCCACAAAATTGCAATCAGATTCCCAAAGGCAGAAAGGAATTGAGTACAAACAGTGGAGATTTGTAACACTTATAATTTGATCTGAATATATGGAAGTGATAGTCCTATTTGTATTCCCTAATAATGAAAAGTACCTGGGGGCAGAGGTCTCAGCAACACCCCCAAAAGACTTGCATGGCAGCCAGGTTTTGTGGCTGCCCCTCTGCAAAGTGGTGCACTTTGCCTGAATGATTTTCCTACCTTAAGAAAGTGTGGCAGCAATAAAATTCAGAAATTAATTATCGACTGAAATTTAGGTAATAATCCTTTTGCCTGCCTTACCGTCCTAGAATGGCCTCTTGAGACCCTTTTCCATTTGCATAAGGATGTGGCCTTTCTGACAGATACCTTCAAAGTCTTGTCCTTCCTACGGCAAGCATGTTCATGTTTGAAAGTAAATATGCACCTGATAGGTAAATAAGTTTTGACATCCCTTTTGTAAGAAATTTAGTCTTTGACTGTTGTGACTGTGGGGTGTCCCTCAGGTATGCTCAACATCATATGTCAAGAAAAAGAGTTGCTATATCCTTCCTTTCTATAGCAATAGGACTAACTCTACCTCCCCTTTCCTTCTTCAACTAGCATCTCTTTCTCCTTTCCCCATCAGAACGTCTCTTCCTCACATGACANCTGTTCATGTTTGAAAGTAAATATGCAACTGATAGGGTAAATAAGTTTTGACATCCCTTTTGTAAGAAATTTAGTCTTTGACTGTTGTGACTGTGGGGTGTCCCTCAGGTATGCTCAACATCATATGTCAAGAAAAAGAGTTGCTATATCCTTCCTTTCTATAGCAATAGGACTAACTCTACCTCCCCTTTCCTTCTTCAACTAGCATCTCTTTCTCCTTTCCCCATCAGAATGTCTCTTCCTCACATGACAGTTGAGTTAATACAAAAATCACAGTCCCTCTTTTAAACTGATTGTGTGCGATGTAATCATTTGCTTAAACAATTCTCCTGTCAACTCTGGCAACACCTTGGCTAGTTTTTCTTTTTTTTTTTCTCTCTTCAGATCAAACAGAGCTAGTCATTTGCATTTTCATGATGTGAATCTATGCAGGATGCAATAATCGGACTCAATAACCTTAAGGGTCTTTTCCAATCTAAATGATTCTATAACTAATCATGTCCTACCTGGCTTTCTGTGTCTCTCTTTCTTTCACTTTTCTTCCCATCCAAACCATTCTAGTCTACATACCTTCAAAGGCACAAAAAAATAGAAAGTTTGTAATGTATCTACCAAGGCTGATGAATTTTGCTTTATGGCATCTGGTCTTACAAAATGGTCTCCAAGTTGCAATCAAATCCTTAAAATGCAGATGATTGCTTGAAGAAACTGAAGGAAGTGAGAGATGTGGGAAATATTTCAACTGACAAAGGGAACAATTGACAAATGGGCTTTTGCTCATGCTTTATTACAGAGTAATTACAAGAAGTGGGATTTACACTACTGGCTTTAAACATGATAACTCTGTGGCAATTCATATACCTGACTTGACTTGCAAGCGTGATTGAAAGTAGTCTCACCTCAGTGATTTTGTCTGCTCTATCAGAGTCCTTGCTCTACCAACCAAGCAGCAAGAGCTCATCTTGTTTTCCTTTGGTAAATATTAAAGTAAACCACTCTTTTTTTTTTTTTTGTTTTCCCTGTCAAAGGTTTGCAAATCCACAGGACAGGATGGATTCTGTTTCTGTATTAGATGTACATCTCTTACAGTGAACAGTAATATGCTTCCCTCAGCTAGCTGCCATTCAAATGTTCCTGGTGTGTACAGCATGTGCAAAGCAGCGTGGTCTGACACAGGGGTCAACAACCTTCCCTGAGTGACATGCCAGACTATTTTTCTTTCATAAATTAGAGATAAGATGATGAGATGAGATGAGATGAGATGAGATGAGATGAGATGAGATGAGATGAGATGAGATGGGATGGAAAAACTGCAGCAGAGGCAAATGAGTGCAAAATCATACAGATGTGGTGAGTCTGGTAGTGGCTAGAACTTGCTTTTCTTTGAAGCAGTGGTTTCTGTTGAATTTGAAGGTCCACAGGAGCTGCTGCAGATGCTGTGACTGCCAGCCTAACTTTGCTTGTGCTTCTAAACTATGCTTTATGAAGGTCTCCAGGGAGTGGTCACTGTTACCTAAACAAATGCTGTGGCCTCATATACATACTTCCTGCAGTACGGACTCTTGAGGAAGATATTCCCTTTTCCTCGGCTGGGCTTCCTCAGCAAGGGAACTATTTGTTTTTCTCCAAATCTGAGATTACTAGAAAAGAACAGAGAACAAACAAGTGTATCCAAAGGTGTGGTCTGGTGCCTAGATGACCACA
This sequence comes from Steatornis caripensis, assembly GCA_013398225.1. Lineage (NCBI taxonomy): Eukaryota > Metazoa > Chordata > Aves > Caprimulgiformes > Steatornithidae > Steatornis > Steatornis caripensis. The sequence continues at coordinate 30,656 of VZSC01016365.1, forward strand.
CTCGGATGTAGGTTTTCCCCCTAGGTCTTTGCCATGCATGACATTTGGCAAGTCACACCATCTTCCTTCTGTAGCAAAAATGAAGGTAGGACAGTACATTGAAAAGACATTGCTTTCTGTGTCTCTCTAAAAGAATACATGCTATATCGTTGTCTTAAGTCATTATTCTAATCCAAGGTCTGATTCAGTATGGCAAAGTTTACCTTGGTTTGAGAATGATTATGGTTTTGTTTTGCCCATGGAGGAGAGCTGGGTGCCCTCACTAAGTTTCTGTATGATGGAATTTTACATAAATTCTATCAATCATTGGCATTCCAGTGACCACGGTGTGGTAAATGGGTATGAAAGTGATGGAAGATCCACCACACGAATAAGGACTTTGTCAATACACTGAGATGCAAAAATACCAGCTTCCTGCATCTAGGTCATTTCTGTTCTTTGCAATCCAAAAATTAAAAGATTGACTTTTCATTTCTGAATGCCAGTCACAAAAAGGCAGGGCTATCTAGTAACATGCCAGAAGACAATCCCATTTAGCATAAACTGGAACTTATCAAAGAAGATAACAAAATAACTGAAACCACACACTAAGAACAAATACACAAACAAAAACCTAACCAGAAAGAGAAGCTCAGGTGTTTTTTCTTGTTGAGGATGGTTGTAAGCAGTACATTTTTCACATTTCTGTGACTATATTTGAGCAGCAGAGACTGAAGGAAAAATGTAGGTTGATTTGGGGGAAGCATTAGCATAGTGAATCAGTTACTGAAGAATCTTTTATAATAGTAGTGAGTGGTTTTTCCATCCTTGGATTTCAAAAGTGCTCAGCGCTTGTAAGAATAAACAGCATTTTAAGAAGATCACAATGGGATTTTAAACCGTGGTGCCCCGGATCTATCATGTGATCTTATAGTTCACATCCCTGTTGTATATCTCTGTCAAATCCTTGAATAACTTCTGCTAATAAGAGAATATTCTTCTGTTATACTCTGTGATTCATTTTTTACCCCTGAAATGAGCATCAGGGAACCACGTTTCTTCTTGTTCTCAACTGGTTTTAACCACACTTGAAAGTCAGGTCAGGTACAGCCATCCTATTATCTTTCCCTGGTTTCAGAGAAATTGCATCTTATACTTCGGTCTGTGCTTAACAGCATATCACAGATGAACTTGGAAATGTAAAACAGAATGCCCTTATTCTACAACAATTATTCTTTTAGCATTGATGGGTAGGGGCATTCAAGATGCTAAACAAGCAAGCAGATCCAATATAGAATTTGGTCAAAAACCACAGAAATTTAAAGCTAGTCATTGCTCATAGCATTCAATCTGTACACCACACACACACACACACAGAGATTAGGCTGATGATGCCTAGAATCTACAGAAGATACATGTAAACTCAAGGAGCTGGTGTCTTCAGCAATATGGTGATGGACTATCCAAATATCCTAAGATTACACTAGTCCAGCCATAAGGGTAAAAGTGTGTCAACTAATCACTTCACAGAAAAACAATCAAATTAAAGATATTTTCAAAATGCTGTTAACATACTCTGTGGTAGAGACAAGAACTTCTACTTCATGCATTCCAGTCCCAGAAGGACCAGAAAGTTGTCTGTCTCACTTTTTCCAGGAAGTGCTGTTTTCAGTCCTATTTTATGACAATGTTTATTACTTTACATATGTTTCTTGGTATTTCCCTGATCTGTTTCTGTTTAAGTAGGTGTTCTTCACAGCAGTTTTCTTGGGACAGTCTTTCACACTGCACTGCATTCTTTTTCTCCCCCTATACTTTCCTTTAAAGAAGGAGATTGCATGGCAATCCTCTGTTTAGTAGTATGAATTCTCCAAAGAAGCATATATTTTGAGAAAAAGCATACAGCACAAATGTTGACAAGTACATTTCTCAGAGTCTATCCTGTACATGATTGAACACAATTGGCACTCATCACACAATGGTATTTGTCTATTCTTACCCATATTGAAATATCTTTCTAGTATAAACAGTATCTCTTCATCAACTCTTAACACCTTCTCTGACCTTTTTTAAACTCATTGAGATTAAGCAAGACTCAAACGCAGCTTGAAGGGGCAGTAGTGCCATGGTGAGCACATTCACTGAAAGTGCTTTAACATACTGAGATCTCTCTGTTACCTGCATCACATCCATTGCCAGAAAACCCAGCCCAGACTGTATGTTTATTCATGAGCTTTGCCCATCCACAGATGGCAACAGGCTAGGTAATAGTGTTTCTGCTTTCTGTTTAGATCACAGAATGTCTTCTTTTCAAAAGAAATAAGAAAAAGTAGTAGCATATTCAGATTAAGAAAGTACGACCTCGAGATGGCTGAAACATCTCAGTGTCTGGACTTTGAAGTCTGTAAGGCTTGGTCTTTGGTACACTTCTAGACATAACTGTTTTCACATCACTACAGATAATCTTTTCAGGAATAGAAATATGCACAGGTAAACAGGAAATACTTCCGCATACTTGCTTGATTTCAAGCCACTGCAAAAGTCTATTGGCAGAAACATCCCGAATTCACTAAGTTAAGACTTTCACTAATATTTTAAGATATTTATTTCTTGCTCCAGTTTCAGATCTGAAGCAAATGAAAGCAAAGATTGAGTATGACATTGGTTTGGCCCTCACAGGTCACTTAGGATGTGGCCCTTGCTGCCATTGAGAGTCCTGATGCAGGTCCTGCTAGAAAACAATGGAGATTTTTCCATCCAATTAACTACATTTTGTGGCAGACTCACAAGTCTGTTACACGCAGGTCAGCACTTGGCAATAGTGTTAATATACCTGGGTTAGCAGCCAAGGATTCTTGTTTTTGCTGATGTTATATTGAAACATTTTCCCTACTGTAGTCAATGTATTCTTTGCCTCAGTGATTTCTAAACCCCAGTGTATGCACCCACCATCTACAATAATACACAAATGCTCCTCTATATCATCATCTAAATTTAATAGTTCACTTGTGTGCCATGGGCTTCACTGAATACATGAATAACATGAAAGTTCCTGTGCTTTTTAATGTGGTAGGAATTATGCCAATAGGTCTGGGAGGCTTGTGCATGGCAGCATCATCTTCCAGAATGCCTGTGTAGGTTCAGATGGAGATGAGTGCCTACACAGCTATTAGAAGATGCTGGCATTCTCTGTTAGCAAGTTTCATAAACAGCTTCTGCCTGTTTATTTTCTTCTGTCCAGAAAACTGAGGCTAGAGTCCTAGGAGATCACGGTCCATTTCATTATCTAATCAGGCTCAGACACACCTGATACTCTCACCTTGCTTATTTCTCTTGACCAGGTAGTGTCTTCCAGGTGGTAGACACATCCAAAATACAAAGCCCATTACCCTTGCTCAGATCTGATGAGAAGGTAGGATGTGAGAAGGGTAGTACTGGATTTTGTATAAGCCTTTCAGTACTTAAAGGGGGCTCATAAGAAAGATGGGGAGAAACATTTTAGCAGGGCTTGTTGTGATAGGATAAGAGGTAATGGTTTTAAAATAAAAGAGGGTAGATTTAGACTAGATATAAGGAAGACATTTTTTACAATGAGGGTGGGGAAACACTGGAACAGGTTGCCCAGAATGGTCATAGATGACTTATCCCCGGAAACATTCATGGTCAGGTTGGACAGAGCTGTCAGCAACCTGATCTAGTTGAAGATGTCCCTGTTCTTTGCAGGGGAGGTTGGACTACATTCTTTCCCACCCAAACTATTCTATGTTCTTGGGACATGTAAAACAACTTTCCTCCCATAGTACTTTGTGTTGGTTTTTAACATTGATTCAAAAATATATTTGCTATTCTTAAAACTCAGGATAAATTTTGTCTCTGGGAAAATTGTCAGTGCTCTTGGGACCTTGCTACACTGATGTGGCTTCTTAAACTCAGTGTAGTTTCACCCTTCTCTGCAACTAGCCAGGGCACCTAAAAAGAGATATATAGATAAAACAATCAGCTGAGAAAAGAATCTTTGTTTGGGATTGCAGGAAATTACTTGGCTGAGATGGATTGTGTGCTGTCATGTCCTACTATCTACCTGAGCAGTCATTTCCTTTGACTCACCTTGGACTTTGACAATTGAAGCACTTCTATATATTAAGTAGCAAGACTCCATGCAGCTACTTCTTTTTAAGTATAAGTTCAACTGAGTGACCTTAACATAAAACTGCCAACAAAGGCACAAAAAGGTTTAATTTAATTAAGTCTAAATAATATGATCTTGAAGTTTTAAGACACACTTATCTATTGACATTGTCTCGCAGTTAGAATAAAAGAACAAAGTCCTTGTTCTGCTCTTCTGCACAGCAGGCAAATTTATAATATACAGCAAAAGGAATATGAAAGGCAAAGTCTTCATATAATCTTTTATCCAATATCACAAAGTGAACATCAAAGATACTGCTACTGAAGTGTGGAAACACTCATATTACAGGGAGTTTGGCATCCAGCAAGGTATGACACAGGGCACGCATTCTTTATTTCATGTATGACAGTGGCAAATGCTGTAATATTGCCCCATATGTATGTTTTGTTAGTCTCAGCATAGGTCTGACATATATTTAGAATAATCTTCCTTTACACAGGAAGGAGAAATTGCCGGAAGGTGATTTGGTTTGTTTGAAGGCTATGGGAAGCAGGGAATAAGCACAGAAGTCTTACTCTGCTAAGTACCTCCTTGAATATTGTAGCAACTCCAAATGTCCTCCTTGTTCAGACAGTGTATTTTGTGATGTATGTGTGGTACAGTCTTCCTGAACCATTCTAAAGATTACATCTGAAAACCTTCAACTATGCTTGCACACATCTCATCTTTCTTGACTTTTCCATAAGAGATATTTCGCCTTCTTTTTACTTTATAAGATCATAAACCTTTAAGGAAGTTGGATGAGGGATGACTGTTCACCATCTCTTCTGCTAGAACTAGGTGAGTAAATAAAATGACTGGAATCCAAGATTCAAAATAAACAAAAGGAGATGATTCTTAAAAGATGCTGTTGTGGTTCAACCTCAGCCAGCACCTCAGCCCTGCACAGCTGCTCACTCACTACCCCTCAGTGGGATGTAGGAGAGAATCAGAAGGGTAAAAGTGTGAAAACTCTTGAGTTGAGATAAAGAGAGCTTAATAGGTAAAGCAGAAGATGCACATGCAAGCAAAACAAAATAGGAAATTCATTCACTACTTCCCATCATCAGGCAGATGTTCAGCCATTTACAGGAAAGCAGGGCTCCATCATGCATTAACAGTTACTTGGGAAGACAAGGGCTATCACTTTGAACATCTTACTTTTTTCCTTCTCCCAGCTTTTATTCCTGAGCCCAATAGAGTCAGCTGTCCCAGCTGTGTCACCTCCCAACATCTTGTGCACCCCCAGCCTACTCACTGGCAGGGTGGCTTCAGAAGCAGAAAAGGCTTTGACATCATGTAAGCACTGTTAAACAATAATTAAAACGTAGGTGAGTTATCAACACTGCTTTCAACACAAATCCAAAACATAGCACAATGCAAGCTACTATGAAGAAAAGTAAGTCTATCCCTGCCAAAACCAGTATAGCTGTAGATCTGAAGACATTTTTCAAAGGTGTTTTTTTGCTTCCAAGGTGGCAGTTAGGGTTCAAGCCATCTTTTGAGGCTGCATAAACACTCAGAAAAAAATCCTGTTGCAGATTAATAAATAAACAAGCTACAACAGGCTCAGGTGTGAAACTGAGAATGTTTGGAGGATGAAAGAAAATTGAGTATGTATCATCTCTGTGTGCTCTGTTCTTGCACTTTCCCAGACATCCAGATTTGACTGATGTTGGAGGCAGGTTACTGTGCTTGGTCTGAACCAGTTACTCTGCCCTTGTATTCTCATGACTCCAACCTAGGCTGATAGAAATGTGCCTATGTGAATATTGTTGCCCTGATGAGGTGGTTGAAACTTATTTTTTTTTATTTCTATTTTCAGTTTCAATTCAAAAATTTTTATTTTCAGTTTCAGTTCAAAAAAGCTGGGAGCTGCTATTTGTTAATACACATATTGCCTCATGCTGTAGTTTCAGAGATGAGGAAGTTGGAAATCAAATAATAAAAGTTAACATGAAGGGATCATTAAAGTCCATATAAGGACTTGGGGAAAATTATTATGCAAACAGATGGCACTCTCAAAAAGTGTTAAAAATACTTCAGATTAGTTTGTCTGGATGATGAAAAGAACCAATATTAAAGGAATAGAGAGATATAATGACATTAGAGAGAGGTGAAGCAATTTTTTAAAATTCCTCATGGAACTGCAGCATTCCCAACTTTTTTCTGCTTTCTTTTTTTTCCATTTAAGATCTCAGACTCCACTAATAATGGAAAAATTGCTGAAGATTTATTAGACAATGGGGATCTCATCTGGCAGAACAGGCTCTACTTACTCCCTGTCTGTAATTTCAGCCCTTAGGTTTTGCATCATTTTTGCCCTCTGTGCTTTTCTACAATCAGCTTTCCTTACTTGCCTGTTTTCTTGTACATGGCTTGAGTAGTCATCTGTAACAACCTCTGATAATACTTGCCTATCAGGCTAAAACCGTTTACAACAGCTCATGAGTGTGATGCATATTGAAAAGGATAATTCCTAGTTTCATCTGTAATCCTGGACTCCCTCATCTCCTACTTCCATTTTCACTGGATGAAAACTAGATGGAGGAGGACAGATCTCTCCTTCCTCCATTGAGGCTCTACCTAGGATGGGACACTCAACATGGAGACCATCTGGTCAGAGAGATTCCCCTCATACTGATCTTCTAGTGGTATAAGATTAGAAGGAAAAATAAAGTAAAAATCTGTTTCCACTGAGGTTGTAAGAGGATGAATCGCAAGTAAATGTGTTTGAACTCTTCCCTGCACAAACGGGAGGAAAAATGAAGGCTAAAGTCAAAACTCCTACTTATTACAAGACACCTCAAGACACAGCCATTAGATCCAAATCTGCAGCCTACTATGAGGGGTTTTTTAGTGAGTTGTCTCAGTCAGATGTAATACTTTAGACTGACTGAATTCTCTGTCTTACTGAATGCTGCTGATGAACTCACATTCCTTCTATGTAATCTTCATTTCTTTTCTTTTCCATGCTTTGTTGCTGAGCTCACCTCCTTGACCCACCTCCTAACACTTCCAGATTGAGAGGAAAAGTTTTACGTACACCCTTCTGCATCTATATGTGCACATCTTTCCTATCACCAGGCATCATAGACAATTACTATCATGGGCAAACAATGTCCATCTTTAATCAATTTCCACCAAATTAATTTCTACAAGTGTTGCATTATTACAAGGAAGGGAGATGAACAAAGTGCATGAAGACAGACAGAAAATCTCAGGACACCAGTGCCTTGCTCTGAGAGGCAAACATAATTAATTGTGGTGGTTTAATTTCTACATCTTCTGCTTGCTCCCATGTCAAAACCCAGGTGCCTTAACTGGCATGTTAATTAGTTCTGTGTTAGCAAACAGAGACATCATGATTGTTAAAGGCATAAAATTGCAAATGCAAAATGCTTCTGCCCTGAACCAGCTGACAATTACCTGACATATTTAAGCAGATCTATCAGTAATAAAGAGATCTAATGACAATAAGTGCCATGGGGTCAATAAGTAATTTCTTTGGGTTCATGTCATAACTCATTAGTCATGACCTGATGTTATCTTAAAAGAACACGAGGGGGACTTTCCCATCACTGACCTGTCATTGATTTAACTGCTGGTTGTTTCCTAAATCCATGTAGCATGGGTGAGAGTGGAAAGAGCATGACCAATGTGTGTATATAAGAAGATTTTCTTGTTTTCTTAATTAGACTCCATGGTCTGTACTGGTTGATGGATTCACCTAAGATCTCATTGAATACTCTTCAGTATGTAGCAGATATGAAAAAGGGAAAGGCATTTCTGTAATTCCCTTTATCCTCATCATAACCTCACAAATTGGAGAAATACCATTTTGTTAGCAGCTGGCAAACTGAGGCAGCTAGCTTTTCAGGTTTTTTTGACACTGTTCCTACAAAGATTCTCAGGTAAGGTAATGTACTGAATCTATATCCTGATTACTCGTGATACCCTCTGAAATACAAGTCCATCGATCCTCTCTCACACTGAAGGAGCCGTTCAGAACAGCATCCTTCCCCAAGCACAGGCAAGTGAAACAAAAGATTGTTTGGGATGACATTGACCAGCTGATTTTTTGCTTTACTTCAGGAGGACTGGCAAAGACAAGAGCATCTGCTACAATGTTAAAATACATTTTCCTAAATGAAGATAAATTTGAAAAGCTGAACTGGCATATATGGTACGAAAAGGGAGTCTTAACCAGTTTCAAAGTTTATGGCAGAGTAAAATAATCTGAGAATCTTATTCACAGTTATTAATATCTCTGGTTTTCCTGCAACCCACTGATCATTCTTCAAATAAAAATGTAATTGAAAAAGAGCAACTTCTTTCTATTTTCATACTGATGATGGAGTAAAAAGCCATAGTAAGGCACCCTATTCTGAGACCCTACAGGCTTTTTCATGGTGAACTCTCCCATCAGTATGGAAATGAAAACTTTAAATTCATTTTGTTTTCACAATGGGGAAAAGTCAGTCTCGTGGCATTGAGGCTTTATGAAGTATGCAGAAATTTACTAGCTGAAAGCAAAATTGGAGTGATATTATATATATTCCAAGGATAAAACATCCCCTTGAAAATGAGCAATTCAACCCTTTGAAAATCCAAGCAAGGGTAGGAGGTATCAAATGGAAATCTAACATAGTAGTATAAAATCGAGAAAATGCTAGTGCCATCTATTGGCATTAAAATATAAAAGTGAAAAAGAAACTGGGCTCATCTGCGTATATCCAAACAAGGAAAGAAGAGGCTGTTTGTTTTAATCACATCAAGTTAAGATATTTGTAAATATACAGTTTTATGTTTAGTCTTTTTAATGATGTTGTATTTTGGGTAAATATGTTGACTTTAAAATTAATCACCGTTGTAATCAAGCTGCAGCGAATGATGGGGATTCAAATGTAATGGGAATTAAAAGTCACTGCTGAGTGGATAAATGCTGGCATAGTGTCTAATGCTTTCAAGCAGGTTTGCAATGTCTTCACAGATTCTACCCGGACTAGTAAGCAGGTTTAAATTTCCTGTAGAATACTTTAGTTCCTAGGTCTTTCCTGGCTTCCCTGATCTGCTGCAACCGAAAATGTTTTCATGCCTGTATCTGTACTGAAGCAAAGATGAATTTCCATTGACAGAGAGTCAGTAGGAGGCAACCAGCCAAGCTGGGCATCTGACATTGAAATTCAAAGCGAATATCTAATTTTATTACCAAACAGGCTAGATTAGCATCAAATGATCCTCAAATTTTCAAATTCAAATTAATCTCTCTCTCTTTGTTCGCTCAGGGCAAATGAGACTCCAGGTACCTAGGTCATCATACGACAACCCAGGGCCTTCCCAACACAATACAAAGGACCTTATTTAAGGCATGGGACAGTTGAGCTCTCTGCCCTTGAAACACCAACACATGGACTTGCACTCGTAACTCACCTTGAAATGATAACAGGATGAGGAGCAATAATTGAATTATGCACATAACAGAGGTCAGGCTTGCTAAAGGCAGGAGTACTTTCCCCACAGGTAGACCGTGTATCTCTGGAGAGTAAGAGAATGAGGACAGAGAGGCATTCCTCAAGTTAGCCTTCTCCATTATACTACAAAAAGCAACACAGAGTAGTACACAGCCAACCCCCCTGAAGAAACAAAAACCTGAGATATGTCTTTGAAGGAACACTGTCATCTATAATGTGTATCCATTGTGGGATGTCGCTGTAGTCACCAAGTTATTTCTGGAATTATTGTGTCTGCAGAATTTTCTGCAGAAAATGTCAGTGTGTGATATTGAACTCCTCTGGTTTTGGAAGAGGTATTTCAGCTCAAATATTGTGTCCATTACTAATGAAAAGTTAATTACATACTACATCTTAAAGCTTGAAAAGACTTTGGGACATAGTGTAGAGCACTGAAGTCATCCATGAGTTTTTCTACGGAGCCATTACCTTCTGATGTTGATAACACTTATTTTTTTAAGAGTGGCTTAGACTGAAAAGTCTGAGCAATGCTGAACATCTTTTCCCTACATAGGTTTCTCCAATGAACAGCTGCCTTCATGGTCAGAAATATGAAACTGATCTCTAGGCCACACATATCCAACTTCAATATCCATCTCTTTAACCCTTTGTATTCATCACCAGATGCAAAGTTTCTAAACTTTATTAGCTTGCACATGCCATTAATCGTTTTGGGATTTTTTCCTAGTGGGCATTCAGAGCTCCCTATTATACACTTAATGTCATATAAAGTTGATCTTCTGGGTCATGTGGCATGAACCCCTTAGAAATGAAACCCTCTGCGTCAAAAGTGTATTTTCTATAAATCTTCTGAAATATTCAGCCTGAAGTCATCCTTACAGATGGTGATCAGGTAATTTCTTGGCTTTCCACTTGTTAAGATAAAACGCTTCCAAATCTCCCACTCTGGGGTGGACTTCACAGACTTTCAAATGGCCAAGATGTTCAAAGGTTTGTGTTCTTTGTATGTCAGCATTTTGCTTCTTTTTCAGACAGGACACTTAAAACTGCTTATGTTGCCCCAATACTTGGGGTGGAGAGACATCAGCTTGCAATCCTTTGAAAAAGCCTTCTAAAAATCAATATTTGCAGTTTCACAGGCTTGCATACCAAGAGAAAGAAGCATTCAAAAGACAACTGCTTTTGTCATAGAATCATAGAATCCTAGAATGGTAGGGGTTGGAAGGGACCTCTAGAGATCATCTAGTCCAACCCCCCTGCTAAAGCAGGTTAGCCTAGAGCAGGTTGCACAGGAATGCATCCAGGCGGGTTTTGAATATCTCCAGAGAAGGAGACTCCACAACCTCCCTGGGCAGCCTGTTCCAGTGCTCTGTTACCCTCACAGTAAAGAAGTTCCTCCTCATGTTCAGGTGGAACT
>VZSC01016366.1:3785-35210 GCA_013398225.1 Steatornis caripensis
TCGTGGTCACTGCAGCCAAGGCTGCCCCCAACCTTCACATCGCCAACCAGTCCTTCTCTGTTTGTTAGCATCAGGTCCAGGATCGCTCCTGTCCTTGTTGGCTCCTCCACCACCTGCGTTAAAAAGTTATCACCAATGCTCTGCAGGAACCTCCTGGACTGTACATGCCTGCCTGTGTTGTTTTTCCAGCAAATTTTTATTGACATTAGCAACAGCCTCACAGAAGAAAATAGCAAGGAACTAACACACTGGTGCAACTGAGTTGTACATTTCTCATAACCACACATTTATCATGCATTGCACTGTGATTCTGTTTGGGGGTTTTTGCCCTATGTGTGTTTTTTATTTTTTTAAACTTTAGATACATGTGAAATAGCCTCATAGCTGTACTAACATAAGACTACCCAAAGCAATGTCAAATTTTGGGTTTACACAACTTACTAGCATGCTTTTATTAAGTGATTTCGTTCAAAGCACGGAGGAAGTATCTCAAAACTAACCTCCCCTGCTGCACAAAAAAGGTAATTATTATTGTGTACCACTTGGCATAGAAAAACATTTTTGGGATTTGCTGCTACTAACAAAATTGTATTAACCAAGCCTGTGTGAACATCTGGGAAAGTAAGCAAAGTGAAAACCCAGTGGGAAGGTCTGCAGCAAGGACGATTACCCTCACTGGAGGACGATCAGTTTAGGGAACATTTGAAGAAACTGGACATAAACAAGTCCCTGAGACCAGATGGGATGTACACATGAGCACTGAGAAAGCTGGCCAATGTCATTGTAAAGCTGATTTCAATTATCTTTGAAAAGTCAGGGTGATCAGGAGAGGTTCCTGATGACAGGAAGAATGTAAATATCACTCTTCCCTTCAAGGAGGAGGATCAGGGTAACTACCAGGCTAGCCACTATCATCTGAGCTTTTTTCTCCTTCTTCCTGTCACCCTGTCATTCCTGAATAGAAACTAAAACACAAACTTGAACAGTCACACTTCATTTTTGTTATCGCTGCCATAGCGGTACAAGCAAATCTTAAAGCTGTGGCTCCTGCAGAGCCTTGAGTTCTCCAGACCATCTCCCTTGGAGGACCACCGCTAACAGACCAGCAGCCTCACCGGCACCTTGGGGCAGCATCCCCAAGACCACGAGCACTAAAAAGTCAGGATCTGTTTTATCTGTCATTTCTAACCAGTCACAGAGGGAGCCGTGCCTGAAATCTCCTAGTGAATTTCCAATGCAATCAACAATGGCAGAAGAGGTCTCAGGAAAGAAACATTCCTGAAGAACTTTGCTAGAAGGACAACTTCAGACAGCCTAACCCCTCACCCCAAAAGAACAGACAGACAATTAATTTGCACACAGGTGCTTCATAACACAGAAGGAATAATGACGAGACTACCAGCTGTTTAAGTAGTTTTATAAAAGTATTTGACTTACTGAAATACTGTTACAGTTACCTGAGTATTTGAAATTACAATGCAAGGAAATTTCAACAACAAATTTCAGTACAGTATTTTACAATCCAGTGCTGCTGATCCCAGTTTATATACGAGTTCACTAGAGCACATATACACAAACAGTGATTCTTGCAGAAAATTAAAAGACACCACAGAAAGGGGGCTGGAAATACCAATATAACAGGGAGAGCTGAGATTACAAATCCAGTGCAGCATTTAATAATAATGCAAACAAAAAAAATTAAACAAGCATTTTTTGTTTTACTTTTCTCAGAATAATTAAAAAAAAGCTCTTTTTTTGTAAAACACAAGCAACTGGATTAAAAAAAACAACTTCCATACTAGATCAGATGAAGACATGATGCATTTACTGTGCATTTCATTAGTATATTAACATTTCCTGAGCTACCCAGAACAATAAGGCTTTGTTAATAATCTTAGATCAGCGGCTCAGCATTTAATTTTCTCATGTCATTCTCCTAGGCAAAATTCTAAATCAAAGTTATTTTAATAGTTGAAAATTAGGATCAAATGACAGTTGCATATGAATATACATTTGTGGCATACTATGAATTTATGCAGCTCAGGCTGCTAAATCAGTTGAAGTAGTGGGAGAAAAATTCATTCATCTCTGCTGAAAATCTTACAAGTAAATCCAATTCATAATAACCTATTATCTGGGATACCAGATGCTGTGGGCTCATCCACATCTTGTTTTCACCAGATCCCCATAAAGAACAGAAAAGTGCACTGGTGGCTTATATGAATTACTTTTTATTTCTACACAACACACTGTAAAAAATGAGGAGATCTGTTAGCATCCACAACGCTGACAAAGTAAAATGCCTAAGTAATTTTAACCTCTGACTTCAGAAATGTTGCCAATTTAACACAATAAAGTTGCTTTCACTTTTTTTATATTTTTGCCAAATCCAATGTTTCATAGATTATGTTCTTTCCCCACAATGAATTATTTATTTGCAATATTTTAAATCTGTATCTGGTGCTTGAGATGTCCAGCCCCCTTTCCCCCATCCTAATACAGCAGAAAAGACATATAAACATGCCATTTAAATTAAAGAAAGAAAAATGGAGTAAGTGGAATCCCGGACTGCAAAAATATATACAAGCATTTTACCTTTTTCCTGAACTAAACATTTCAACCATAAAAATATTAAACAGCCATACCCTATAGAACTAGGGCTAAGGCTATTTCAATTATAACTATTCTTTATTTTAAAAATATAGGGCTGAAAGCCTTTTGGGTGATATTTATACATTATTTCTAGGTTCCCTACGTGAATCATAAAGCATTATGCAGAACACAGACTATTTTTCATAGCTTAATCTTGCATTATCTTGCTTAATTTAATCTCTCTTGTAAATATGTTAGATAACTACATTTCATTGTAAGAAGGAATATAAACAGAAAGTATTTATAAGGCTTTTTTTCTCCTCATGAGCTGTATACTGTAGTATAGCCATCAAATGTTTTGAAGTTGGCAGGTTTTCCTCCTGGTAAAACCATAAAGTCAAGTTAGTTCTCATCATCAATGAAATTGTAAAAGAGGGTCATTTCTGTATCATCAGAAACTATTTTTCATGCCTTTCTTAGAATACACATGACAAGAGAGCTATTCACTTTGAAGTGTAATCATTCTGCCTTCCAGTAAGCTTTGTATGATCTGAGAAACTCTTGAAGTCAGTTAAAAACTGTAGTGTCTTGACTCTTCTTAGGCCTGAATCAGTTTTCCCCTCTGACTGTGACAGAAGTGACGGCAGGAAACAAATACTCTTTTCAAGACTGGAAGTCCAGTTTGACAGTTTCCCACTGTCCTGTTTCAGCTCAGGTATCCAGAAGCCTCTCAGAAACAGCTGCTGCCCCAATGCTTTGCACTGCAGTTAGGCTGCAATACGTGCTACATGCTATTTCAAGTGTCACGTCTCTCACTACGACTAACAGCTCATCTCATTGAAGTTTGCCTTCCTCCCTTCAGGTAGGGAAAGAGCTGACCATACCCAAAAAGTGCATTCAGTCTAAAGGAGCAGTAAAATGCAAAATGTTACTGTAAACCAGAGAGAACTGAGTATTAACAGATTCTAGAAGGTAGTAAAAGATGTTATTAATCCAATAGGAACTCCTACAAGAAGTTACTAGCTATAAGCATCTTAGGCTGAATTAGCTTAGAAACCTCCCTCAAAAACTTCAGTTTCAATCTTTATAGAACTATTTACTGATGCTTCAGCTTTTCAAAAATCTGTAATCCATGTCTGAACTTTCTAATCCTCTTAGCCTTAGCCAGTATCGCATATCAGTTCATTAGCAAAAATGATAACTACTATCATTTTCTGAATCCAGTTGTTTTGTACCTCTTCCTGATAACCCAATAAAGTCTTCAGAGCAAACTGACTGCAACAAGAATAACACTGATAATAATGTCCATTAACACTTTTGACAAGAAACATCAGTTTGCAAACAGGAATCTAAATGGAATCAGTGCAATCCCAGGTGGCCTTGTCTTTTGCAAAACAAGTGAAGTACCACAGTGTTAATATTGATTTAGAAGTTAAATGTGTTACACAGAAAAACATCAGAATTCCTGTAAGGGCACACAGAAATGTTCCAACAACTTTGGGTGGGTGTTTATTTTGCTGAAATTAGCAGGATTGGGAAAAAACAAAGCAAAGCTATGCCCTGGATTTGTGCCACAGTTTGACATCCCCTTAACAGCAGCTTGAGTCCAGCTGGCATGTGAGCAGACTCCAGGCGGGGAAAAAAACAGTCTGGCCACACTTGAGTTAGAAAAAAGAGCTTAAGCAATGAATTTGCTCACGGTACACAGAGGATGGTTACAAGCTGGCTCCAATAACACTGCTGTAAAGAGGCTTATGATGCTGCTGCAGCATTGCAGCTACCAA
Organism: Steatornis caripensis; assembly: GCA_013398225.1. Lineage (NCBI taxonomy): Eukaryota > Metazoa > Chordata > Aves > Caprimulgiformes > Steatornithidae > Steatornis > Steatornis caripensis. The sequence continues at coordinate 8,162 of VZSC01016366.1, forward strand.
TGAACTTCCCAGTGCACCAGTAGCAAAAAATGCTACTAAAAAGGAAAGACAAAACTATTGTTAAAAGTCTGTCAGTCATTAAGGACACATTCTAATTAATGAATGGTAAAACAAAGCAGAGCCCAAAGCTGTATTAAACCTCTACTAGGGTCATAATTCATTTGTAGGCATATCTGATTGCTCATTTCATTTCTGAAAGTGCTCAGTAGAAATCCAGAATTAATGTGGATAAAACCTCAGGATAACATCCATTTACTTACACATTAGTATTGTTAAATAAATCCAAGCCAAGTCTACTTTACAATGAAGTGTGCAACAAGCAGAAGAAGTGAAGAACGTACATCATGTTGAGTTCACATTCTTCAAGGTGCAAATTTCAGCTATTCTTGCCCGAATCCTTCTGTTTCTTCGATCGCGAACAACAGCTTTTCCTTCAACTGCTCATAATTCTTATATGGTGGAAGGTCTAAGCGATTGAAACTGAAAATAAAGAAAAAACTTATGTACTGAAATATAATTAAACCATCTCAAAAAATCCATTATGAATATGGATAATTAACTTTTTGCTGTGTAGATGGATACCGATTTATACTCTGTGAAAAACTGACTACCGACATAAATTTTTACATTTCTGAGAGCAAAAGTTAAGAGTTCAAGCGCTTGAACACCGAAAGGTTTCCAGAAATCCAGTGCACTTGGTAACAAGCTTCACTAACTTTTCCTAGTTGGTTAACTAGATTCATCATTCACATTTGAAATTTTAAATTTGTGTGTTTTTACCAACCACTAACACACCTGAGGAACTGAGTAGAAGCTACCTTTTCTTTCGGGAAGCAGGAGTGTGAATGTGGCTACTTCCCTATCAAGATGGAGAGCAGTGAAAACAAAAAATCATTCCCAATCTCTTTAGACAGTACTGCTTACTACTTCAAATTTTCAGTAATAACCCAAATCCGTGGAATCTTATTCCATGCCACAAGTGTTTTCCAGACATTCAACAACAACTCAACAAAGTTTATTGGTGTAACTTGGTGTTTGCTTTCACACAGTCTCAACCATTTAAGTATACTACCCATTTACTAAAATCTCCAAGTAGATTGTTGTCAGCAAAACCAGAACGATAGTAATATTCTGATTTGTTACATACCAGGTATGACTTCTAGGTAACCAGTTTTCCTTGCCAACTTTTTCAATACAAAATTTTTGGGGTCCATTGCTCCCTGGAATAAATTCAAATAAATAAGGCATAGGTCTAGCTACCTTTGTATCAGTAAGTAATACATTACGACTGCAATAGGAAAGGCTTAAACACAAGACAAGATTACCATTACTTGCACAGAAAAAAAGACATCTGTCTTTCACAATACAACTCTATGTAGATCGAAGTATGCATGTGGTGAAATGCATAAATTTGAAGTGATTTTGAAACTCAATACAACAGGTGTAAACATCTCCTCCATCTCTTTTTCCATCACAGCTCAAGTATATGCAGGACTTACAAAATAGCATTCAATATAAAATTTTTAAGATGTCCATGAACATATAACATGGTTCTTAAAAAAAATTATCTAATGCATTAGAGGGATTATTAATGCATACCCATGAGGTCAGCAAATCCTCCCACTGGTAATCTGCATGTTCCAGTAACAAACTGCAAGAGTCTCATTCTCTTCTCATTATCTATTTCTTTCACAAACTGAAAAATAGTATTGAAATAAACATTTAGGTATAGATTTGATATTCAGATTTTCATGTCACCATCATCCACAGATTAACAAATTACATGGCTGTTATGAATAGCTAGATTAGCAGTAACAATTTATATTTACACGCTACAGATCTGTTCCATAATTTTGACTATTGTTTACTAAGCTGTAGCTGTGCTCTGTAACTTCTATTAGTCTGAGAATAAAACAAAGTCTACAAACCTGCCAGAACCATACTATCTGTCTGCTAGTCCTGGTATAGTGCCGGTAGATGGTATGCCTCTGCCAGTCATTCAAATCAATTTCTTGCATTCCACACAGAAGCACCTTTAGGAGAGAAAAAGGGGAATAACCATGCGAGCACAAGTTGTTACTTTCCTTCTATGACTTCCCACACAGCAAAATAGAACATGAGCTGCACCCCACACTTAGAAGCATCTGCAAAGACAGTATACTTGTTTTTAATTTTAAACTTCTCCAAAACTCGTACAACAAAGAATGATGACTGCTCATGAAGCGTATTTGGAGAAGCCACAAAATAGAAAGCATGTCTGTCAAAAGAGGTGGAATAACTGCTTGCATTTAGACAGTCAAGCCAGGAAGAGTTTATCATTGCCCAGCCATACAATTCTCCGCTTGGAACAGGACGTTTTGTTTTTGTGTTTTTATCTTTTTAAATTGAAGAAATGCTCCAGCAAGTGTAATTTTGAGACCATCGAGAATATGGTCCAGTCTATATGTGATCATCTATTGCATATCTGGTTTTATCTCCCTTTCTGTCAAGTTACTCATTCTTTGAACACAGGCAAATCAAATTGCCAAGGATTACAAAAGCAATTCAGTAAGAAATTTCTACTGGAAACACATAACTAGGGTGCAAAGAGGAAAGCGAAGGGAAACACGCTAATCAAATACTACTCCATAAAGTTTCCCTCATATGTCCTATAAAACAGAGCTGTCAGCCCTAGTGAGTTCTGCTGTTCAGACATAATGACTGGAGTTTAAGTATTTCATGTGTAACAGCCTGGATCTAGCAATAGCCAAACAATCCTTTACCTCCAGTTCCTTAGCATCAAAATACTGCAAATACTGTTGTGGCAGAATTTCATTGAAGCCTTCAAAGAAAGCTTGTGTCTGCTCCTCAACACCTCGGGAAAGTCTCCATTCTGCTACTAGCCTGTGAAAGAAGATACAGAAAGATAATTTAAATGGCCCGTGGTAATCCAAGTCCACATGTTTGTTAGCCTATTTTGAGATGAACTGTAAGCTACGTTAAAAAAAATATGGAAAGTCTGGAAAGTTCTGGGGATAGAGCACTGTATAATTTTATTAGTAACCTTTAGTCTGTGCAAACAATTTTGTTTTTCCTTTAAGTTAAAACCCTATGTTTCCAACCATTCTGCCACGGAAAGTACTTTAGACTCAAAGAGGAGGCAGCATCTATTCACCGATTATATTAATGAGAGCACAGCAGTCCCTAGGTACTTGAAGAAAGAAAAAAATGCAGAGCTATATTTGTCTAATATTCTCCCCAGAAATCTCAGTCATTATCCATGAAAAGGTAAAAACTAGGTCAAGTTGTACTGGTGAAGATAAGTAGGACTGCTAGCTTACCAAGAAACGACTATGTCCATTTGGAAAGTTCCATATTTGTTTCTGTTAATCATGAAAATTTGCTCTGTGGCAGAAACTCCACTCTCCATTAATAAAAGGGTGAAAAGCAGGCAGGAGACCCGAAGAACCTGAACCCAGGGAGAAGCAGATATTATGCTGAATTCAAGCCTAACCTGTCAGGAGAACTGGAGTCTAAAGGTGAGATGGCTATTTTCTGATTGCAATCCTAGAAACCTTGGGGACTTAAAAAGCAGGACTCAAGAGTAAGACAAAAGAATAGGAGTGAAACTGGAATCCGAGCTCTCCCTGGGTTCCCAGGAACTAGAAGAGAATGGTTTTCTGCAGATCCTCCCTATTTTCAACCCCAATATTAATACTTTGCAGAACTGCAAAATGCCAGTATGTTTCTTCTGCAAATACTACCTTTTCTGTGAATCACTAAATTGTCTTCAGATCGCTCATGTGATGAAAACAAAATCCACTTCCTTCTCCCTCACCCCTTCCCATGAAAGAAGCCTTCACAGAACACATCGTAAGAAAGGGAAGAAAATTCTACTGTGATTCAGTTTATTTTGTGCCTGGAATGTGTGACTTTTTTTTCTTTGCAAGCACACCCTCCAAGCTTGTACGTTGAAGTTCACACCTTAAAGCAGAGCTTATGTAATGCTGCACATTGAGGAAGAAGAGGTTGTTACAGGAAAAAGCAGGTCACTGTTCACATTTATATTCTTTAATCGCTCTTACGCTCCTTCCCTCTTAACTTGTTGATTTAAAACATTCTCATACTGCAAACATAATCCTTCATTTATGACAATACAACTTACAACATCATTCGTAACACTGTCCTGTTACAAATGCCAAGACCTAATTATACTATAAGACCAGTTCAGATAAAACTAGTAGTGATCCCAAGTATCTTTAAAAAGTAACAATCATCACAAAAGTATCCAAAAATGTTTCTTAACTTTAAAAAAAACCCCAAACATAAACGGCTGGGTAGAATATGAGCAGGTTATGAAGCAATATAATTCCAATAATAAAGCAATGATTCCGTGAAATACCTGTCATTCACATTTGTTGTCATGCTGTTCTGCTAAATTTAAATATCTCTAGGAAAAAAGTGGACCTTCTACTGACTGTAATCTTTGGGAAAAGTGGATTTTAAAAAACTTATGTCTATCAATATTCTTCTTTCAAATATGATATCCAAACAATTGCTCCTTGTTGCCAATATCAACAATTACTCAGAGACAGAGTTTCAGCAATGCTTCAGATTACATAGTTTGACAATCTTTCTTGCTACAACTACAGAAAGAAAGTGACAAAGGTAAGAGTATTTTAAAATTTTCATTTATTCTTACCTAATGTATTCTTCTTTGTTTTCTTCCGTGACCAGAATGTTGCTACCATTTGGCTTCAAATCATGGCTTTTAATTTCACCTAGAATTTCTTTATCAACGGAGAAAAACATTTCCAAGCCACACTCCTCAATATCATTCTCTCTGTAAGCAAAAAATATAATTGTAAATAACGGTGTCATCACCTTGTACTCAGTAGAGGAGACCGGTATAAATAACCTTGACAAAAAAAGGTTTGGAGCTAAATAATCAAGATAAGGAAATGTTCCTCACACAATAAGTATGGTTTTGCAAGAAGTACTGACTAATTTTACCAATGTGCATACATGAATTGTACTCCTAATTACAATTTTGTTTAACAGTAGTAGTCTTAAATTTACCAATCACAAGACTACCTGCTGACTATGATCTGTGGAATGCCTATGGAATACAGAAACTTTCAAGTACTGACATTTTTGCAGATTTCATTGCATGATTGCTTCTTCTAACAGGTAATGTAAGGATTGTGTTAAAATGTAGCTGTCACTTTGTTGAATAATAGCAGATAAGAAGCAACCAAGAAAGACTTTGCATGCTTAATGAGTCATCTCCAACTCCAGTATGTTTATGGGACTATGTTGTAAGCATATACTAAAATGTCCCAAGCTCCTAAATTAACAAAGTACAAGTACTCCTGGCTAAAGGGGAATTCTCTTAGAAATTTCAGCATAGGAAGAATCTGAAGCCAATAAACATTGCTCAAATAAACCCTACTCTCTTTATGGGCGTTAGCCAGGGGAATAACAGGTACAAAACTGTTACTTATATGTTGATGCATATGCAGATGTTTTGATGACCATTTCCCTAAAAATAAAGTGCAAAATCGAGACATTTGTCCTGCACCATGACACAGAAATGTCAGTCTTGAAAACATCACTGTGGTCTATCTAGCACCGTGACACAACAGTGCTTCTGAACTTGATCTTTCCAAAGTACACGCTGTTGCAGGAAATCTCAGATGAGAAGGGAAGGCTTCAGATGGATGGATGATTAAATAAAATTACTCCTTCCTTTTAAAATAAAAGATAGCTGCTCTAGCTCAGTTTGAGCAGAGAGGTTTGACTAGATGAACTCTAGAGGTCGCCTTCCAAACTCAATGATTCTGTGACATTTTCAAAATTGTGGGAATGACAAAAATCGCCATATGGTAAGAGAAGTGCCAAGAAATTCAAAACTACTGAAAGCTTTCTAAGAAAGTTGCAAAATTTGCTTTTTTGCTGAGGAACAAGATTATGTTCACCCTGACAGACAAGACCTTTTTCCCATACAAATCTGCAGTCATTTCCTTAGAGAATAACTTCATCAGCATTACAGATAAGCAGGTTCGACTACACTGAACTTGAAGTTGGGGTCTCTCTACTTAGAGGTCAGTGTGCACCCCTCAGAGGTCTGAAGGCTTTTCTCCAGAATTTTCATATCCTCAAGTATTTTTTCAAAGGGGCAATGCCTTCCATGGACTCCAGCCTAGAAGATTTCTTTATCAGTACAGAAATTGCTACTGCTATTTGGGTCGTATTTGCTCTGGAGACAGCCTTCAGAAAAGTTCTTGTTACAGACTTAAGTTTCCCTATTGCTTTCTTCTGTGGTAAAAAAGAAAAAAACCCAAACAAACACTGAGTGCAGATTAATAAAAGCATATGTAGCCAGCACAGCTTAGTCATTTGAATCCCTCATATACAGAGTGAGATGTAAGAGTTGTTCTTGACAGTAGTTCTGAGTTTTCTAGTTCCTTACTACAGATGCAGGCTTCTCCTGTCTTCGACAAAGTCTTTCATTAGGCACTGCTGCTACCCAAGAATTCAGTCTCGGACATTTCACACCAGCAATCCACTGGGCAGTATCTGGCAATACTGCATACTCTGGATTAAAATGAGGGGAAACAGTAGCCTGTGATGTCTATGACAAGTCCCCACGTATTACCACAGACAAGCAGCCTAATATTGACGTCCAGAAGCCTCTGTGCTCTCCTTTAGACCATTATAAATTACATATGCACCAACAGAACCATACACAGAGTGAATGTAACACACTTGAGCAGCACTGAAAGACCTTGCAATTACTGGGTGTTATAAAGAAAATCCACTGCTTTGGAATGTGAAGAGTGGCCCGCTTATGGGCACTACACACACAAACGCAGAGATGCAACTATGTCTACAGGTAACAGCTTAACATAACAGCCTTTTACTCTAGACTTTCCACAAAATATTAAAGGATTGATACTGTTCATAAGGTAAACTTCGTTACATGTGCAACTTGTTACAATTTAGTCAGAAGATCATTCACCAGTAATAGTTTCCCCTCATGATTCAATGCAAATTTCTTCCCTATAACTTGCATTTTTCAGTAGATTTGCTTGGTCTCTAAAACTCATTTAAGTCACAAGATGACGAAAAAGTGTCTTTCTTTAAAAAAAATGTACATTTTCTGACTACAAAACAGGTAACAGGATTCCTATTACAGAAATTGGGACTTAGAGCTTTGAGACCTTTTCTTCCCTTTCAGGTCGTAGTCTCGCGGCATCTTTACCCAAATAACAACTATTTTAAGTTTTCCTAATGGAGTTTTAACTTACTACACCTTTTAGCAGCACATACATTGAGTATAGAACATACTACTCTTCGAAAACCAAATTCAAATTTTTATCTCAATTTGTAAACATCTCGTAAAGCTGCTTTTCCCCCACCTTGTTACTCAGGATAATGCTTCCAAGATTGACCACTACAGGAGATGACGATCTTGTCTTTTATATTTATTTCTGCATTTTAAAACCCAATGTATCCCCACAACTTTTATGAATTTCTCAAAGCATTTTAAAAACTACTCTGGTTTTGTATGATTCTTAAGTAAAATGTTATATCTCTCTAGTCACATAAAAAAAGACTCATTTTTCTGCTAAATTGTTTTTTACTATAGCAGAAGTAAAAAGCTGTTGACTGAATTTGTGCTTTTGTCTTTCCCTTCTAATTTATTTATTTAACCTGTTGGGAAAGGAATGTCACCTGTGTTACTGAAATGGTGCACATCAACCATGGACTCCATCCTGGAGTCCTGCTATTATAAAAGAAGTACAGAATTACAATGCTTTAGATCTAAGGGGTTTTAAATTATTTCTTAAAATATTTTTAACACATAATTCCAAAATAATTGTAGTCTACAAACTCCAGATCCTTTTTGCTTGCTGCTCTCTGGAGAAGAATCCGCAAAGGAGCAGAGGAGGAGGACTCAAAAAGAGTATGAATGTAGAATAGACAGATGACTGACAATGCATACATGGAAGGCTATAGATAGGGATGGTCTTCAATTGTTCACCTTGGAGCAAAAAACCAAGGACAGCTAGAAAAATGCTTAAGTATTAACTCCTTTAAAGCATTAAATCTTCAATATTAACCTTTAAGTCAAATTTCAAGTATGACTAACAGAAGAGTTATGTGGTAGTAAATAATAAACTACATTTGTTAACTTCACATTATTGTAACACTAAACTTTTTATGTTTTCTAACTAAACCAGGTACTACAGAGAGAAACACTGAGTTGAGTTTTGCTGATTTCTTTTAATCAGTTATCTGGAAAGTTTCAGCGGAATTTACTCAAGTCGTATTATTTGTAACAATGTTCAAGAATGCCACATCTCAATAATGTCTAGCTAGATGGATTAAAAATAGCAACAATGGAATGCAAGATGCTGTGCAGAATATTCAATGAATCAGAAAGGCTTTTGCATTATGAAATTATTATTTGTGTATCTAAAATTACAGTAAAAGTTCAAGTACTGCTCTGCAATCGATATATTATACTTTTCAGTAGGGTTTTTAGTGATAAATTTACACCTACTTCCTGGCATAAGTGACAATCAAAAACATTGTACTGCTATTCAAGAACAAAATCAAGTCAAACTCACTTTACCCAGATGAGAGAGTTGTAAAACTCTGGGTCAACAGATTCTAAATCCTTGAGTCCTACTGGCTTGTTTAGGATACGTTTATAGAACGGCAGAGAGAAACCAGTGTCAATGAATTTCCCATGGAACAAAGCCTGAAGAACATGAAAACAGACAAAATAATGCAAATGATGACTGAATACTTAATATGACAACATTCTGTACTCTGTACCAATGAAATTTGACATCCAAAGAATTAAAACAACCTAGAATACAGTCAGTGCTAATAGCCTGGATTAACTTACGCCAACAGTAGTCATAGCCAAACACCCGATAATAGTTTCAACTCAAGAATGAATTGTTTAGTTATCCATCTGATGGTACGATATTTATTTATAGGAAAATTACATGAGAGATCCTCTTTCTACTTCCAAACTTACCATGGCAATGAATCTTCCAATAAATCGGAAGTATTTCAGATGGTCTGGATTAATGTAAGAGGCTGGGTTTATCTGTAAGCAGTAGTTATCTTTCCCTGCATATTCAAACAGGCAATACATTGGGTTCAAAACTTCATGTGACAATAGAAAGAACCATTCCCTGCAATCACACAAACAATAAAAACACATTTCAAAATGAATTAAATCAGAAATTACTTTAGCTAACTCATGTTGACTTAAAAACTTGTTGGCACACAGGTAGTCAATCTGACTTCTTTACCCGAAAGTATGCTAGACCAAACTGAAACCAAATTGAAACTAACATAAGTCATGAATAAATATGCAAGGTTACAGTGATATACAGCTGTTGGTGGTTTGGATAAAAAACACCCTTATCTAAACCAGCAGATTAGAAGTCTACCACTGATTTAAACTATAGTGGTTTAGGGACTGCTAATTAATACATGCACGTCTTTGTTACATTCCAGTAAAGACTTTTGTCTTGAAAGTAGATTTCTATTCACTTTTTCAATAAACCTCTACTTCAGGAGTTGTGCTAAAGGCTTACTGTATTTCAGTAAACTGTGCATCTCTTTAATCACTGAGACAATTAAAGCAACTCTTAACGCAAATTGAAAATAATTTTACAGAGTTATAAGACATGCGTACATCTTAAGGAACTGTCGTCTTCAGATATTCTGAGGAAAGGTAAGAATAAACTTCACTAATATTTTGAAAGCACTGCAGTTTAAATATCTACTTTGGCAAAGTCTTCATACAAACCGCTTGCAGGAAAAGATATTATTTGCTATTTCAGTTTAGTTTACCTTGCAACACCTCCATAATCTAAGCCTTCTTCACCAGGGAAAATAACCCATAAACGTCTCCGTAGATCCTGAGGGCTGAAGCTCATTATCTTAGAAAAGAAAAACAACAAATTATTTTTAAGAAAACAGTTGTAAGCACTGGGTAGACTTATTACTGTTTGCTATCAAGCAATATAGCATTCAATAATTCAGATCATAAAATGAACTCTGAGTATGTGAAGTACCTGCTTATGGAATGTTCATGGAATTTGAAGCATTAGTGCAAACCTATTTCCATAGGTTAAAAAGTAAAAGATGTAAAAGAAAAATAAATAATAATTTTGAAATTAAAGACGCGGGATACTTAGGCCAGCAGCCTGTCTATAAGTATATGACAAAAATCCAGCCAATAAATAATGGGCTCAAAGTGAGTAAATTTGGTATCTGTTAAATACCACACTGGATGGTATCCCAGTTACAAGTAATGAAGAGACAAGTCAAGGACTCAAATAAATTAGAAACAAAACAATAATAAACATACATTATGTATTTTTTAATTTTACAGCTTCATGTCCTAAAGAGGACAAATAAAGATCTAGCTGCTTGGTTGGTTTGTTTTTTAAAAGTTAGGAAGAATCATAGATGCTAAGGAACTTGGCTAATGCTGGTTTTAATACAGTGACCAAACTTGTAACTGTGTTGATGTGGACAATTGTCAGAGGTTTACATAAATAAGTTTCATGTTAACACTTCTGTGTGTCCAAGAACCTTAAGGTTTTGTTTGCAATTAAGAGGCATAGAATTTGCGTCGAGATTTGCATTTTAAAATCTCACCTAGATGTCTGCAGTAATCATCACAAAAAAATTTGTATCCCCAACAGAGATATCTGCAAATGATGAATGACTAGCAAGTATAAGAAAATTAAATTGGGTCTTTGTGATTATGTCATCTAAGTAATGATAAGACATCCTGTTTTCCTATGGAAACTTAGGTTTGCTGATGCTTACATCATTACATAATCTATCTCTTGATTCTTTCCAGTACAGTATAATTTCATTAACTCTACGGTTACTGTAAAAGGACCAACTGCAATTTTAGAAATAAGGTTGGACCTAACTTTCAGTTACAGGATTTATTTTGTCCCCTTCTAACCTCTTTTATTGAAGACATCACTGTTCCAAAAGAAGAGACTAGCCAACTGCACTATTTGTTGCTTCGCTAAGCCAGTTTACAGTAATTTGAACTAGAAAGCATTAATCCTTATTTAAGAATATATTTATCTCAAAACATACTGTTCTACTCGTTCAAACTTCCTGGCTTGACACATCTGTGATAATTCCTACAAGAAATGAAGGCTGAAGACATATAGGAAGATAAAAAAATCAGCTAAGGACAGAGGAAACTACAAGTTCCTATCTTCTCAGGTAAGGTCTGCATTTTCTTCAGTCACTTTAAGTCAGAAAAGTACTTTAAGTCACGAGTATCTGCCAGGAGGAACTGCTTTGTGCACTTCCAAGCCTCCTTCTGTGTACCTTACTAGGCTGATAAAGAACTGCTTTTGGCTTCAATTTAACAAGCAATGGGAGTGAATTTTTTGCCACAGCGAACATTCAAAAAAGTAAAATACAAAAGCACTTGAAAATATTGTATAGGAACAAATTTTAACCATAGTTTAGATATGCAGACATTAACAAGAATTTTGCTACTAATAATCTAAATAGAATTAATGATTTTTGTTTTCTTTTAACCATTTCATTACTCATTTAAAGATCCATAACACCAAGACTAACATCAACTTATTGTGTTTTGGTACATAGCCCATGCTTATAAAACACAGGAAAAACGTGCCAACAAACATAAGCACACCCTGAAAACTTCCTGAGAATGGGGAGCGGCTCTGCTACAGTGCTACCTTCAAAATTAACTCAGATTTTAAAGAATTCTGAGGAAAAATAAAACCAGTCACCTTCTCTACCAGATTAATCAGTTTTTAGAGCCAGAACTTCTAATTTTAGCATGATCTTTTAATATATAAGTATGAATCTATACTAACTATTAAACTAGCATTTTTTGTTAGTCTCACTTAACATTAGCAAGATGTCAAAAGATCAAGAATGACATGTGATAATAAACTTAATCAACTCAACTTTTCATGCCCACAACTAACATGTTTTCATACAATACCTGTTGAAACGAGTCCTCGAATAGCGTTTTTCTGCTCACTGTAATCTTTATGTGTTGTGGCATTGCCAGTTGCTGAAATGAAATTTTTTAGAGGTGAAGTGTACAATCACTTAACGTTTCTAATATTGAGTTTGGACTGTTATTTGTTGTATATATTGTCTTAAGAGGTACAGTTGAATTTCACTAATCCATATAAAACAAACCCAGTAATCAAGATATTTGAACTGTAATTTACTCCAAGAACAAATTGTTTCCAATATTGACATCTGCAGTCAGGTATACATGCCTCCAGATCCTGCTTAGAACAGGTTCAAATACTGTACTCTTACAAGACATCGGAATCCATCAAGATCAATATTCTAAGTCAGCAAGGCTTTCTACCCCAAAATTCAATAAAAACCAAGAAAATTTAGGTTATTCTGCACAAAATTATAAGAGAAAAATTAGGGTAGTCTCTCTGCTGTTTTTCAAAGGATAATTCATTGACTCTTGAAAAACTGGAACATTTAAACCTAAGACTTTTTCCTAAACACCAAGTTACTTAATCTTTTGATATACAACAAGTTTAGAGGAACAAGACTGACACACTGGAATTTGATATTATATTAGAGCACACTAATGTGCAACACAGTATATTCTTCAATGTCTAGACACGTATGTTATGTATCAAATGCCCTGCATTTTCTTCCAGAATTATTTGTGCAGAAAGTACATCTTATATTAAGTGTAAAAACACTGTCACTCCATATATTCCCTTATTAACAACAGGAAAAAATGCTATTCTGAAATGCACCACATTAAAAAAGTAGGTAATTGATGTTTTCCTTTATTCTAAAAAGTTTTAAAGCCATAGCTAACTACCTTTAAAGGTTACATGATTTAATACAGGTCCTGTATTTACTCCCTCCTAATTTAACTCGGCTTTAACCTTAAAGAAGTCTGATACCCTTTGCTTGCAAGGCACTGAAGTTCTTTTAAAGCACGTAAGCAAAACCAAAAATGCAACCAAATATTCCCAAGAAATGTATACGTACCTGACACCAGAATCTGAAATAATGGACTTTTGCCTTGAAATCACGCACATAAGCTATCTGGGGTCCATTGTCTCTGGAACCAAAAGGATGAAAAAAAATTAATTTCAAACGCGTTTTTGCAATTTCAGTAAAAGCCTGCAAATGTATTAGTAATATAGGTGTATGGTTTATTTGGCAATCTAGTTGGAAGATTCTTATTCACATTTTTTTATTTTGGTGTGTAATATTCTTGTTTTTAAGCTAGAATCTTCCTTTGTAAACTGTGGAGTGCATACACAGTTTCAACAGTACCTCACTATTAACTGTAAAAAAGATTTTAACAATAAGGATGGGATGACAATCAGTTAACTTAACTTTGGAGTTAAATTCTGGTTTTAACTGGAAGGAAGGGAATCCAGTCAGCAACAGTACTGATGAAGCTCCTCCCTTTCCCTCAAATCTTACATACTACTTGGCAAGAAAGATTCTAAAGTGTTCAAAATACTCTCTTCAGGGACAGTTATCAGTGGATGAAAAAAAGAGAAAATCAGGAAGCATTACTACATATAAAGTGTTCTGCATAAAAAAATGTACAAAGAGGAAAAAAACTTTCAAGAACAATGTATGCTAAGCTTCACTTTTGAAAACTTAGTAAAATGTTAAAAACACTTACAGAGCAGACTTGCCCGTGCGGGGATCTATATATGTAGTGGTTCTTCTGTTGTGATCCACAAAATATGGAATACCATCCACAGTAAATCGCATTTCCCAGCCCTCTGGTAAGGGTTTCTCATTTAATTGACTATGGATACAAGAAAATATATGGGAACTGATCAACTTAATACATTAAGTCAATTGAACAATACATGAGACAGTAAGAATTTTGGCAGATCTAGAAAAACTACGGACCGAGACACCTCCCATTCAATATTTATTCTACCTTTTTTTCCTCTTACATTTTCATGTCAGCTCTCAATTAGACGAAAATGACTGTTTAAATAAACATTAGCTCATTTGGTTGCACTATCTGGAATAACGGCAAATAGAAACTTAAGGGAGAAACGTAAGCAAGGTTTATTCCATGTTTCCTTCACTTAAACAGAATTTCATCTTATCACTATTAGGTTTTTACTTGAAAACTATCATAATTTTAAGAAGTAGCTTTTGGTAGCTCATGTATAATCACAGTAGCCAAAAACTTAAGAGTTTCAGAACGACAAAAATAAAAGAAAATGCAGATTCTGATCTTGTATAATTTTTCGACAACTTCCAAATCAATTTTGGTGTAAACAAAAAAAGATCTCCATATTTGCAAGACCTGAGTAGGATCACTACAGAAGTGCTCTCAGACGGACTTCCCTCCACAGAACTACATAGTAGGGCCATATTTCTAACTGCGAAGCCAGCATATTCGGTTGCTGGGTTGTATTAAGAGTAATAGTGTTCTCCACACGGTCTGGGGCTGCAGATGTGACTGGGATGGAAAAGTTGTCATCTCTGGCTACAGCTATCACCCATCCACACATACTAGGCTATTGCACTAACCCTCCTCTTACTCCTTCTCTATAGAGGACAGCTGAAGTTGCTTCACCAAATGGAAATTTTCAGCTCAAACAGGAGGAGTTGGGATTGAACACCCTTCATCCTCAATTACCTGCCTACATTCCCTACCTCAAAGAGTCAGTGTGACCAGAGCCCGAAGTAAAGTCTATTACTTTCAGTAGTGCCTCAAGTTCTGTCTCTTTCTTTGTTTTTTTTTTTTTTTTTAAAAAGTGTGAGGAGGGGTGCTGTAGTTTTTTCAAGTTTGTCTTCTTTCTGCCTCTTAGCTATTGACTGTCTAGGAAATAATCAAATTCTTATTCAGGATCCTCTGCACTATCCCATCATCACACCAAAGAAATCCCTCCCTCTCTCAATGATACAAATGTTTAGACATGCGTGTCTTACTTTCAAAAAGAGTAGGAGCTGTTCTGGGAAATGAGCTTATTGCTGTTGACCAAGACTTTCCTGGCAACTATACTATTAATAAGTAATATTTTGACAGTTTCCATATTGGCTAGTGCCTTTTAATATTTTAATGGACTGTCTGAAGTTTGTGTCAGACAGCCCATGTTTCAGCTGTAGGCAGCATTTCTTAGCGCTCAGTCTCACTACTTTGTTACATTTTCATTCCAGCCTTACACCAAGTTGCAACTGATTTCTTACCCCTGACTCCTGGGATCTTCCCACTGAGTGATTCGTGTGTTGTGATTGACAAAATACACCCTACCATTGCTGTCGGTTCTCTTTTCTGAAAAGATGCAAAAAGAAAAAAAATTCAATACCCACTTAATGCATTGCTGAGACTAGAGCAAATAAAATAAAAAAAAAAAATCAATCAACAGACCCCTGCCACAATCTCTACTCTCTTCAGGCTTCTCTGTACCTCCTTTGACTGAACATCTTTTCCCTTTCATTGACATTATTCCTTAACAGGCTATTCACAAACAGAAACCTGTCTTAATACTACTGACTGCTCATAGTCATACAAAACTGCACTGTCACCTAACATCAGTGAAAAGCTGCACTTAGCTGTGTTCATAGGCAAGTTCTTTATATCTCAATTCTTACCCAGCAAAGTGCTGCTATCTCTACCTGAACTGCTTATACCAACATTCCTGACCGCAAGAGATTCTAGGCATCATAACAACAATTGCGTAAAGGAAGTAGCTCATCACAGAAGGTTTACCTTCACTAGGTTTATTGGCCTACTGTTTGCACTTTTTGAAAAGATTTTTTCAGTATTTTTTCAAATCAAAAATTTATGTGGATTAAAATATTGATGAATTTGAAATTTCTGTCTTAAGACCCTTTACTATGCTATTTATTTTTCAGTTGCAGCAAAAAATTAATTGGAAGAAAAAAATGTAAGTTGTTTTCTCCACAGGAAATTCCAGTTGCTTTGACTATCCTAACATACCTTACAAGCAATATAGACAGTAAACACAACATAGGTAACAGATGTATACACAAGTATCAAGAAAGTACAAGGGTTTCACATTCAAATTATGAGGAAGGAATAAACAGTGATCAATGTAGTTTCCAAGAAAATACATTTGTATTTTCTCTCAGATAGTTTAGTGTATGCCCATGATTGAACAAAGCTTATGACAAACGCCGCGGCTTGGTCTTTTGTACCATGCTGCAGCTCTTCATGCAATTTTTATTTAGTGTTGCAAAAGAAATGCAGAATACAGAGTACAAATTATAAAAGCAGGCCAGAATCTGACTCCACAGGTAAAAAGCTTCAGTTACAAAGAAGTCTGGAAGTAGACACTTGTCTATGAGAGTTCCATTGATAGAATTCAACACAATGTGGAAACTCAGTTTTGTTGTTTCCTGGGCAAAGGCAAGCTACAGAACTTTCTTTGAAATGTTATATATGTAATGCAACAAGGCACAACTGTGGGGAACAACAATTTTATGGCATGAAATTGCATCAATACCAGAACTAGGATCCAAATAGTTATGTTTGAAAAACCAGATCTAACTCTGCCAAGTAATTACTGGCTTTAAAATTACACAGTTCTGAGAACTTTGCCTAAGTATCATGAGACTTGAATTCTTGTATCTGCTTGATAGTCACACAAGAAATTAGTTTTACACTTACATTTTTGTACATCCCCCCAATTATATTAATCATAAATTGTTAATCCTGTAAAGTACAAAATCAAACTTATTGAAGGTAGAGAGGCAAGTCAAAAGTGGTTAGTTGTCATTATAAAAAACATTTTCAGACCAACAAAACTCTCCAAGAATTGGCCTGGAGACAGAATTTGGCAGTCTGATTTAGAGGGGGTTTGGAGTTTGATTTGGCAGGAACAAGATAGTGGGGGGAATCCTGCCTAGTGAAAGTGGTAAAAAAAAGGACTACAGTGTGAAAGAAGCTATTATGATAGTTACAGGGAGTAAACCAGAATACTTTGTAGTTTCTAATCTACTTTGAAACTGCACATCCTTGTCAGGACTCTGTTTTAACAGCACATTTGATTAGACTTAATTTTAAAATATTTTAAATTCAGATTTTAATTTTAAAAAACTAGCCTAGAACAGCTGACAAAAAAATTTGGCAGAAGTATGCTTTAACATTTAATTACATTGCATTACAAAACACTTTCAAGTCAGTCTTACCCCATCCATGTGGCAGAGGGCCAAGAGGATCAAACTCTTTGAACTCTTTGTTCTGTGTGGATGAGAAGTCTTGGTTCTGCAAGTCACACGAACAAATGCTGTATTAATGACCAGCCATTTGCTTTCCAGATGTTCTACCATAGCCATCATGAATTACTGAAGTACACGCATTTTTGTTAATGTTACATATAAGCAAAGATGTCAACAATTTATTTTTCTCCACAGAGAAGGCCTATTTTACAGATCTTGGCATGCTTAATTAACTACAGTGCAAAGAAAATAATTATTCTTCATTTAGTGCCCCTGCCTACGCAGAAGGGAAATTAGTACAGTAGCACCCAAAACAATCAGAAAGCAAACCACTTCATTCCTGCATTCAGTACAGTTCTCCCTAGCACCATTTACAAGGTCCATTTTTATTCTCTGCACATACAACAAATTAAAAACCTACACCATTCTCGATAAACTAGTAGCATGAGTTGGAGTTATCTAAAGTCTACTATTAATCAGAGGTAAACAATGGGGTTAAAATTCTGGAAGGATTATTTTCCATTTCCCTGCTTTCATAACATTCATTGTGCACATTTCGTTTTACCCAAAGCAGAAATACATGTCCTGTGAGCTTGCTTACCTTCTAGGTCTTTGGCCAAGCCAATACAAGACACAATACAAATAAACCAGGGTATTACTACACTACAGCTTGTTTTGAACCAATGGCTTTTATCAATATTGTATATAAGTTTTATCAAAGAACACCACCTATACTCAGCTGACAAATACAAAACATTACACTGCATGCACTGCCTGCAGTCATTGCAAGGACATGAACTAAGGTTACCAGTTATTACTTCCTGCCATGCTACACACAGAAGATACTATATTATCATAAAGAACAAACCATAACAAAGTCTGGTATCTTTATGGGGAAGAGACACCCACCAGCATGCCCAAAACCCAAACAAATACATATATAGTTTCAATATGCAGAAGAGAAACTGATGGGTTGAAAATTTGAGAAAGGTATCTTCCTTTCTTAACATTTGTAGTCAGCATTATATTCCTTACCCCATATATAAATCTCTGATTAAATTGCTGCATAGCTCCTTGAAGCTGACTGCGCTGAAGCTGCCACTGCTCATAATTTCGGACAGACTCTAATGTCGGTCTCTGCCACGTTGTTGTTCTAGTGAAGTGGTCAACATAATAAATTCTCCCCATGTTGTCAACTCGTCGTTCCCAGCTTTTAAAAAAAAAATTACAAGCAACAGTTCTCAATAGCAGACAATTTTAAGGGCTCAGAAGCACTTTTAAGCAAACATGCAGTATGTTGGAAGTGAATATAAAGCATGGGCTCAGCAGTACAAATTTTTTTCCTCCCTTTGCGCTCCACTAAAACTATGTAAGAGCTAAAACTGCTTGAGCAGAATCACTTTTACTTTGTTGCATACTATACCAAGTCAGACTCATTCCATTTAGCATACTTCTAGGATTTTTTGGAAATAGTTCTCAAGAGCTACACCAACCACTGTCAATACTATGCTGTCATTACTGCATTTATCCTGCCCAACCCGTAAGACAACAGTCTGCTGGTTTCTCCTAAAAAACCAGCAAAACCCCTGACAGTTTGGGCTGTACAATGCAAGATTTCCCCCGCTCTAATTTGGCAGAAAAGGAAGGTGTGGGTGTTGCGGTTTGGCTTTTTGGTTTGGTTTTGGGTTGGGTTTTTAAAAATTATTTTCAGTTCATACGAAATAGGTACTATTTACAAAACTTGAGTGAAAAAACTACCATTCTGAATAAGTTTAAGTAATACACTAGTCAATCCTCTCAGAGTTCAAAACAAACTGAGTATGACAGGCGGGTTCCCTTTATAAGACTGTCTGCCAGGTTTTGTTCTTTAATATTAAGTTCTCTTTACTAACCCGCATGTTTTTACTTTGTAATTCTGTGTAGCATGCGAACCACTTGAGTATGAATGAAGTGCAATAGAATAATTCTTATGTTTTTCTTAAATTTTTTTAAAATATAAGACATAGAACAAATGATAACACATATAGAGACTAACATCTCTGGCTGTTCTGATGCCAATAGCTGGAAAAGCCTAAGAACCAAAGCTTTTTTTATAAGAACATAGTAAATTAGCAGCTGGGAACCCTGAGACAAGATCAAAGGACTGCCAACTGTAACCTCAGGATAAAGAGGTAATCAAGGGCATTCTTGCTCCAGCCGATAGTTACCTCAATCCCAAAATACTTTTCTGTGGTTTTGGTTCTCTTTTACAGTTGGAGGTGTCTACTGTCCTTAACTTAAATCCATTTCTCAGTAAAGATGTACTTGCTTAATCTTTGACAGGAAATTCAGATTCTGTTATTTTTGACAATCAGCTCTGCCATGTGCTATGCATTTTTGCAGAACTCCTTGGAGACAACCTGGAGCAATTGTTTACACTGGGTTCACATTTCTGTTTACAAACACACTTTCTAGCTTTAGTAAATTGTCGGTTAATTTCTGAAAAATATCTCTAAAATTTCTGAAAACTCCAGACATACCCTAGACAATCATACAACTTATGTCTCACCTTGGAGGAAGAGGCTCTGGTCGATCCCACGTTGTTCTTTTTTCAACATGATCTACATAGTATACTCGACCATGTTGGTCTACTCTTTGCTCCCAACTGAAAATAAAACAGTATTTTTATCTTCCTCCAGATCAAACTACTCCAACCATTCATCTACAGTATAAAGATGAGAAATGTTTGTTTTCATAAAATGCTTATTTCTAAATAAAATGATTGAAACTAACACTTGGTTCACGAGATGCTGTACAATATAGAGTGGTACAATATTCCTATTAACAGTAATTCTATGCCAACTACAATACAAAAAACGTTCTACATGACCACCTTCAGTTTCTGGGAGACTGAAGCTAAAATTCATACATACAAGTTTATCAAGCAATGAAGCAAAGTCGTGTATTCAATATCAAGTATAGCAATAACGTGTTGAACAGAATCACCTGTAGAGCATAATCCCCTTTTAGAGTAACATTAATTCAATTTAAATCCTCAAAATATGCAAATTTTGTGGAGATCACATATGCAGAGTTCATCATAAGGGCACTGGTCATATTTTCTGCATATGCAGCACTTGGGATACTGACTTACCCCTGTATTTGCATCAAACGTAACATCACGGGGAAAAAAGCACGCTAATTTGCCATTTCTGTTGAAATCCAAATGGTAAAGCAACAACTGATGTTTTCAAGACTGCTTTTATATTTCAGTTACCCTGTGAGTAAGCAAGGTAATTCAGACCTCTCCTCCCTTTTGGTTCAACTGCCTGCAAATTAAGGCAGGTATTTCACCAATTACACCATTCACATTGGGAAGCTTTTGCTTTTCCTCACTCAAAGAGTCCAGACACTTTTTTTCCCCCCGCTAAAGTTTAGAATCTAAATGAGAGCTTTGAGGCAATATAGACCATCCGGCAAATTCCATAGTGCCTGAAACAGAACAGTGTGCCGATGCTACTCCCATAGCTGCACTATGAAGTCCAAACTTCAGGACATATCACAGATTATGTACTGCAACAGCAGCTTTTCTTCTACTTGTCCATACCAGTATTTTACTACCTGACTTCATTCTAATTGGAAGACAGCAAACTGTCACACTATTTAAAACTTCTATGCTTCATCGACATGGGAACGTATGACAAGTATCAAAAAATATCTGAAAGATTAATTCTTTTCTTGAAGAAACCATGCTTGAAGGCGTACCAGATGAAACAGTTACGAAAACCTCCAAACTAACATTGGGGAGGGGGGTGGGATTTTTGTTATGCAGCAAAAGGCAGATGTTATGAATGTTTTGTTACACCTACTGTAAGTACAATAAAGTAAAACAGAAATGTCATCACAAAAAAAAATATGATTAAGCTCGTACCCAGGTGGAAGAGGACCTTGACTGACTGTAGTAAGTGCCTGAGGTGGAGGATTTACTGGCTGGACTTGTCTCGATACTGGAGGTGTTGTGAGTGCAGCAGTTGCAGGAGCTGTTGTTGCACCTGTTGCCCCCTCAGGGCTCTGTTCTGAAGATGTATTTGCAGCTGTACCTGCCAGTGATCCTGCACTGGCCCCATCATTTTCTGTGGATGTGGATGAAGGACCATTTACACTTGCTATGATGTCAGTATAGAGAGAAAAGACAGAAGAAATAAGATAGAAGAAAAAGCCTTTAACTGATATTTATCACCAATCTATTTTAGAGGTTATAAATCACAAAAGTTAACATGCAAGAACTGGTATTTCAAAGAGCACACATACAGCCACATTTTACAGCTTACACAAAAACTAAAAAACCAATTTTGTCTCACTTTGTAAAAATACTTTAATCCAAGAACTGCCATCAGTGGCACAAATTTTGGTATTTCTGATAGCATAAACCATATTTACCAAAGCAAGTTGTCTGCATTCTGTAAACACTAAACAATTATAAACAAAAAACTACTTTCTTGCATTGGTGAGTTAATTATAAAATTATCATAAAATTACCAAGAAGAGACTTGACATTGCATGGAAAGAAATTCTGGAAATGGGAGGGGAATACATACATTCTTTAAATGTTTTGAGTTTTTTCTGAATGCCATTTGGTGTGTGGGATTAAAAGTTGTATGTAAGTCAGGCCTTATTACTGAACTAAACTGAATAAATACTTTAAAGTAATTACTGTATCGCAGTTTCCCATACAGACTCAGCACTTACCAATTGTAATAATGACACTACTGAAACAGATTGCAGTTTACAGGGGTAAAGGAGCTACCCTAAAAACATCAACCAACTTGTCATGACTACATGTCTTAAAGTTTTGTCATTTTTAAATAATCAGATAAAATTTAAAAAATCTATCCATTTCAGTGCAAAAGAGTAATGAATGTTTTAAGTGCTACTATTTCACAGAATTTAACTACAACTGTAGAAACAAATAACTGGTATTTCAAAACCCGTCTTATCAACTTCAGTAGATTTCATCTCAAGCCTCAAACTCAGTGGATGTCTCAGTGCAGTAGTAGTGTTTACTTGTGTTCTTTTGGTCCCCGCTCCACTATATGTTGCAGTTATCACTGCAATCATTACTTAGCAGACATGGAAGCAAGCAATTGCTAACAGGAACGACAATTAAACAACATGCGCTGAATGCGAGCTAAAAAGTAGTCCTTCAGAAGTTATCTGCCAAAGAATTTATCATGAAAAAGTGTAGTTAAAAATGAGCATCAGAAACGGCTATGTTCATTCAAAGAGTGTGTAGCTTTGAAATGAATGCCTGGCCCTAGAACACGTACCGGCTACTGAAGTGGGTCTGCGGGGAGTGGGTGGAGGTGGTCTAGAAGGCCTGGGAGGTCTAGAGGGTTTGCAGTTTCCATTTGTGAGTAATGGAGAATCACTGCCATTAACAGTCTTGTTTTCAGTGGAAGCAGCATCTTCACAGCTTTCAAGGCCATTTGAATTTGTCCTTTTGCAAGAAAAGACAGAAAGGAGAACTGTTCCAATAGTTTATCGTGACATTAAACTTTATGGAAGACACTAGAATGTAGTTACAACTAGGTGAGATTCTTACCTTCATAGTAATTATAAAAATCTATTGGTCTGTATAAACATACTCAGACTTTATGTCCAGAGGTATACGAAACCTCAACTGATGAAAAGGTTGTGAAATAGATGTATATAACATCTGTCACTGAAATCTCCTCTTGCATTTCCCAACTCGATACACCTGCCAAAACCCAGGCCCAGGCTCTGGATTTTGCTGCTCAGCTATCTCCTCCCATGAATTCCGCTTGTCTCTAATGAGATGGGAAGCTGACTAAGACCTGAGAAGAGCCTGTCTGCATTTGCTCCACAGGGCCAGCGTATGCTCAGAACAGACAGAATGCTTCAAATTTTTAGAAAACCGAATTACACATACGCCAATTTTCCCCCTAAAACTCAATTCTGGAAAGGGCTGGAGAATTTAGGACTAAACATTAAAGTTTTGACCAACAGCTATGAACGTGACCATCTCAACTTTACAAGAATTAAGAAACCAAGTAGCAATACTCACCCATTCTGTACTGTTCAGTAATACCTAACAGTGTATTATTCTATTTGTAGCTCTTTAAGCAGAGTTACAGGTATCTACATCTTTACTTCTAAAGCATTTTATTTTCAGAATATGTTGAGCAAATAAAAGATTGCCAACTAAAATTCTAGTGGACTGACAGGTCAAGTACATAAGCCATTAGTAATAAAACCATAGGTGACAGTTTCAGCCCAGTACCTCTAAAACTACATTCCTTTAACTGTACACTAAAAAAAGTAGGTAAGCCTAAGTAAATCACAGGGCATCGAGGACCAAGTAAATCATGTACATTTGACCTCAATATCATTGTCAACACACTTTTGCTCTATACCAGGTGTGGCACACTTAATTCATACCGTATCACACCAACCCCAAAGTAAATGACTATGAAGGCGTGTACAAATCACTAAGTGATCTGAAGTTTCTAGGAGCTATACTAGGTTTTCCTCAGTCCCAGAAAGCATACTGCTGTTTGAACATTAAACTCAAAAGTGTAACCTTTTATCTTTAGTGTATTTGACCAGTTAGCTTAAGGTGTAACAATGCATATCAAAACATTATCCATGTAACAATACCACTGCTAGACATACTCCAGTTCATTTACATGATACTCAAAATGGACCTTTAATAAACACCAAAAACCCCACTGGTTGGTACTAAAGCCAAATCAACTGTTATTACTATTATTATGACACTATTACACACTCGGGCATTCTGAATACCCAAGCACGAAACATTCTTCTGAGCATGAAAAGGAAACAACAAAAATAAACTTTCACGGGAAGACTTTAGACAACATAGAGAGTTACCATCTATCAAAGAAATAGTGAAATGTAACTTAGCGAGTCCAGATGTCATCCAGGAGTGTTGTGTGTTGTACAGATCCTTAAAATACTTGTAGTACTAGGAACTAATTAAAGTGGTATGGTCCTCATTGCAGGTTAATCCACCATCAAGCATGGTCACACTTTTATTCTACCAGGCAGCAAGGCACATAATCCGATATCGACCGTAAAACACCGCAACTGCTAGACAGCTTTTGGTATCTCCTTAATAAAGCTAAATATAATTCTGATACCTCCATGTTACAATGTAAAACAGTACAAAAATAACCAGTGCCATTTACTCACCAGTAGGATTTGTTTTTGATATATTTTACTTTGGTTCATTGGGAGAAGGATGAGGAACACAAAGGGAAAAAACTCAGAAGATCGGTCAGGTACTGAGGCAAACTGAAGCTAGAAGATAGCGCTCATACGGAAAACAATCTAATATGTGAATGTAAAATGGTACAGTATTTTTGTTTAGGACACGCTCAGATCTTAACAGATACTGTTGCAGGGCATATTCAGAAATTTTTCAATTGTGTTCTTTATAAAACATATAATTCCTCTTTCAAAACTGCAAACACTAAAAGGCAGTATAAAAAAAAAGAGAAAAAAAATCTTACCGTGTATCATTCCTTACTTTGGAGCTATCATTCTGTGTAGGACCTTAAATACCAAAATGAAAAAGACAACAGAAGTGTAAGCAACATTCTGAATCATTTCCAAGAAAAGAAGCAGTCTTCATGTTCACATTTTCAAATGTGGAGGTGATAAACTATGTGCTGCTTATCTAGTGTCTTATTTCAAAACTGTATAAATTTTGCATGTCTGTCTATATGCGTGTGTATACTATTTTTTTTAAACAACTGCCACTGTGAGTAGTATTTTCACCTTATGGAAGACGTAACAGGATATCATCTGACTGTATGAATATTCCCAAACACACACAGTTCAGTAACATTGTCTCCTGTCTTTTTAGCAGCATCAAGCAGCGTTCTCCATTCAAGTGGAGCTGGCTTTTCATATTGTCTCCCTTTTCAATGATGACAGGCAGAGCAGGAAGGACAACAACTTCTCTAAAACCTTCTCTCTGGTTGGCTAGCAAGCAACTGCAGGGACTTTGTTTTCCAAGGCTCTCTAGCCTGGACCCTTCCCTTTCTTTGTAAATAATTTAGTATAAAGGCATTCAAGCAGGTATAAAATACAGCTGCACTCCAAACAGAATTACAGCAGCTCAGCCTAGGTTTGCAAACGTTTTGCAACCGCTTATTCAGCAAGCTTGGAAATATTTACCTTTTGTGCTAGCATTTGCAATACTTGAATATGCAGCACAGAACTGCTCATTCATGTAGACAGCACAAATACTTTATTTCCATAGAATTAAACAAATGTCATTAACAAAGAAATCAGTTATCAGTTCTGATGGGAACTATGTCCAGATGTTACCCAAAGACAAGGATGCAATCGCATAAAGGCTTACGATAACGTGCTGTTAACAGGCTGTGCACAGAAGTTATTTCAATCCCAGAAACAGAAATCTTAACTTAGAAAGCTACTAGACAACCAATGTATTTGCCTGTAAGTACCTTTAGCCGGTACAGTAAGAATGTGTTAGACTACTTCAATATTTAAATCTTTCCTCATGTGCTCCAGTCCCCTGATTATCTGGGAACCCTCTGCTGAACTTCTGGCTTGGTATGTCAACATCTGTCTTTACTGTCAAGCCCAGAACTGTATACAGTACTCAATTCCACGACCTGCATGCCTTTTTCTACTTGCTAGCACCTTTTTCTCAGTAGGTCCATCTCAGGAAATGGAAGAAAGCCCAGATGAAAACCAAGTATTGCATAGGAGGAAAATTTGTTACTTTCACTAGGTATTTCTGTCAACACACCTCAGCCCTGCTCTACAAGCCCCATATAACCCCAGTATTTGGCTTTTATTTACAAAAAAATCCTACACCATCAGATTATGTGATTGATCCTTTTAACAAGATGCAAAGAAAAATGGACTAAAAGATTTAAGAAATAACTGTTACAAAGCTAGTGTGTTAATTCAATTTCCTATGCTACTTAGATGGAAGCTCAAAGTCCTATAGTCCTCTAAAAAAAAACCCAGAAGTGTAAACATTACCAGTTAATTGCCTAGCTAGTTGCTACAGTAGACAGTCTCTCCAATGCTGCCTTCTGGAAAAATAATCTCTTATCTATTTCTACGTTGCCGTGTACAATAGTCTCAAAAATGCTCCACTGACTGTCCTGCACCAATGGAATCAAAACCCCTCACTTTTTATTTTAGTGTAATCACATACTTTACATGTATTCAGAATTTTCAGTTAAAAATCATACTAGTTATCTGAAACTGAAAACACCAACTAAACAGAATAGTAAATCCCTTTCTGCAGCACTCCACAGGGAACAAAATTTATGAAAACATTTATTTAAAAGAGATATTTTATGAAAAACAAATATAAAACCACATCTCCTATGAGCAAAATACTTCTTACATCAAACTAACTTATTTTATATTCTTTTGTGTTTATGATGCTATTAAACATTCAGGGAAACTAGAGGCTTTCAGTAAAGTTTGGGATTGCTAGATACAAGTTAGCAAACTCCAGAAAATAAAAATGCTGATCATCTTTTCGTTACAGTAAGTCTGAAAACCTTCACTGTGGACTCCACCTCAAACAAAAATGCATTAAGAGTGCTGGTCTCTACAAACAGGCACTTACAGAAACTGCTGTTGTTATGATTATTAAAACACTGTGCTAAAGCTTCCAGAAAAAAGCTTTGTACACCAGAAATATGTAGAGGGCACATTTGAAAGTTACTTACTTCTTGTACTTGAGGCATCACCATTGGTTAGGAGCTCAGGATCCACCTGCATCCCATCTAGACAG
>VZSC01016366.1:35351-60109 GCA_013398225.1 Steatornis caripensis
CTAGACAGACAGACAAATCTCCTACCACTTCTGCTGGTTCTCTGTCACCAACAAGATGCAATGTCACCACCACCTGCTCAACTGAAAAAGTACAGAAAAGAATAAATGTATCTTACAACATGACAAAAAAGTGCATTTTATTCAAGAAGCCAATCACAGACCACAGTGGTCAAGGGAAAAACAAACTCCAAACTAAAACCCAGAACAGCTCTGTGTCTCCATAATTTTTTGTTTAGTGTAGTAAAACTAATCATTTCCAAACGTCAGTAAAAAGCTACTATTTCTACAAAAAAGGCAAAGGCATAAATTCTACACAAAGAGCATAAGCTTGTTGCTGCCTAAAAAAAAGGATTATCATTACAGCAGAGATGGGAGTGTCACGTTTCTGCTCACACTTCTGAAGTAATTAATACACCTGTCCTCAAAAATTTAGTTAGGAAACGTAATTCACCTTATTCTTCACACAAAGCAGATATCAATTCTATCTTCTGATTAAAATATTACGCATTTATCTAATGACATCAAGATTCACATCTAGAATGTGAAGATTTCGCATTGTATCCCCAGACCAAAGGTATTTTCATGGTAAATAACTTTTTTGGTGAAACGGAACTGTAAATAAACGTTCTTAATGAAATGGTTTGAAACAAAATCCAGTGAATTACAGCAGAGTATCTGGTGTCATACAGAACCACGTGGTTACCCAGGGTATTTTTCACCCAGATTCATCAGGACAGTAACACTCTGTCAGGAGAACAGCAACACTCTGTCAGGAGAACAGCTTATCACACTGCTATCAACATGCTGCATTTACAGTGCCTGCATCTGTACATCTGGAAGTAAACACTTCTTTAAAGGACAGAACATAAGCACGACAGCACAAAGCTACATGCTGTAGCAACATAAATTCTGTAATGGGTATGTGGAATTCTCTATTTATCTTTCAAGCTTCACGGGATGCACATACTGCCCAAAGGCTAACTAGTTCTAAGATGCATGAAATAATACAACATATCCCTAATAACACTATTTAGAACAAAAATAACTTTAAACTTTTCCTCGTCTACACCAGGAACATATCAGTTTTCATTTTTAAGCTATATAAAAAGAAATACTCTTTTCTTTAATTAGGCTTTCACTCTTGCACATACTAGCAAAGTGAAAAATACCGCGCTTTCAGTGACACTGTAGCAGACTGTACAACTAAAAAAGGTTACAGTGAAAAAGTACGAGGAAGCTCATAAATGCAATCTGTAGCAACAAAAGGAATTCCTAAGGGCCATCTACAGAATTGTACACAGCACTCATTAACAGACAACTCCTGACAAATTCTGCAGCATTCCAAGGTATTGTTAATCTTACACTTACGTTTCATACTGTTTGATTTCAAAGTCTCGTGAATATCCAGAGCTGCACTTCCCAGCAGGACATCAGATTTTAATGTTTGATGGCTCCAGACTCGAAAATTTAATTTACTTACAGGAGTGACAATTCTGAAACGAAAAAGTTGAGCACTGTGTAAGGATATTTGTTGGCAGAGAAGTGGGTGAACTGAGCAATCTACTTCAACTGTCACTTAAAATTATTTAAAAACAAAGAAAACAATGGTAGCAACATCAAACCATTTCTAATTACCACATTCTAGTACACTGTCACATTTACGTTACGTAAATCAAGACTGTTGCAAGACTTTTCACAGACTGAGCACATTTTTTATTATTACTATTTTAAGGGAAATATCTATAGAAAAACTACCAGCTCACAACCATCTGAGTGTAACCAGGATTAGAAAATAAAAGACTGATTCTTGCAGGTTCACATTTCATGAGTGTTCAGCATTTGTGTACTTTGATGTGAGAATTTTTCACAAGAGAAGGAAGATGGCAAATTTGCTTTTCTCTGAAGAGATTATCAGAAAAACTTTAGGACATCCAATGAAAAGGGAACTAGTCAGAAATACTAAAAATCATTTCAAGTATTTTTAGAAGATGAATGTTCTCCTAGTAAGGTGGCACATACATCATATTACAACAAAGCAGCAGATTATTTAACAAAAATTACAAATGATATAAATAAATACAAATAGTAAAATACATAAATAAATAAAAATAAATACAAAATTATTTAACATTTCACTACTTATACTTCTAGCTTCACAACACATTTACTGAGAACAGAACAACACCACACATCTTCCATGGCTTAACAACACAAAAACTTCCCTCATCAGTTCCAGAAGTAGGATGTATTACTTCTACAGCGTGCTAATTTGATTATGTCCTTGGAGAACTGCTTCCAGGTTTACTACCAGGAAAGTCCCTTATGGATCCAACTATCACAACAGTTTCTCTTCATTCCAAACCAAGTAATTCAAAGAATTCAACCATTTATTTCTACCCTGCTTTCACCTCCCTAAGGCTTTTCTTAAAATTTTTAATACTGGTATTATTTTTCGAGACAGAACTTTCTAATATTTATATATTTTTAAATTATTTCAATTGTGAGAAACAAGTATTACAAATGACTGTTTATTTTCTCAGTAGATAATTTCACTTGTATATGGTTGGTAAATCCAGACTTTCAGTCAAACAATCCCTTCAGAATATGTAGCTCCACCCAACAGACTGCCTCCTAGAAGAGAAGCCATTACCTTTTTCCTGAATCTGGATGTAAGCAGCTATGTCAAAATATTTCCTAAAGAAACAATTAGCTTACTCCACTAAGTTCCATGTAGCATTAGTATAATCTTCAATGACGTTGATACGCATTCAATGTCTGTGTTTGGTGCTTACTGAACATGAGCAAAATTGCCCATGTATTACTGTGTGGACTTGCGCAGCGCAAGCCACAAACATTTCAATTTAACAAAAAAAAAGAAAGAAAAAAAGGCAAGCTTTAAAAGCTAAAAGAAAATTCTGCCCTTGCACATTGACAGGCATGTAAAGCACAAGGTTTTCTTTTTCTTAAAATACTTCTTTGCAGTGGAAAGTAAGGTAAAGGGTAGTAACTAAAACTTCGTAATAATCTGAATTACAAGAAAAGAACAGACACAAAAAAGTTGTCACCAGGCAGGAATGTTCAAGGTGCCTCAAGAATAATAATCTAGAATTTAAGCATAAGCAAATGCTCAAGCGCAAGACTGTCCTTTATCCCTGTGTTCCATGTGACAGATTCTTAAGAATGTATAAAGTACAGATCATTTTTTTCTGTGCTTTACACTTCCTATCATCTCACCACACACACATCACAAATACCGAGCCAAGCAAACACCACCAGCAGTGTTCATCTTGAAACTAACGTCGGTTTCGTACTCTGAAGGCACAAATTAATGTGGAATTTTGTACTTGTGACTGAATTCAGACGTACGCAAGACAGAGCTAACTACCTATGCTATGGCATAGAACACAACAAAGTGGTACACAAAGAACAGCCACAGCATTTCTGAAACATTGTAACCTTAACAACAACAAAAACATGCATGGGACTGTCAGTTTTAATACTAAATTACCTAACTATCCTTACTACTCAACAGAATTAAAGCTCCTTTGATATGCCACATACACACAGAATACATTCCTTACAAGCCCCGAGTCCTTTCCATAGGACATAATGCAATAGTTTGTAAAGATATATTTCAGATTGTAGTTTATTTGCTCCAAAACCTACGCAAATATCTTCATATCATGTAACACTGAATATCTTGCTTGAAAACACAACCCTTAAGTCCACTGTTAATTGCATTAATTTAGCTCAAATAAATTGGAAAACAAAACCATCAAACCTACACTGTAAGATGCTGTTTCCACTTCGGACTATTTGTGTTGTTGCATTTTTCTGTCTTCTTTGACTGTCCATCTACTGAGACTTCCACATAAGGGCTAGGTCCAAACCATTTGTTTTTTTCTTTTAGTTTTGCTGAAATAACTGTTAAGAAAGAAAAATAATAATTTACTTGATAAGATTTCGATTGCAATTAATATTTTTCAGTTGGGTGCCTAAGTATTCACATCAGGTCATTGACGCCTGACAAGAACAGTCAAGAAAAAAATACATTAGATGGACAAAAATGGGTCTTGCATTCCAGATCATTTTATACAACGCTATAGCTCACACAAATACCTAAAACATGAAACAGTACTTCTGTAACATCAGGCACTGTAATTAATAATAATCAGTACAAGATCCATGAAAGTGCTTAGGTGCTGAAAGTAGAAAATATCCTCTAGAACCTCCTCCTGCCTATCACCAGCTAAGAGAATGCCTGCAGTTTATTACACTTGCTTGCTAAACAGCTCAAAACATGCTCTGTCTCTCTCATTAAGGCATCATGGAAAACTGCCACCATTTCTGGTGAAAAGAACATCATTAAGAAAAAGAACTCTGTGTTAAGTTTTCTGTACCAAAGTAAACTTACAGAAAAGCTAACAAAAGGTGAACTCTGAGTTCCAATAACTACCTACTCTTCTAGAAACAACACCTGGACAGGACTTGCAGCTCTACAGCTTTAATTTGGCATGGGAGAGGGAGTGAGTTTTGGGTTTTTGTTTGGTTGGTTTGGGGTTTTGTCGGGGAGTTTGGGGCTTGGTGTCCCCTTCCCCCCCAATCATTCAACATCAACTGCAACACTCCTGTCTTTCCAAACACCGTGGCTATGTTGCCTGCATTTAGCCAAAGAAGCATGCGTGTTCATGAGGCTACACCCGACACTTGACTCTTACAAGTGTTCATTGATTCCTTGGCAACACTAAACTCACAAAACAGTGCTAAAGACAAAGATACTGTAATTTCCAATTGGCCAGTGAACTCCACTCTGTTCTAACAAATAACAATTTTGTCTCCAGTGTTTTCACCACCCACCTCAGCCGTACTATATCCTTAAAAAAAGATGACTAATTCAAGCCCATATGGCTAATCTACCTAGATTCCCTTTATAGTCTTTGGTCCTTTAGAGATTTAGAGAAGTAGCTTAGCATAAACTGCTCCCAAGGGGAACTCTTTCTCTCTATATTACAGAGATCTTTTAGAGATTAACTTCATTTAGCTAACATTCATTTCCACAAACAGCTCCTCTTCCCTTCCCCTCATGTCTCCAGTACTTCTATAGTACAGCATCTCATGCCTCAACATCATTAGCTATCTCAAAGGCATCAAGATCAACTTTGACTGCTGATCGGTGCTGCCTCTTGTACCTACTTTCAAAGTTCATTTAAAACTAATGAAGGCAGCAGAACGGGGAGGTAAGGGTAGGGCAGGTCGGGGGTGCTGTTTACAGAAATGTCTACAAATACATAATGCCTGCTTGCACAGGAAACAGTTTGCTTGCGGACTGTGACTGAACTTTGTCAGAAATTAAGAACCAAACATATTAATAGTCTCAATTCTAAACACCGAGACATTTCTACAACTTCTCTTTCTTTATGCAAGTCACATGCTTTAATGGAACAAGCCTTAGTCAGCAATCACCACTTCAATCCCTAGCTGTGCTCTCTGTAGCTCTGTGGGGGATGTACCTCCTTCCAAACTTTTCATTTTTTCTCTCCAGTATCAATCTGTAGGGGCAAGATTTCTTTAAAAGTCTTACGGCCTACTGAGAAAAAACAAGCTTGGGAGCTCAGTGTGACAGCTGGAGCCAGTATAACTTAGTTCCAACCTCCTTTCCAGTCTAAAGCTTTCCCATCCATTTTTGACACTTTTCATCCCCACAATATCAACTTTGTGAAACTTCCGCATATACCCACAGATCTTCCACAGCGAGCATGCAAAATTTACTCTTGATGCTTCTGCATACATCCACAGATCTCCCCTTCCCAGGTTTCAGCTTCTATGCTTCAAGTGAAATTTGTCAAGGAGCAAAAGTAAGGATAACTTGGTAACTAAGTTTCAACAGCTGCTTTGTTGGTGGGGCACTACAAAAAGCAAAGCATCTCATGTAAATCCTTTTCTATGCAATCTACAGGTGCTCAATTACAGCAATATTCTCACCAACATTTTTATTAAAGCTCCTTTACAATGGTTGCCATAAAAACATGTAACAGGGGAGAATCAATAAATCAAATTTAATGAACAGCAGTTCAGATTCACTTAGCTTGAGATGTAAAAAGATTGTTAGGAGAAAGTGTGAGATTTGGTATTACATCGACTGTTAGTAACTTAAAGCAGTATCATATTACATTATTACATTATTATTATTACATTATTACAAAGTGGACTGTTCTGTACAATTTACTTAACAGTATTCAAAAAGAATTATTCCATCCTTTTTTTACACAAAAATGTATCATTTCAAAATGCATTTTAGATAAAATCCTGAATAAAATAGCTATTTTTCTGCCAAGTAATGATGGCATAACACCATCGAATTTATTGTGCAACTTCTCTTGGGTTTTGTGCAACTCAAAACTTCCTGAAGTGAAACAAAGTAGAAAAGATACATCCCTTCAAAAGGCTTACCAGTGATTTGAAGCTGTGATTTCATGGAAAACCCACCAGATGGTCCTGATCTGGACCCACTGCCAGCCATAATACGGGCTGGATCTTGAATCTGCACAAAGACAACGTAAAGAGACATTTGAATCCTCAGAAACTCAAAAATTAAATAATCTGGGTTTTGACATGTACATACATTATATTGCAAACAAACCCACCACACTTGTTTTGTTCCTAGTCCCTTTCCATTTCCCCAAAGTACAGAAAACTGTTTACAAAGGGCTGTCTACTATTACATGATCTGTAAATATTCATGTTGCAAATTAATTTAGTTAACTAATTCAGTTAATTTTAGTTCACTAAATTCTAAATTTAGTGAACTAAATTCTTTTAACTGTATTCTTTTGTCTGAGTAGTTCTTAGCAAGAGCAGCTAAAGTCACTGAAGCCTTAGGCCACAAGCTGCAAACTTTCACCTACAAAAGTTGAACTTATCTTGAACTGTTGCTTAGCTGGGTGAAGGAAGGCCCTAAAACCAGTGCAAATCGGGAGACAAGGCTGCTACGACTGTCAGCAGAAGCTGCAACCCATCCATGTAAGAACACCTACAGCAGCCCTCCTGGAGACAGAAGAGGACTCTAAAAAGAAACGACGAGACCCCAGGCTGGAAAATTACCATTGGAGCAAGAGGCGCGTGCAAGGTACGGGAACAGCGCGTAGATGCACAGATTGTCAGGGTACAAATGCTCAGGGATTTCTTTGTTCTGGGTCCCTCTCCAGAGGCACTCAGCTCGAGCTGTTCCTACGGCCGCACCATTCAATTAAATAATTATATTATTTATTTTCCTGAATCTGGCATTTGAGACTCTGCTGCAGGGAACCTAAGGCGAAGAAATTTCTTTAACATTCATGTCCTCAGCAAAAGAAGTCTTTTTATTTTGTGCCTTCAATTTTCCAATTAGCTGAGAGTGAATAATGTTATAATCCCAAAGTTTGCTGTACCTCTTGGGTCTGAAAATATCTGCCTATTTTGATGTCATAAGTCCTGGGTAAGAAGTTTATCTTCCCATGTCAAGTGTTACTTGGTTTAAAGAAAAAAGAAAAAAAGGAAAAAGAAAAACACCGCAATCCACAAGCATAGGGAAAAGGCTGCAAATGAATTATTAAATTACAAAGTGATTTTCAAATTTAGAGAAACTTGCTTTCATATGCCTTTTGTTTTCACTTGGTCAGATCAAGTCTACAGACAGGGGCTGTAATTCTACAAAGCTCTTCACTAAAAGAGCAAATAAATCACTTGTGAAAGAGGGTAAGACACCTCCATTTACTGCCCAACCTTCCCTCTTACCACACCCCAATCCTCAAACCTCTGCTAGCCTGAGCCTCCCAGCACCAAAGCAAGCAGGTATTCCTGCTACTCTTTGGACTTAATTCATTTCAGTACTTGGTTTGGGGGGGCAGAGGAGAGAAAGTGGACAATATGCATGTCCAATATTCAGTATTAACAAACAGAAATGAAATAGCGTGCTACTGTCCTGGTTTTGGCTGAGGTAATTTTCTTTCTAGTAGCTGGTATAGCACTGTGTTTTGGATCTAGGATGAGAAGAATGTTGATAACACACTGATGTTTCAGTTGTTGTCGAGCACCGAGTTAAGGACTTCTCAGCTTCTCATGCCTTGCCAGCGAGAAGGCTGGGGGTGCATAAGAAGCTGGGAGGGGGCACAGCCGGGACAGCTGACCCCAACTGCCCAAAGGGATATTCCATACCATAAGACGTCAGACTCAGCGTGTAAACTGGGGGGAGTCAGCCAGGGGGTGGCAATCGCTGCTCAAGGAAGGGCTGGCCATCGGTCAGCGGGTGGTGAGCAATTGCACTGTCCATCACTTGTTTTGTATGACCTTTTATTGTAATTATTATTATTTTCTTTTCCTTTTGTGTCCCGTTAAACTGTCTTTATCTTAACTCACAAGTCTTACTTTTTTTCCCCTGATTCCCCATCCCACCGCACAGGGAAGAAGTGAGCAAGCAGAAGTGAGCCAGCTTAGCTGCTGGCTGGGGTTAAACCACAACAGCAATTATATTAAAAATAGACATCACTTTGGAAATATCCAGATATCCTTGTCTCCTATTAATTTTTTAAAACTATTTTCAGCTCAACATCCATTACCAACTAAACGAGATATATAGCAGTAAGTCCTCTGCAGCAGATTAGCCACTGGAAAATGAATGGGTTATTGAACACTCCAAATTACATGCTGGATACAACCTGCAGCCTGACTGCATCCCTCTCATGCCACGTTCCCTCCTTTGTGTCATTTCCTCACTGTCTTCTATGGTCATAACCTACTGCAAACCCATTCACCCAGCAATATGTCTGACCTCTTTCTCTTTGGGCTCTCATCTGTTGGAATGCTCAGCTACTCAGGCCAAGGGGCTGGCTAATCAGCACAGGGAAATGTCCCAGCCCACTGTGGCACACCTTTGGTCAGCCGTCCCGTCTAAATCCCAAGCAGATCAAATATCACATGCCAGCTCTCAGGTCATTTTCTGCACATAACATTATTTCCAACAGGAAAGTAACATGTTAGCTTAAGGTGCTGATATCTGTAACTTGAGTACAAAAGGCTTTATGTATAAACTTACCAACTGATAACAGCACAAACAGTCTAAACAGGTGCATGTCTTAGCCTCTGCATGCTACGCAAAACAGAATTTGTAAAAGGAGATCAGATGTGAATACCACACCTTCCTTTTTAGAGGCTGCAATCTGAAGCAAAGGTCTATATACCGTGACAATTACTGTGAAGCCGATAACTCCACAGGTATTTCCAAAGCGGTAAAATGGGAAGTTCTTGCATCCTACAGCTTGCTGATGCTAGGGTTAACTACTGGGGAATGTGACACCACCAAAAAAAGTTTTAATGACTTGCTTAAATAGTATATAGTGTTACTAGTGGAGTTCAGGACTATTAATTACTAGATTCCAGATGTGAATCACACAAATCTAAATCCTGCTAAAGTGAAAAAGCTTTTAATATAAGTATTTCAAAAGTAGTCTAAATTTGAAAGATTTAGAGAATTCTTAATTCTCCTCCAGTGATTAGTTCTACCAAACTCACAAAGATATCCTTTATGCTTTAAAAAAAGCAGCTGAATAGCATCTCAACCAAGACAGACATACTGCATAGCCTAAAGGAGGCCTTCATTTACAGAAGGGGCACTACTTCCCACCTGGAGAAGTAACACTGCACCCAGTACAAACGCAATTACTGAAGGTGAAAACTTCCAACTGAAGTCACACAGTAAGCACATACAGCATACAATATTCATTCAGAAGCACACGTTAGAGCTAACTTTCTAAGCCTGAAAAATAGATGAATTAAACCAATTTTACCAATCTTTAACCATTTTCATTGAGAATATGCAGAAAAATATTCTAGCAGCTTTAACACACCTGGAGTGACTATCCTGCAAAAATATGAGTTAGCATATGTGTATGTGCAAGTGTGCATGTAGTGAGACATAGTTTTCACTAACAACTAACTTAAGTAAAATTTCATTAATCTATTGCCCCCCAATACTTCTTAAAAAACCAAACTACATACACATTGTTTAGTTCTCTCAGCTGCCATAAAGTTTCTAATTATTTTTGAACAATAAAACTGAAGTCTTATTTATTGCATGCTTGCTAAAATCTTCACTTAAAGCAAGCTCCACTACTGAACCAGGAAAAAGGAGGAGAGTGCCAGAGTAAGAAGCAGCAAGCAACAACTTACCTGTGCCCTGCAATTCAACAGCCCTATTCCTCTTTTCATGTTTTCCAATACCTTGACCCCAATGCCTCTTCTGCTCCCCTCAACTGCCAACTGAAAAGCACTCAGCAAGCAGAATAGCTGGTTCCAAGCCAGGCATCCAGCAAGGATGAATCACTGAACTCACACTGCAGCTTTTCTCTCAGCTGGGCACTAATTTAAGTCTCTTCCCTACCATGCATGTATAAACTCTATTCAAATCTTTCATAACTCAGAAATTTAATCAACTTTGATACCTTCATCTCCATCAATTTTTAGCTAGAATGGATCAGCAATTAAGAAAGTTTGTAGTGCAGCAAACAGGGGAAGAAGAGAGCAGGACAGAATTGGCAGGTGGAATTGTATATACCTCATTCTCCTAGGAAACGAGACTAAAATACTTTAACTAGTCAAGTAAGAATCCGTGATGATTAATGAACTACAGTTGGAAGAAGCACAAAGAGATTGTGCAAGACAATAACCCCACAAGTCACACACATCCAGTCGATTTCTACATTTCAACTTAATTTTCAGCATTTAACTCCTCTTTGTGTCTATAACAAATATACACACAAATTAAATCTGTTTGGTAAGAAGGTACTGTATCCACAGCTATTTTTAATGGTAACACTGCATAAGATTTCCACTCAAAAATGGCCTAGGGCTAGTTATAAACTTAATCACAAAGTAAGACAACATATACTCTTCAATCATTATTAAAATATTTCCATGTAGTTTTATTACAATAGAAACAATACTTAGGATTTGGTGAAAAGCAAATGTATTTATTGAAGACAAGCAGTTCTGTCAGCAACTGGATATGAACAGGCCATCGTGTGAACAACAAGCATTTTAACTGTACTAGACCTTGGGACCCCCTGCCAGTGGAAAGCAGTATAATGATTGCTTTTAAACTATGTTATAAAAAAACATTTCATGAATTAAAATATAATTGGAGAAATCATTATAAACTAGGTATGTCTGCTTTATAATTCACTCCAATGCAACAAGTACTTCCACAAGTTGAAACTGTCATTCCAAAGAACTGTGAATGCATAATCAAGTTTTTTCCGCAGTAGAAAATTACACACATCTTCATCAATATTTAGGAATTTGGTTTGCTTTCTTTTTTGTTGTTGTTCTTCTGGTTTTGTTTCGTTTTAAATTACAGGAAACTCATATTGCCATTTTTCCCCCCTCAGATGCTATCACCTACTTCCAAGAAACCTGCCAGAATTGGAAACGCAGGAACATGAGTCGAAAGGTTTGAAAGCAGTGACGGAGAGAGCAGGGCAGCATAACAGACTCTCAGAGCATGATCATGTTAAGTATAATTTTCTTAGAAATTAACAAGACAAATTATTTTGCATATAAAAAGATGTAATACAGAATAATACAGAATGAATATCTTCTTGTCATTAAAAAGAAACCATTCAAACGCTTGCCTGAGTTTCTTCAGTGGCTGCATACCTACTGCCAGGGAGGTTTGTTTGTTTTTATAACATGCTACCATAATGTGTAGATTATTAGATAAATTACGCTTAGCTGCATAATTGCATATGCCATTGTTTGTACTCAGGCAGGTTTGAACAAACATTACTTAAAATAAATCCGCCTCACAGTAGGAAACTCGGTCCACGCATCCGTTTGGGATTCAGTTCTTTGAATACTGCCTCAAACTAGAGCGCTTTCTCAGACACCTCCCCTATGGCATGACCTGATCCTGTTAGGCAAACTGCATCATCTTCAGTGGCATTTTAATCCTTGACAGCAAACTTTATTGTCAGATTTTTTTGTGTGAGTGTTGTGAAAGAAAGAAATTCTAGAGGCGCGCAACCCAGATGCTACAAACACTTCCAGAAACAGGCAGAAAGGGAGGACTCTCATTTATTTTTCTTTTAAAAAATCATGAGAAAGTGGGGAGAAAAGCAGCTTTGAGTGCTCCTAGGTTAAAGCAAAGTTAGGGAAGAGGTGGGATGGAGCTTCTTACCCCACAAAAATCAGGGAGCATAAATAGAAGAAAAACGCTGTCAAAGGCTTGAGAGATCTTTAGATTTCCACCACCAATTTAACTTACGGTGACTTTATTCAGCAATGGGATTAATCTTTTAAAGAACTGACTTACCGCAGAAGGTAATTTTGTTTCATATTTATTTGAAAGAATAGAAGACACAACTAGGTCATAATGAAATCCTGTGACTGTGTAACATATATGCATAGCTTTGAAAATATGTTGGCACACGCTCTTTATAATTTAAAAAATACTGAAATAATTGCACATTGTTGGTTGCTGTAAGCCTTATGTTTGGTAACTAATTTTAAGAACAGGCTAAACTGCTCTTTACAGGTGTACAAATTCAAAGTGTATTTGCTGTTTCAAGAATCCAGTAAAAAAAATTGCATAATGAAAAAAATTGTTTAACATACCTAGTAACTTTAACAATGGTTCTAAAAACCTTACCGTGTAACAGAGGAATACAGACTTTCAGGAAAAGTGTAACATATACAAAGTTTTGTTTAGAATACTGCATGTAAGATGTAACATGTCCCCTTTACAACAGTTAATTTTTTTTATCAACAGGTATGTGAGTTAGACAAGAAGAGATTAGACTACGTATTTCAGAGAAAGTTCAAAGTCACCTGTTTACATTAATACTGCACTTTTTTGTGTGCAAGAAATTAGATACAAATGCTTTCTCTCCTTCCCCCAAAACACTGAAGCCCCTTTTTAATTGAAGGCATGCTTACTGCAGAAAAGTTCTTTTCTCTTAAATGTTAGATATAATTACCCAGTAAGCCTAGGCAGGGACAGCTAGTTTGGCAACTGACTTCTTTAGCAAATTTGCAGTTACTTTAAGCTGTTGAAGTTTCATCTTTAAAGTAAAAAGTGGTTTGACAAAGCTGTTTTTATTGTTTTACATTTTTATCGCTTCTTCCCTTAAATAAGTTTTAAGGACATGGTCAGTTTTGCCCAAACAAGTAAAAAGACATACAAAAAGAAACAAACTGCTGAGTAATGAACCAGGAAGAAAAGAATAGACACAATTATAAGAGTGTTGAGTACATGTTGGAAAGGGAAGCAATTATGAGGTTTGCATCAAGGGATAGTTATATAAGGAAGGGAAACAAAGAGGGTTTTAACAGCAGAATGCAGCTTAGCTCCTTGGCCAGTGAGCAGTGCTACACTGAAAACGCAGTAAAATGAAAGTTGTCTCTGCCATAACGCATCTGGTGAAATTTAATGTCCAAATGCCTAAACTACTTTTTGAACAAGCATGAAATACAGTGCATACCAGGTCCAAAAACAGACTCTAGGTTGAATTACTGAGATGCTGTTGTCATATCTCCACTGCTATCAGTAACTGTACTCACCAGGTCAGAGCCAGCACTGATACACCAGTTAGCACTACAGGCACACCTCCGTTTTGCTGCGTACACACTCAGTTTAACCGTTTACAAAGCTAACATACAGGCAGCTGTTCTGATAAGAATGAGTGAGATGCAGACTCAAAGACAACACTTGAGCCAATTCAATATACTAGCTAAAAATATATTTGTGGGAAATACAATTTTATCAGTTTGGGAAGCAA
The DNA here is from genome assembly GCA_013398225.1 of Steatornis caripensis. Lineage (NCBI taxonomy): Eukaryota > Metazoa > Chordata > Aves > Caprimulgiformes > Steatornithidae > Steatornis > Steatornis caripensis. Next base: position 49,160 of record VZSC01016366.1, read on the forward strand.
CCCAACTGACATGACCTTCAGAGGCCACAATGAGGGAACCACAAAACATAGGAGAAGAGCTGCCCAACTTCTGCTCTCGCCCTACTATGGACTTCCTAATGAGAAATCCTTGACATTGAAGTACAAAATTCATCCATTATGCTGTCTTAAAAACGTGTATTTTACATTTTTTCCTATCCAATTCATGTATACAATATAAACGATCCATCATACTTTTGGCTCAATACGGGAACCACTTTGTCATGTCTGCTTCCAAACTCTCATTTCTACACTCTTTCAAAGTACAGTAGTATAACACAGTCAGAAGTCACAACTCCTTTAAATCAATGGGTCTAATTATATTTTATGAGCCAGATTATGTGAAACTATTCTAGGTAACTACAATCCTGAATCCTTCTATTGGATGTTTTTCTGCTACAAGTAAACATACCTTGTAGAGAACTGTACTGGAGATGTTAAGATTGGTATGAACAAAGAGGGAATGGAAACGTGCGTGTATAAATCAGAAAACCCAGCAAAACGAAGGTTAAAAGAATGGCTTTTATTGGTAACAAAGGACACTTCTTGCAGCAGTAAAACTGAGGAGTGTTTCTGTCAAGACCAGGATCTTCACTCTGTCTTCAGACTCATGTCTTCACTCTGACAAGACTACAGCACAGACGACTGGCCAGCAAAAGAGCCAGTGCTTTAAAGAGAGGAGAGTGCCAACAGCGTATGGCACATCACGGAAGTCATTCCTTTTCCTGTCAGCCCAACAGGAAAACATACTGTAGCTATAAAGATATGGATATTCCATATTAGGGAAAAAACAACTAGCATTAGTCTTCACTTAAGATCTACGTAGGCTGAAGTAAGCCAGATTCTAAAGCAAAGGATTGATGTAAAACAACTCTCGACTCCCAAAGGATGTAAAATATCCATCTATGAAGTAATTTGTTGTCACCAAAAGGAACTCGAAGCACAATAACCAGTTCACAGATACCATTAGTTCCATCCTCCATGTTGCATGTAAGAGACGCTGGCTATGCCACCTCAACACACAAAAACATCCTGGTGCTTGTGAGCACACGAGAGTGAGGAAGAGTAAATGAAGTGTGCGAGAGGGTAAAATTAATTTGAGACTTGGAAAGTAACACATTCCCTTCCTGTAAAGTCTCACACTGAATTTTGTTATACTAATTTCTTGTGACCTCACACACAACATGAACCACAGCCAGTCTGACATCATATTGATGTCCTACAATATGATCAAAAGATGGCTCTATTCTGTATCATGAACAAATTTTAAATTACAGTAGCAAAGACTAAGGAACTACAGACTAACAGCCCTAAACACCTTTCCTAAAAACACTTAATTATTTAAGCAACACTAATACTCAGCACTGATACCTTGTTTTTCCTAAATATCTACCACTTCAAAAGAGAACTGAACATGGGAAACTCTTCTGCATCCAAAGTTTCTAAAAGTCAGAAAAGCTGAAAAACATTTAACCTGACTATCAAAACAAAGAGACTGACCGAGGAAAGACAGAGTAACTCTGGAAACGTGGCCACACACCCAGTGATATTCACGCTGTAACTTTTACCTCAAAACCAGGGCTCACCAGTGTTCCTTATGCAAATTGCACAGATTAGAAAAACTGGTCCATCAACTTCAACTTGCAGAGAAAAATGCTTCCAACAAGACTGCTTGCAATCCAAATTAAACTATGTCTTCAGGCCTCCCAAACCAAAGACTTACATCAAAATTATAGAGAACTCATTCATTAGCATTTTTATGCACAAAGAAGTCTGCTTGTATAACCTGCACTTCAGCAGAAATATTTCATATGACTTCTTTCTACAGACACATAGTATTTGATACTGAATAAAAGAACCAGAAGAGAGACATGTAAAGAAACAGTACTGCAATATCCAAAATTCAAAGAAAAAAATCATGTAATTTCAGTTTTTTCCCCTTTCATTCGTACACCAATAATTCCCCAACCACAAGCTGTTCTTAGACTAAAACTATGACAAGCAGGACAAAAGGGACAAAACGGGCTTTGCCACCAACTCAGGTAACTTGCCAATGAATTTCCTTCCTAACTAAAAGGATGTTAGCTTTTACTAACTTTTAAGAAATGCTCATAGAGGGAAAAAAAGACAAAAAGTGTACATGAACATCATACGCCTTTTGCTTGATTCCAAAAAGCCTGGCAAGAAAAGCCACTGCAGAGAGCTGCATGAGATAATTAAAACCATTTGTGAAAACAACAAGATAGTCTATTTTTATTTCAGCCATTTCCTTCTCATGGTACAATCCATTTCAAAGAGGACAACAATTCATATATGCAAACCACTAAGCTAAAACTGCTTCACTGCTGTAATCTTAGAAATAGAGCAATACTTAAAATGGCTGGTTCTTAAATACCACCGTTGGAAAACAAGATATATTAAACTTCGCACGCATGTTAACCCACAGTAGAGAGAATTAAACTTGTATTAGGAAGACAGAGGAGAAAACAGAGAAACTGGCATCATTGTAACTACCACAAACAAACATTTTTAAAATGCTGGATTTACTGGTATTAACTGGATTAACTCCTGCATTTTACAAACCACTGCTTTCAGAAATTTATTTTAGCCTTTAAAACTTTTTAAAAAAATCTTTGGTAATAATATAATTTCAACACAATATTGCATTGACTGGGAACTATGTTTCACCTTAGTACTTCTGTGATGAGGCTTCACAAAAATTTTTCGGTGGTAGTGCGCAACCAGAACAACGTTACTATCTGTGGACTGGAAGGCAAGCAGTTACCTTGCTACTCACAAAGCAGGACAAATTACTTTTCATTCAAGAAACCAGATATTCAAGCCTATTCCTCTTACGGCTGGAAGTACTCGGGTGTTATCAAGGGCTGACAATACACTCACAAAGTAAAAGTTTGCTTATACAGGTTTGTGCTCTTTTATCCATTTCATGATGGGCAAAACTAGCTCTCTACGCTCCCTCCTTCTGGAAGCTTACCCTAGAGGTCAAGATTTTTAAATTGGTCCTGGTTGCCTTTTCTTGATAAGAGTAACAAATCCCTAAGGGTATGAGTACAGAACATTTTTACTTAACTTATCAAAGACGACTAATCAATTTAGCCCCAAACCTGTCTCCACAGTAGGTGGTTGTCTTGGATTTACATGGCAAGGTTTTGGTAGCAGGGCGGCTGCAGGGTGCTTCAGGCAACAGAGCAGAGATTCCACTGCAACCCATGGAGAAGACCATGGTGAGGCTGGCTGACCCTCTGCAGCCCATGGAGGACCATGCTAGAGCAGATACCCACTCTGCAGCCTGTGAGGGACCGCGCACCAGAGCAGGCCGTGCCCTGAAGGAAGCTGCAGCCTGTGGAGAGGCCGCACACGAGCAGGCTCCAGGAAGCAGCTGCAGCCCATGGAGCGGAGCCTGCGTGGGAGTAGGTTTTCTGGCAGGGCCTGTGGCCCATGAGGGACCCACAATGGAGGAGTCTGCTCCTGAAGGACTGCACCCCATGGAAAGGGATCCATGCTGGAGCAATTCTTGAAGCCCATAGGAAGGACCCACATTGGAGAAGTCTGTGAAGGACTGTATCCCATGGGAGGGACCCCACACTGGAGCACTGGGGAAGTGTGACGATGAGGGACTGGCAAACACAAAGTGTTATGAACTGACTGCAACCTCCAATCCCTATTCCCGTGTGCCACTCAGGGAGGGGAAGAGGTAGAAGGGTTGTGAATGATGGAGTGAAGTTGAGCCTGGAAAAAAGGACGAAGTGGGGGGAAAGTGTTTCTAGTTTTGTTTTTATTTCTTACTATCCTACTCTAATTGGCAATAAATTAATCTTCCCCAAGTCAAGTCTGTTTTGCACATGATGGTAAACTGGTGAGTGATCTCCACATCCTCATTTCAACTAACAGGCTTTTTCAATCTTATTTTCTCCTCTCTGGTGCTTAGGAGGGCGAGTGAAAGAGCAGCTTGGTGGACACCTGGCAGGCAGCCACGGTTAACCCATCACACCGGTCTACTGTGACCATCGCATTTGAGTTGCAGCATGTTTCTTTTAGGACAGTTTAGAGGAAGTTCGGCTTCTAATGTACAAATCAAACTCATGATCTAAAACCTACCAGCTACAGTATTGTAATCAGAGAGTTGCTGCCCTGCAGAGGTTCCAGAACTGGAGTGATTGACTATATAGTGAACAGCTTCTCAGAACGAGCAATATTCTTCTTTCACAGTGAAATACCCTTTTAGCACCTTCAAATACCAAAGTTCCTCTGACCTTACACAAGTCCTGTTATTAGGACTGTTAGACTCTCTATATTTTGTTAGACTCTAACAAAAAGGCATCAAGTTCTAGCAATTAGAACCCTCACATCTCGTAGAAATTAATTACAGCTTTCCCTCTTAATTCTTCCACTTCCTTGCACTGCGAACCATACAGAGCTCTGCGGAAATATAGGTTAAAAAAACATAATCTGTGCGTAACTTTAGGGACATCCTTCCTCACAGAGGAAGGAAAGACAGTTACAAAGACTGAAGCAATGTAACCCACAGACATATACCAACAGCCCTAACAGGCAAAAAGCCTTTTTATATTTCACTTCTAAAAAACAACATCATTGTATTTCCAGGTTTCTAAAAGAAAGTAACTAGAAAGTATAAACAACAAAGTATAAATCATTCCATTGGCAACCTTGAAAGGTAATTTTCTCAAGGGAAAAGTAGATAGTGTGGCTAGATAGTTACAATCAGTCACTGTTAAACTGCGCACTAACAGTAAGCTGATCAAGTATCCAAATGCATTAGTGCTTTATTTGAATTGCAGCTGTTTCATAAACACAATATTCTACAGCACACAGCCTTAGTTATGGTTTACCTAAGTAAGGTTGTACCCTAAGTGTAGAAATACATACATTTGTTTTGTAATTTGGAGAATGTACTTCTCAATGCTACTCAAATTTTATCACAAAGGACAACTCTAAGCACAAAGAAGCATTGAAGAGAAGAAGTCAAAGACAGTTACAAAACAGAGTTACCAAAAGCAGCAATATTTTTTGTTCTGTCTCCCCTATACAATTGCATTTAACCCTACAGCTACATTTACACTTCAGCTGGCTCTGAGGCTAAGGGCTTCCTGCAAAGCAGAAGTCCCAGTCTTGAGCATCTCAGCCAAATATTAATGTTGGTGCTAGCAGTTGGTTATTTTGGACCTTACGATGAAAGAATGAAAAATAAATCATGTGAAAAACTTCACCCAAAGTCTCTTCCTGCCTGTTGCTATGGGACAGGGAAGGAAAGAGTTTATCTGGAGGCCTCTGCTTTATCACTGCTTTAGCTACGTGACACAGTAGTGACAAGAGACGTTCACACAAATCCACAAGCCATAAGCTACTTATCCATGCTATTCAATTAGTTTTTAATTAGGGCAATGAAATAATCTTAATGTGATCATCCGCAACAAAAATATTAAGTCAAAATTCTAAGTAATTTTTTCCCCTTTAAGCAATTTTTTTACTTAATCTACTAATTGATGATTGCCTGGAGGAGATATTTCAAACCACCTCCCTTTTATCCATCTTTTTGCAGTTTTAAGAGTTTTCCGGAAATGCAAGATGTTAGTAGAAATAGTCAGGAAAACCACAAATTAACATTTCCATATTTAAAACAAATACATTCAAGGATTAAAAGTTATTTCACATAAAACACATGAACAAAACTTGAAAGATAAGAAATACATCATAAAAAACAAAATTTTGCTTAGTATGAAGTGCCTATAAAAATCAGGACAGAGAGACAAAATACCTAGAACAGTCAGTGACTTTAAAGCCGTGGTACATGCCTTGTGAAAAATTTCACACAGGATGAGAAAAAGTTTGCCTGGTTTCACTCAGATGTTTCTGAACACAGGCTAAACACCTGTCAAGCAGCATCTATATCTTACCTCTCAGAACTTTCCTATGTGTATTTTTGTTCTCCCCTATGCTGTGCATTTAAAAAAATCTAAAATGGATTTGAAAATAATATAAATGAAAATGTGTTACTGAAAGAGCATATGAAGAAACAAGGGTATCTTAAAATGAGAACACACTTCTATGAATTACTTTCTAATTTCCTCCAAAATGTTTTTGGGTTTTTTTTGTTTGGTTGGTTGGGTTTTTTAATAGAACTACACAATAATTTAGGCTGGAAAGGATCTCTGGAGATCATCCTGTCCGACATCCTCCCAGAACAGGGCCAACTTCCAAGTTAGACCAAGATGTTCAGAGTCTCATAAAAACGCTCAGTACACTAAACTAGCAGCAAGATACAAGTTGTAATAAAGGTATCTCAATAGATAACCAAGTTTCCAGATACAATAACAGCAAAGTGAGCGGCTCTGTGGTTTTACACAAAAGCGTGTCTGTTTTTCTAACGCACAAATGCCTAACATTCCTAAGGTTTTCAGGCCTTTTACATGTCCCTGCCATACCGCTACTAAAACATATTGAGCGAAACAAAAAATATTTAACATGTAAGTTAAAATATTAAGTTACCTAAGGACGCATTCTTTAGAAATTTTATTCCTCTTGGTATCTGCAATAATACGGAGAAACAGAGTGAATAAAGTGAAACAGGTGAACTCCAAAGACAACTGCCTCTTCTACCCTAAGCAGTCACCTTCCAATCAAGCTCAATTACAAGCCAGCTGGCATTTCAGAAGATTTCTTGCAGTCAAGATCATTTACTTCTTTCAGGACTTCATGCAAACCGTAAATCAAACTGCTTCACTAAAACCAGAGGGCAAATCTAATAGTTCTAAATAAAACCATTTTATATGAGAAGATTTATTTTGTTACATTATTTAATTCTTAAAAGTGTAATAATTTTCCCAGTACGTTTGTACATTAACTTCATATGGCTGTCAGTTGACAGACTGAGAAGAGCTTCTAAGCTAATTCTTTCTGAAGAATTCTCCATCTCAGTTTTCCAAAAATAATTCTGGGTTTAGTGAATGTAATAGCTATTCCTTTAACACCTTAGGATGTGTGTTTCCCTGTAGCTTTTATCAATAAAAACCCATACAAATGCTGCCATTTCTATCAGTCTAGGTTTCTTTTTGGTTTGCTTCTTTTTTTCTTCTTGAAGACTTTAACTGCTTCTTCATTTTCTACACTTGTTCATGTTGTACACATTCAAGGAAAATTAAAATAATTCCTTTCTAAAAGTTGTATTTAAAAATAGGTCTATTCCCTTTCACCTTGTATTAGCTTATTGCATTGCCTTACAGCTTCTAAGCTTCAATGACAGAAATACCTGCCAAAACAGATTCCTGTCTTGTGACATACCCATCGTTCACCTCCTACACTCTAATCTTCCCAAAAGCTCCTTGCACACCCGTTTCAGAAGTACGGTAGTTGGCCTATCTCTTTTTTGTTATGGCATCTTTTAGAATGGCAACAGCCTTTTTTCCAGTGATGACAGTATTTGAACCCTCACTGTACCTTCCTTAATCTGATTTGCTGTACTATGTCCACACCAGCCAGCAGTGTAATGTGACAGAAGGGGAGCTAGGAAGTAAGACATGTCTGTAGACCCAATGCTGACATTGTATACATTTCTGGAATTTTATTTGGAATAGCTCTACTCTGATCCCACAGCCCCACACCAGTTGGACTGCAGCTTCCAGTTTAGTTTCATGCAAAAGCAATTCAGCTTCCTTGATCCAAGCTCATTTCACAAGTCAAATCAAAGCACAGCCTGTGAGAATAACCAGAGGATTCATTTCCAAAATGCACTCCTTGTCCAAATGAAAACAATTAAAACACTAATGCAGATGCATTTCCTGTTTCCCCTTTGCCTGTTCCTCCCTGGTATGCATTCTGGCCATATGGAAAACCTCCACAGGTCTAAGTTATGTCCACCGACTCAAGCTCATTCCCTTGCATTACTTCTGTTCTCTTTCTTTAATTCTGCAAACATGGATATAGGCATTTTCAGGCATAAGTATGCTTAGTCACTTTCTTTCAAGACTTCTACCTTCCTCTGTTTTGACAGTTTCAGAGGAGAATCTTTCACAGAACGTTGTCCTTTATAAAAGTACAAAAAGGATACCCCAAAGCTTCCCACTCTCTGTCACTGGGATAGATCTGTTTTCTCTCTTCTTCTGCCTAAGAACGTAGGCTAGAACATAGACATGACCACAGCAGTTAAAATTAAGTAAATACAGATCTTTTTAGTCAAACAGATTAAGATTACACTTAAAGCATATATCTATTTAACTTGAATTATGCTGTAGGCAGGAAAAAAGCTCTGTCATAAAGCACGAAGTATTTGTATCTTTCAAATAGGGTAACAGATCACATTTCTCTGAGGCCTAAGCAATGAGCTGGACTGCAGAACTACTTATTTCATGTGTAAGGACGACCAGTAACTGAGTACTACTGTGTAAATAACAAATGTTTCTTTTTACAAGGAGGAAAAATTTCAAGAAGCATTAAGCATCTACAGAGATGTTAAAAACCTGAAGTCTCTTTTCCCATTCATTCTATGCACTAGAGAAAAACATTTGTCCAAACTAAGAGTTCTGATAAATCTCTGAAGTCACTGCTGAGCTCAGTGAAGCCCACACTGTGCCATGTAAAAGTGAAAAGGTCACTCAGCTCCTTTGAGTCACCTCCACATTCCCAGGTACTGAAAGAGAAATGTCACTCCTTTCTTCAAAAGAGCAAGAAGGATGAGCCAAGAAACTACAGGCTGGTCAGTCTCACCTCAATCCCAGCAAAGGTCAGTGAGCAAATTCTGAGAGGAGTAATTTCCAAAATATTATGGACAAGAGTGATTTGGATTAGTCAGCACGGATTTATGAAACGGAAATCATGTTTGACCAACCTGACAGCTTTCTATGACAAAATGACTTGGTAGCTGGAAGACAGTAGTGAGTGCCTTCTTATCTTTGACACCATCTCCTGTAACATCCTCATAGACAAGATGATGAAGTGCAGGCCCGAGGACTGCAGGGTGGACTGAAAACCTGGCTGAACTGCGAGGCTCAAAGGGTTGTGATCAGCAGTACAGAGTCCAGTTAGAGGCCAGTTGGTAGTGCTGTACCCCAAGGGTACATACTTGGCCAATACTGTTTAACTTCATCATTTATGACCTGAACAAGGGAACTAAGCTCACTCTCAGCAAATATGCTGATGAAACAAAAGTTCCACAACGGGAAGTGCAAAGTTCTGCCCCTGGGGAGGAATAAATCCACGCACCAGTAAGGGCTGGGGGGCAGCTGGACAGAAAGCAACTTTGCAGAAAACACTGGTCCTGTTGAACATGAACTAGTGATGCTTCCTTGCAGCAAAAAAAAAGGGTCGCCAACATCCTGGGCTGCATTAGAAAAAGTATCACTAGCAGGATGAGAAACGTGGTCATCCCCTCTACTCAACACCAGTGAGACCATAACTGGTGGGCTAGTGTGTCTAGTTCCAGGCTCCACAAATCAATAGTGACATGGACATACTGGAGTGACACCAGCAAATGGCCACAGAGATGATAAAGTGATTGGAACGTGACATATGGGGAGAGGTTGAGAGCGCTAGAATTGTTAAGCCTGGAAAAGAGAATGCTGGGGAGGATCTCACCAGTGTGTATAAATACCTGAAGGAGGTATAAAGCGTTAAAAAAGATGAAGCCAGACTCTCCCCAGAAGTGCTCAGTGATGGGACAACAGGCAGTGGGCACAAATTAAAATGCAGGAAATCCCACTTAAAAACAGGGGATTTACTTAATTATTTTACTGAGGTGGGTGAACAGTGGAGAAGCTTTGCCAAGAGAGGTTAAGTCGTCATCCTCAGATAGATTCCAAACAAAGCTGAACGCATTACTGCCCCCTCTAACTGGCCTTGCTTTAAGAAGATGGATTTGGATCAGATGATGTCCAGAAGTCCCTTCTAACCTCAATTATTCTGTTATTCTTTCCCTTCCCTAAAACAAACTCAGTAATTCCTGTTGTACACGTCCTGTTCTTCCTGCTTATTGTCTTCAGGTCTCTGTCTTGTAGCTGATTCTTCCTCTAAAGAGACATCTATCAACTTGGTTATATAGAATTTTTTTTCCAAACTAAGATTCCCTTTCAGTGCCCAGTTATTAATTACTGCTTAAGTTTTACTAGTTTAAATACAAAGGCACAGACCTCATGCACCTTCTTCAGGTCCAGTAATCTTAATCTTCGGTGTAATCTACTTTAACTTCTGCAGCTTTTCTCAAGTCCTATATTAAAATTCAATGCACAAGCCTACGCTAGGGGTTTTTTCTCACTTTTAAAAGCTACTTCCATTTACCTTATTGCTGCTCTCTATTACAAATAACAAAGCAGTACGGCTTGAGTCGATCTTGTACCTGTCCAAGACTTTACATATCAAAGTGTTAGCTAGCTTCAATTAGCGACAAACAAGTAACATGAAATTGAAAAACATGCAAAAATCAAGGCCAAGCTCAACTGTCCCAACAGAAACAATGCTATTGCCCACTTCATCTGCACACTGCTTTCCTGGCTTATTTTAATTTTCTTTTGCCTTGACAAGAAACCTCACAAAACATTCACATATCACTGCCTTGGAACCTACTGTATCCCTTCATTACTTACATAACATCAGAGATGGGGAAGGCATTCAATATCATGGTTGATACTCAGTTTATTCAAAAAGGCATTTTACTTTGCTATTGACAGGTGTCCAACTGTTCATACCTTTAAGAATTTCCTTCATTTTAACTCATATGGTGGTAACTTTCAAGAACAAATCTGGACAGTTACCCATATGTTGCTCTGAATCTCTCCCATGCATCTATAAAGCCTCTGTCCCAATCTCTGCAGTACTTTCAATCAAACTAATTATTTTACATTAAAAATATCCCATGTGTGACAAATTTGGACACATTGATCCTCTAACGGTTTCTAAAACTTT